>SKCR01042129.1:0-339575 GCA_019454045.1 Zanthoxylum bungeanum
GATCGTTGATGAGACCATTGATTCATTAGCATGCGTGTATGTAGCCTAGCTCAGCTGCTAACAGATTATATCTAATCCAATTAGATTTATTTATCGATCCCAGAAGGCTTCTATTGCTGCCTCAGCTGCAGCAATAATCCGCATTTATTGTTAATTCGGCAACAGTTATCTTGCTCGGAATATTTCCAGCTCATGTCCCGTTATTCAAACTTTATAGTACCGCAGAGTATTTACCGGTTTGGAAACTTGCAGCAGTGATCCTAGTCACTTCAAGTTCTCCTACTCCATAATTTAAGACAGCATCTTTAGTTCTCTAAGATACTAACAGATGTTCTTAACTTCAATCCAGTGACTATCACTTGGATTGTCCTGATTGTGACTCCATATGCTCAAAGCATATGAGACACCAGGTTACGTACATTATTCAATGTACAATTTCTCAGAGAGTGTTAACAACTCCAAATCTAGCCCAGTAGATTTTTATTCCTTGAATAAAGGTTGTTACTCCCAAGAATTCTACGGAGAATTTCTATGAAAGAATATCTATGAAAGCCAAGCTTCACCGATCATTTTATGGGAATATCATTCCAAGAAATGACATATTATCATTATCTTACATGATATTCATGTCAGTGCACTCCCACTAACCCTTTTATATACACAAGAATCATTTCGTTTTGAATTAAATCATACTCCATTATGATTACATCAAAACGAAAATTCCTAGAACCTATGCTTGCTTCAATCCAAACATGGATCGAATAACCTGCAAACCTTGTTTGCTTGTTATGGTACGACAAAACCTACAGGATGTTATAAACATCCTCCGAAAGGTTTCCTTTTCAGGAAAGCGATTTTCCGTTAAGCTGTCATATTTCATAAATGAAATACACAGCTTTAGCAAGCATTATCCAAATGGATTTACAATGGCAACAGGTAAAAGGTTTCGTCGGAATCAACACAATGTTGATAACTCTACCTTTTCTTTACAAGCCTAGCTTAGTACGTTGGTATGTTGCCTTCCATGTATGTCTTCCTTGAAGACTTATAAAGTACCAATAGGCACAATGTCTTATGGTACATCAACTAGTATCCAAACTTGTTGATATACATGGAATCCATTTCGGACTCATGACACTTTGTCATAATAGGGAGTCGATACCTTGTATCACTACCTCATACGTAATCAGTTGGTATACCTTAAAAGATTAACATCTTTATGAGGTGAGATCAGAAACCCATACCTCCGGTTGTTTTCTGACTCTCTACGATCTACGCGGTTCTTGTGTATTCGAAGATTAATGGAATAGTTTCATCCTTGATGAACTATTTATGTTCCATTAGGAATAGGTGCCTTGAATAGTATTACTCCAATTTTCATCGAGTTTTACTATCCTCCCACTTACCACTGCATGTCTGTATTCCTCTCAGGAAAACTGCATGGTGAGCAACAATCTAATTATTCTCTGGTGAGATGTATAAATACAATACTTATGGTATCCCTAGGATAGCCTACAATTGACACTTATCCAATTTGGGTTTTAGTTTGGTATCATCCAAACATATGCCTAGCATCCCAAATGGTCAGGAATGAGAAACCCGGTTTCTTTCCCGTTCATATCTAATATGATATTTGTCAAACAAATTATTAATAGAACCTTGTTCTAAATAAGTTATTGCACTGTTAATCCGTATCCGTTGAAGGAAATGGTAGCTCAGAGCGACTCATGATTAGCCTTATCATGTCTAACATGATTCGGTTAATCCTTTCGGACACACCGTCACTTTGACGTGTTCCGGGAGGAGTCCTCATTTGAAAGAATACTATACTCTTTCAAGTATATAAGAAACTTGTTGCTTAAGTATTTTCCATTACGGTCTTACCGTGACGGTATAATACTATAGTCGATCTGTTTGTCTATTTCGTGTCGAAATTCTAAAAGTTTCCGATTTGTGTTCTTCAAAAGAAACACACAACCATTACGCGATGCCACATCTGTATAGGTCACGAAATATTTCATATCCATATCTAGCCTAGCTAGACATGGGCCACTTGCTTCATTATGAACTAGGGCTAATAGATCGGTGGCATTTACACTTTTACCAAGTAAATAGTGTTTTAGGCACATTGCCCAATAAACTAGATTCGTAGACTTTATTTGATTGGAATCAAAACAGTCCGAGTACCCACTCTTCGAAAGTGTGGATATACGAGTCTTGTTCGATTGTGTCCCAGACAACAATGCCATAATTAGTTTCTTCCTTGATCAAATCACTTTGAGCTATTGTTTGTCATTATATATATTTGAGATTTATTTATTTAAATTCAAAATATAAATTCTGTTATTCACATCTAATGTGTTTATCTCAATATCATCCTTATATAATAAAACACTTTAGTGTTCTAAAATATAAAGGTTCACCCGCAGTGGGTTAAACACTGATAAATAGATAATGTATCTAGTCAAACTAGTTACATTATAACAGTTCTCTAATCCTGCTCATAGCAGATTCTGAACATCAATATATATATTTATTAAGTACCATATTAAGTATCTAAAAATCCAATTTTAATACTAGTAATGAACATAATTTTGACAAACATATTTGAAGTCAGAGCCTTGCTCGTCTTCAATTCCTTCATAAACACTAATCTTTCATTTATATCTTGATTCTAATAGTCCAACTATTTAATCAACGATTTGTGGTACTATTTATTATAATGATTATAATAGTCCAACTATATAATCAAATATAATCTAAATTAATTAACCTCAATTACATTGATTACTATAATCCAATTATAAAATCAACTGTAAATTGAAATTAATTAATTCAAATATATTGATTAATATAATCCAATTACATATAATCAACTATAATACAGTCCAATTGTTAAATAAAACAACAATTTAAATATTAGTCCAACTAACATTTAATCTAATGACGAAATAATTTAAATGAGCGCGTATGGCGAGTAATTGAACGAGTATTGCAAATTCAACTCTTGCCTCCCACTATTTTCGGCGAGCCTCCAACCCTCTGTCGAGTACTCAGGAAACCGTGTTTCCTAGTGGGCTAGGATCCCGTTAAATATCACACAATCTTGACTTTGGCCAACAAATTGTATGATAATTAACTAGGTAGATCTCTAAGATCAATTGGATCCAATCCAATTCCTAGATCCAGTAGGTGGACTTCCAAATCCTAAACATATATCTTATATATGCCAATACATCCAATGTATTACCTAACCTTTTTCCTCTGAATCAACTAGGCCTTGGCTTTGGCACAACAAACCTAATGATCCCAGTCAAGCGCGACCCATTGACCATGGAAAGCTTCGTAATCAATGTCGATGGACAAGAAGTGGTCTTGACTTTGGCCAACAAACCACAACTTGGACAAGACACTGACATGTAACAAAGCCTTCGTGATTCAAACACATCTTCGACAGACAAAGGGCTTGACTTTGGCCAACAACCCAATGTCGTCTCGGATCTTGAGTGAGAATCACTCAATGGAAGGAAAAACGCATGATATTTGATGAGGGTTTTTTGTGTGCAAATTGGCAACCAATTTATTATCTTTGTTAAGGTCTCATCATCATACACCCTTAAACATGCATTCTAAACACATAATAAAGCGCATATGATAAAACAATAATGATATGCGGATGGATATTTTACACATTGATCCTAGATCAAATCTCTCACTTTCTCTCTCCCGCTAGCACAAATATTTCTTCTACCCGTTATACTACACTAAAGAAACCTCATTTACATTGAGGGGAATAGGTGAGAAGAGAATACAAAGAATAGGAGGTGATAAGGCTGGACACGCAGGTCCAATTAATAAATCAAATTTATTACAACAATTTCTAAAATGCCCCACCCACCCATCTAATATCCATCCGATATACATTATTCATGCATCACAACCATGTATTCACTCAAGCATGTATCAATCAATCTAATCCAATTAATTAATCTTGATAATTAGTGATCATACAATGTTCAAACAACGATTTGATTTTGTTCGAGTCAAACTCGTTTTTGCGAATAAGTACTTAAAGTACGAATTCCGAATTAAATTAAACTACATAATTAAATCCAATTTAATATATATTTAATACTAATCCACTATTTAATTCCAAATTAAATATTACACTTTATTTTATTAATAAACCTTTACGACTTAAATTCCAAATTTAATCGTAACGCGTCTCAAAGACCGATTAATATCCAATATTAATTTAATTAAAGTCTAATGGGCTTTAATTAATTTCTTAAGGCGTGGACTTTTGGTCAACTCGAGTCAAAACGAATAACCAAAATCCAATCCGGGAGTTACCCCATAAGCCTATAAATTAATCTTGGCCCATTAGGCCCAATTAAACTTTAAAGGTCCATTAAGTCGCATTTGGGCTTTATGGATGCGGTTTTGGGCCCAATTGGATCCAACCAATTTTGCCTAAACCAAACTTTGTACAACAAAGCCCAATAAGCCCAATAACAACAATTCAAGCTCAATTTCCAAAATTTGCCCAATTAATTAAATTACACAAATCCAATTTCGCAATTTAATTACCTAAAGTGTATATCATGATTAATCACCCAAATTAACATTTCTAAAACATCAATTCATACAATTAATCATGCTCATTATCATCATCATATGTCCAACATATTTGATTAAAATCAAACCCATTCATGCTCACTTTGTTCTCGGCAATGGGGTTAATTTCATGTTCGATTTGTTTCAATCCAATAAAACACAATTCAACATTAAATCAATATACCCTAATGATTTTCAACACATCCAATGTTTCAAAAAATCAAAATTCACCAAGAACACAAAGGGGCATAACTCTCGGCCAAGATAAGATTTTGGGCAAATTTGTTCCAAACCAAATTTGATCAAATTGATCCAACCAATCATCAATTAAAATACATTCAAGCATACTTAATCATCCAATTTCATAATTACATGCTCAAATTCATTTTACCCAATTTGGAGCTTTATGACATACTTGGCAATTTGGGGATTTTTCATCCGATTCGAATTCAATCCAATTGATTCCGCAATCGACATCAAATCATATTCCCGAATGATTTCCAACACATCCAATTGTCAAAAATCAAAAATCCCAAGACATTAAATCATCATCAATTTTCGGCCAAGGTAGTAATTTGGGGAAAAAAAATGATCCAATCACAATTTGTTGAAATTGACCCAATCAATCTTCAATTCAAACACAATTAAGCATACAAATCCATCCAATTTAATTTATCATGCTCAAAATCAAGTTTGCCCAAATTTTAGCCCTAACTTTTTCATGCTTTTAACCTAAGCTCTGATACCATTGTTGGAGTTTCTATAGGTCCCAAGATCAAAACTCAAGCATGATACACAAGTGAATACAACGACGAAAGTTGCGGAATACTTACATCGAGCGGTTGAGTGACGATTTGGGCAACAAAAAACGAAATCTGCCTTGACAGTGGACTGCACTGCAGTGGGCTGCTGTGAACAGTAAATTTCGCCCCTTATCTTCAAGATTTGAAGCTCCAAGCTTCATCATTTAGGTTCCCGGCTCATGGGTAAGTTTCCATATCACCTTCGCATTGATCCCGGAGTGTGCTAGCACTCTTGTTTTGCCATAAAACGCACTTGTTTCCCTCCATTTTTGCTCTTAAATTCGGTAGTTCACTGCCTCACATGAACAACAAAAACGTGAGTGATGAGAGGAAGAAGAAGAGGAGAGAGAGGAGGGAAAGTGTGTTACGGTTTTGTGTGTGTAATTTGTGTATCTAATACACATGAATTTCATTTGAAATTCATTTCACACACATTTGGCTTTAATTGCCAACCACACACATCACTCATCACATCAAGTCAACTCAATCAATTTGTCAAGTCACATCACTCAAAGTGACAAGTGATTTGACGCTTGATGCGACTAATGATTTGACGCTTGATTTGACTTGCGTGCCGCACTCGAATTCGAAATGCGAATGCGCTCGCAAATAATCTCGGGCTCGGATTCGCTAATTCTAAATTAAAGAATTTTCCGTCGTGTCGTAATTAAATGATTACGCCTAGCGAAATCACTATTCACGTCGCTAACGAATTAATTCTAAATTAATTCGCTCGCCCGAATTAAAATCTAATTTTAATTCCGCGTCGAAATCCAATTTCGTTTAATATATCAAATATATTAATTAATCGATTAACTCCAAATTAATCATTCTCTCTCTTTAAATTGATATTTTATCCCAGATAAAATATCTCTGTAATTAATCCCAGATTAATTTTCTCTCTCATCATATTAATCCCAGATTAATAAAAGTGCGAGTCATATGTCATCGGTGAATCTTTGGGAAGCGACCCATGAGATCCCCGGATATGTTGGCAGTCAAATCAGTCATCGGATTATCCGAACACGTGAGTACCAAGTACTACGTTTTACCGATTTACAAGACAAGGTTGGCTTCTAGCAAAGCACCAAGTCTACCCAATTCTCCGGAAATATCCATCTAAGAATATTTAAGATATGTATCAAGCGTAGTATACCAGGTATTGTGTATATCGGCCCAGTATCGGATTGTCACGTGTTAGGGCTGGGGCTGGATAAGTGTCTGCCACGTCCGAAGCACATGTCGGATGTCTGGTAACTAGTCTCTATAATCGGATATGCATGACCTAGTCATAATATCCCGATGGTTGCGCAACACTTAAGAGCACTAATACCGTATCCTGCGTGACATCATCTCCACTATGACTGAAGTGATACTTCCGTCTTGACATCACACCCAATACTCTACGATTCTCAATATACCCAGCAGTTGGCGTACACAAAACCGGTTAGAGTCCTAGACGACCTCAACTAAAGTATATTGATTGTCGTAAGCATTAGCGGTGCAAGTCTCAGGTTAAGACCAAATACACCTACCCTGATGTCGGACTCCCATAGACACATAGTCATAATACCAATGGGATTCCGAGGGGTCTATCCAGAGCGAAGCTGTTTCCCGTACCATCGTTGAAACACAACCTCCTATCGCACTTGCATAAGTATCCAATACTTAAATATATGAGAAATATGTTGTTGTGCCCTCACAACGCGCACAAGTGCAATACTAGCCTATTCCGCATTATCGATTTCCTGTCTCGATAATACTCCGGCTAAGGATATTTAATGATTAATCCTTCGTGGACTGATACTGTCTCATATCATTCTCAATCCAGGAACTAATCATATGGACCTCTCTTCATTTATATATCTATGGTGATCTAATCACAAAAGATGAGAGTGCAATTTCCTTGTCACATAGTTAATTTGTACAACAACACCATGATATGTACAAATAGTGACGCTATGGGTCAAATTATCCAACATCTAATACCTGAACTATGTACATGTCGCTCAAACTTATGCTGAGGAATGGCTTTTATCAGCGGATCTGCAATGTTGTCCTCTGATGCGACCTTCTCGATCTTCACATCGCCACGATGTATGATCTCACGAATCAGATGGAAACATCGAAGAACGTGTTTAGATCGTTGATGAGACCGCGGTTCCTTAGCCTGCGCTATAGCCCCATTATTGTCACAATACAATGGAACGGGCTCAGCTACTAACGAAACTACTCCTAATCCAATTAGGAATTTTCGGATCCAAACTGTCTCCTTTGCTGCTTCAGCTGCAGCGATATACTCCGCTTTTGTTGTTGAATCGGCAACAGTCTCTTGCTTGGAAGATTTCCAGCTTACTGCTCCGTTATTCAAACAAAATATGTACCCAGATTGCGACTTACAGTCGTCTTTTTCGGTTTGGAAACTTGCATCGGTATACCCAGTTACCTCAAGTTCTCCATCTCCATAGATTAAGAAAGCATCCTTAGTTCGTCTAAGATACTTAAGGATATTCTTAACCGCTATACAGTAACTTTCAACTAGATCGGCCTGATAGCGACTCCACATGCTCAAAGCATAGCAGACATCAGGTCGCGTACATATCATGGCATACATGATCGATCTGACTGCCGAGGCGAACGGTATCCAACTCATGTTTTCTCTCTCATCTTGAGTTTTAGGACACATGTCCTTAGATAGAGTGACGCCATGTGACATTGGCAACAGTCCCCTCTTGGACTGATCCATGTTGAATCTCTTCAACACTTTGTCAATGTACGTACTCTGGGAGAGTCCAAGAAGCTTTCTAGATCTATCCCGGTAGATCTTTATTCCCAGAATAAAGGCTGCTTCTCCCAGATCTTTCATGGAGAATTTCAATAAAAGCCAAGCTTTCACCGACGTTAACATGGGAATGTCATTGCCAATAAGCAATACATCGTCAACGTAAAGGACAATGAAAGTCAGTGCACTCCCACTAACCTTCTTATATACACAAAGATCATCTTCGCTTTGAAAAAAATCATATTCTTTTATGATCTCATCAAAGCATTGGTTCCAAGAACGCGATGCTTGCTTCAATCCATAAATGGATCGATTTAACTTACAAACCTTGTTTGCAAGTCGCGGCACAACAAAACCGTCGGGCTGTTGCATATAAACATCCTCCAAAAGGTTTCCGTTAAGGAAAGCGGTTTTGACGTCCATCTGCCATATCTCGTAATCGAAATATGCAGTTATTGCAAGCATTATCCGTATGGATTTAATCATGGCAACGGGTGAGAAAGTTTCATCGTAATCAACACCATGTCATTGACAATACCCTTTCGCTACAAGCCTAGCTTTGTACGTTTGTACGTTGCCATCCATGTCGGTCTTCTTCTTGAAGACCCATTTGCATCCAATAGGCTTTACGCCTTCTGGTGCATCAACCAGTGTCCAAACTTAGTTGGTGTACATGGAATCCATTTCGGACTTAATGGCTTCTTGCCATAAAGCGGAATCGATATCTTGTATCGCTTCCTCATACGTAGCCGGTTCGTTATCCTCAATGAGATTAATATCTACATGAAGTGAGATCAGAAACCCATACCTCTCAGGTTGTTTCCTGACTCTCTCCGACCTACGTGGTCCTTGTGTAATCGAAGATTATGGTACAGTTTCATCTCTGATGAACTGTTCATGTTCCGTTGAGTATTCTATGCCAGGAACAGTATCACTTCGATTTTCATCGAGTTCTACTTTCCTCCCACTAATCACTGCATTTAGGAATTCCTTCTCAAGGAAAACCGCATGTAGAGCAACAAATACTTTGTTTTTTTTTTGGGTGATAGAAATAATATCATTTGGTTTCCCTAGGATATCCTACAAATATGCATTTATCTGATTTGGGTTCAAGTTTGGTACCTTCCAAACGTTTGCCGTATGCCCAGCATCCCCAAATCATACGAAGTCTGTTGAACAGACTTTGACGGAACCTTATTCAAAATAAGGATTGCACTGTTTAATGCATATCCCTAGAAGGAAATAGGTAACTCAGTACGACTCATCATTGACCTCACCATGTCTAACAAAGTTGGGCTTCTCCGTTCGGACACACCGTTTAATTACGATGTTCCAGGAGGAGTCCACTGTGTAAGAATACCATATTCTTTCAAGTAGTCATGAAACTCATTGTAGGCACTGCATTTTTGCATGTGAGTCCCTATGATGAGTCTCATTTGGAGGCACTACCTTTTTTAGTCGAGGAAGTTACGGGAAACGGTTGTCGGAAGGGAATCGGTATTTTGTTAAATTTTATTCCCTTGTTTAGCTCCAGGCTCACTCGTTGGACCTCCGTTTTAAAGCACCTTTAGCCTAAAAAACCCAGAACCATTTAACCTTGGCCCAAACCCACTCACCAAACCAACACAACACATAGCCCACCACACTTGGCCCACACGCCCAAGGCCCTCAAAATACAACCCAATTAAATAAAATATTAATTAAATATATATTTAACACATGTATAATTAAATAAAACAAATAAAATCTAAATAATCACCTACGAAAATAATAAAATACTTACACAAATTAAAGAAATCCCATGCCTAAACAAGAAAAATCAAATATATTAGCTTCCTCATTTGAACCAATCTTGTCTCCAATCAATCTTAGGTTTTCCTTACATGACACTAAATCATATCCCTTTTTAATTAGCCAAATCCCTTTCCTTATAAACCCTAGCTCTTGTCTATATAAACAACACTTTTCCAAGACACTCCCTCTCTCTCATTCACGCACATACAACAAAAAAAGAGACTTCACTCTCACACGGCCAAACTACAAACACAAAAATAATAAACCAGAGACACTCACGTAGCAGCAGCCCTCTCTCTCTCACGGCCTCACCCCACTAACGCCACAAACAAAACAACTCAAGCAGCCCTCTCTCTCTCACCAACCCATCACGCAGCCACTTATAAAATCACACACGACCAATACCAAAACGACAGCCACCTCATGCCTCTCACCCAAACCCTAAGAATCCATGAACCCCTCATACGTGAAGACAAGAAAACCCTCAACTCAACCCTTCACAGCCACTACCATAGCAAATAAACCCCTCTATATAGACCCTTAGCCGTGAACCATCATCACGTGAGCCCCCCCCCCCCACTCACTGCCTTCAATAAAGCCTTCACGTAATTAACCTACTGCCTCACGTAAACTGCCAAGACCTCTCACACCTGTATCCCCCTCACGCAAAACAACCCCATTCACCGTTCAAACAGTAGCCTTCTCCAAGTAAAATAACGCCATTCACAGACCCAAAAACTACCCTAAATCATACCCAAAATACACCCCTGAAACAACCCCTCCATTCACCAAAACAGTCCCCTTAAAAATGCCTAGTAAAACAGTCCAGAAACTGCACTTAAAGCCTTTAAAATCACCCAAAACAGTAGCCTAAAACACCAAAAGCAGTGACCAAAATACGGTAGCAATACGGCAGTAAAACGGCAGCAAAACAGCAGCAAAATGGAGTCAAAACAGTAGCTTGAGCAGTGAAACAGCGAGGTAAAATGCAAACCAGTGAACTAGAAAAGTTGAGGAGCTTTAACCCTTCCGATCTCCGTGAAACGCAAGTCCGAAAGTCGACAAAAAAGGTTAGACCTGAGGGTATTTTTCACATCCGTTTTCAGTTGTATTTTTATTATTTATTGAGTTTCGTTTGCATGATTATTATGAAGTGATGCATGTTGTGGCCTTTCAATAGATAAAAAATGAATGTATTGTAACATGATGTATGTTGTGGCCCTTGAATAAAATGAAAAGTGTGTCTCCTCTCGTGGTATATAGAATGGAAACCCGGACATAAATTTCATAGCCGATTCCGAATGGACGGTAGTATGATCTGTACTCGGGATACAACTCCACGTACCACTTGAGTAAACGGCGCATATTTCGTTTTATGTTGCTTTGATTTATTTATTATTCGCTACTTGATTTCTGCATGTTATTTGTTTATGTAATGATGTGATCGAGCGCATGGGCTTAGTAAGTTGGATTAAAGGTCCCCTATTTTGAGGGATTAAAATCCTTTACCACGATGATTTGCCGCGCCGGTTGATGTATATTCGGTTGAATGTAAGATGTGTTCAATCGGGTATACGATGTCCGATGTTGTTGTCTTTATTTTTTATATGCATGATGTGATCGAGCGCATGGGCTTAGTAAGTTGGATTAAAGTTCCCCTATTTTGAGGGGTTAAAATCCTTTACCACGATGCTTTGCCGCGCCGGTTGATGTATATTCGGTTGAATGTAAGATGTGTTCAATCGGGTATACGAAGTCCAATATTATTGTCTTTATTTTTTATAAGCATTATGTGATGGAGCGCATTGGTTTAGTAAGTTGGATTAAAGGTCCCCTATTTTGAGGGGTTAAAACCATTTACCACGATGCTTTGCCGCGCCGATAGATGTATATTCGGTTGAATGTAAGATGTGTTCAATCGGGTATACGAAGTACGATGTTGTTGTCTTTATTTTTTATATGCATGATGTGATCGAGCGCATGGGCTTAGTAAGTTGGATTAAAGGTCCCATATTTTGAGGGGTTAAAATCATTTACCACGATGCTTTACCGCGCTGGTTGATGTATATTCGGTTGAATGTAAGATGTGTTCAATCGGGTATACGAAGTCCGATATTATTGTCTTTATTTTTTATATGCATTATGTGATCGAGCGCATGGGTTTAGTAATTTGGATTAAAGGTCCCCTATTTTGAGGGGTTAAAACCCTTTACCACGATGCTTTGCCGCGCCGATTGATGTCTATTTGGTTGAATGTAAGATGTGTTCAATCGGGTATACGAAGTCCGATATTATTGTCTTTATTTTTTATATGCATGATGTGATCAAGCGCATGGGCTTAGTAAGTTGGATTTAAGGTCCCATATTCTGAGGGGTTAAAATCCTTTACCACGATGTTTTGTCGCGCCGGTTAATGTATATTCGGTTGAATGTAAGATGTGTTCAATCGGGTATACGAAGTCTGATATTATTGTCTTTATTTTTTATATGCATTATGTGATGGAGCGCATGGGTTTAGTAAGTTGGATTAAAGGTCCCCTATTTTGAGGGGTTAAAACCCTTTACCACGATGCTTTGCCGCGTCGATTGATGTATATTCGGTTGAATGTAAGATGTGTTCAATCGGGTATACGAAGTACGATGCTGTTGTCTTTATTTTTTATATGCATGATGTGATCGAGCGCATGGGCTTAGTAAGTTGGATTAAAGGTCCCCTATTTTAAGGGGTTAAAATCCTTTACCACGATGCTTTGCCGTGCCGGTTGATGTATATTTGATTGAATGTAAGACGTGTTCAATCGGGTGTACGAAGTCCGATATTATTGTCTTTATTTTTTATATGCATTATGTGATCGAGCGCATGGGTTTAGTAAGTTGGATTAAAGGTCCCCTATTTTGAGGGGTTAAAACCCTTTTACCACGATGCTTTGCCGCGCCGATTGATGTCTATTCGGTTGAATGTAAGATGTGTTCAATCGGGTATACGAAGTCCGATATTGTTCTCTTTATTTTTTATATGCATGATGTGATCGAGCGCATGGGCTCAGTAAGTTGGATTTAAGGTCCCCTATTCTGAGGGGTTAAAATCCTTTACCACGATGCTTTGCCGCGCCGATTGATGTCTATTCGGTTGAATGTAAGATGTGTTCAATCGGGTATACGAAGTCCAATATTATTGTCTTTATTTTTTATAAGCATTATGTGATGGAGCGCATTGGTTTAGTAAGTTGGATTAAAGGTCCCCTATTTTGAGGGGTTAAAACCATTTACCACGATGCTTTGCCGCGCCGATAGATGTATATTCGGTTGAATGTAAGATGTGTTCAATCGGGTATACGAAGTACGATGTTGTTGTCTTTATTTTTTATATGCATGATGTGATCGAGCGCATGGGCTTAGTAAGTTGGATTAAAGGTCCCATATTTTGAGGGGTTAAAATCATTTACCACGATGCTTTACCGCGCTGGTTGATGTATATTCGGTTGAATGTAAGATGTGTTCAATCGGGTATACGAAGTCCGATATTATTGTCTTTATTTTTTATATGCATTATGTGATCGAGCGCATGGGTTTAGTAATTTGGATTAAAGGTCCCCTATTTTGAGGGGTTTAAAACCCTTTACCACGATGCTTTGCCGCGCCGATTGATGTCTATTTGGTTGAATGTAAGATGTGTTCAATCGGGTATACGAAGTCCGATATTATTGTCTTTATTTTTTATATGCATGATGTGATCAAGCGCATGGGCTTAGTAAGTTGGATTTAAGGTCCCATATTCTGAGGGGTTAAAATCCTTTACCACGATGTTTTGTCGCGCCGGTTAATGTATATTCGGTTGAATGTAAGATGTGTTCAATCGGGTATACGAAGTCTGATATTATTGTCTTTATTTTTTATATGCATTATGTGATGGAGCGCATGGGTTTAGTAAGTTGGATTAAAGTTCCCCTATTTTGAGGGGTTAAAACCCTTTACCACGATGCTTTGCCGCGTCGATTGATGTATATTCGGTTGAATGTATGATGTGTTCAATCGGGTATACGAAGTACGATGCTGTTGTCTTTATTTTTTATATGCATGATGTGATCGAGCGCATGGGCTTAGTAAGTTGGATTAAAGGTCCCCTATTTTAAGGGGTTAAAATCCTTTACCACGATGCTTTGCCGTGCCGGTTGATGTATATTTGATTGAATGTAAGACGTGTTCAATCGGGTGTACGAAGTCCGATATTGTTCTCTTTATTTTTTATATGCATTATGTGATCGAGCGCATGGGTTTAGTAAGTTGGATTAAAGGTCCCCTATTTTGAGGGGTTAAAACCCTTTACCACGATGCTTTGCCGCGCCGATTGATGTCTATTCGGTTGAATGTAAGATGTGTTCAATCGGGTATACGAAGTCCGATATTGTTCTCTTTATTTTTTATATGCATGATGTGATCGAGCGCATGGGCTCAGTAAGTTGGATTTAAGGTCCCCTATTCTGAGGGGTTAAAATCCTTTACCACGATGCTTTGCCGCGCCGGTTGATGTATATTCGGTTGAATGTAAGATGTGTTCAATCGGGTATACGAAGTCCGATATTGTTGTCTTTATCTTTGTACGCATTGTAATGAAAAGCGCAATGGGCTTATGGTGTTGGACTAAAAGGTTCTCCATTTGGGGGAAGAAAAGCCTAAAAGGCAACCTTTACCACGATATTTGCCGCGTCTTTCATCTATTGATTGCATCATCTATCCTTGTCTTGGCTCGATCTATTATCATTGGTGTACCCATGTCATGATAGCATTTGGGCATTATTTCTCGTGGTATATAGGATGGAAACCCGGACGTAAATTTCATAGCCGATTCCGAATGGACGGTAGTATGATCTATACTCGGGATACAATTCCACGTACCACTTGGAAAAAAAGCCCACACACGTGTGTGTCAATTCTAGATATATTTTCTGCATCACATCACGACATGTCTATTTTAGCGTATAGTTGTCTCTTTTTACCTTATGCATTTGTATTACCTCTTTATTTATCTATTTCCATTATGCGCTTAATTGTCTTTCCTTAATATGCATACTTGTAAGAATGTTATTTGTTTGCTCTTCTGTGTCTATCAATGTGAAATTGTATGCTTTTCGTATGTCAATTTATCTTTATGCATGAATTTGGACATAGATTATATGCAAATAGGTTGTATGCAAATATGAAAATGTGTTATACGTAAACTTAGATATGAGCTTTGTACCTATGCATGCAAACTTAGGAGTAAATTATCCTTGGAAATATGTTGTTTAGGCTTGGTAAGATTATTGCACAAATCATTTTATTACATGTGGCATAAGTAAGGGACCATTCTGAACCCAACGGTTTGAGGTCTTCCCTTGCGAGGGGTGAGTGCGGCATTAAATCTTTGTCCCGGTTCACACCGGGTGGCGACTCCATTATTCTCCGGTTTAGTCCCCCGCGGGCTACTCCGTACTCCCAACCGGGCCGCGAGCCCAGAACAGCATGCGTCGCCCAATTTCTGTGTCCCACACTCATTGCTCAAGTATTCGCCACCACGGTCCGACTGTAATGTCTTAATACTTTTACCTGTCTGTTTTTCAACTTCGTGTCGAAACTCTTTGAATTTCTCAAAAGTTTCCGACTTGTGTCTCATAAGATACACATAACCATAACGCGATGCATCATCCGTAAAGGTTACGAAGTATTTGTTGGACAATTATGACCCATAGCGTCACTATTTGTACAGATCACGGTGTTGTTGTACAAATTAACTATGTGACAAAGGAGATTGCACTCTTATCATTTGTGATTAGATCACCTAGATATATAAATGATGAGAGGTCCCTATGATTTGTTCCTAGACAGAGAATGATATGAGACAGTATCAGTCCACGAAGGATTAATCATTAAATATCCCTAGTCAGAGTATTATCGAGATTGGACATCGGTAATACGTAAAAGACTAGTATTGCACTTGTGCGCATTTGTGAGGGCACAACGGCATAGTTCTCATATATTTGGGTATAGGATACTCATGCAAGTGTCATAGGAGGTTGTATTTTACCGATGGTACGGGAAACAGCTTCGCTCTGGATAGACCCCCCGCGGAATCCCATTGGTAGTATGACTATGTTTCTATGGGAGTCTGCAATCAGGGTAGGTGTATTTGGTCTTAACCTGGGACTTGCACCGCTAATACATACGACAATCCATATGCTTTGGTTGAGGTCGTCCAGGGCTTTAACCGGTTCTGTGTACGCCAATATTAGGTATATTGAGAATCGTAGTGTGTTGGGTGTGATGTTAAGACGGAAGTATCACTCTAGTCATATGGAGATGATGGTCACGTAGGATACGGTACTGGTTCTCTTAAGTACTGCAGTCATCGGGATAATATGACTAGGTCATAGTTATCCGATATAGAGACTAGTTACCAGACATCTGACATGTGCTTCGTACGGGGCAGACACAATTCCAGCCCCAGGCCTAGCACATGATCATCTGATACTGGATCGAAATACGCAATACCACGTATACTACGCCGGATATAGATCGTTTATTCCTGTAAGCATGTTTCTGGAGAATTGGGTAGGCATGGTGCTTTGCTAGAAGCCAACCTTGTCTTGTGAATCTGTTTTGAACAGGATACTGACATTATTAGAGATTTATCTGCGAATTGGAAACGGGACGATTGTCGCTGTTTTAACCGTATATACCTAAGTTTGGGAACTACCCTTTGGGTATGTACCTAAATTTGGAAACTATTATAATGTAACTAGTTTGACTAGAAATATTATCTCTGTATCGCGTATAACCCGCTGCGGGTGTACCTTTATATTCTAGTACACTAAAGTGTTTTATTATATAAAGATGATATTGAGATAAACACATTAGATGTGAATAACAGAATTTATATTTTGAATATAAATAATATCTCAAATATATATATAATGACATATAATGACATCTGACATGTGCTTCGTACGGGGCAGACACAATTCCAGCCCCATGCCTAGCACGTGATCATCTGATACTGGATCGAAATACGCAATACCACGTATATTACGCCTGATATAGATCGCTTATTCCTGTAAGCTTGTTTCTGGAGAATTGGGTAGGCATGGTGCTTTGCTAGAAGCCAACCTTGTCTTGTGAATCGGTGTAAACGTAGTACGAGGTACTTACGTGTTCGGATAGTCCGACGACCCGATTTACTGCCAACATATCCGGAGATCTCATGGGTCGCTCCCTGAAGATTCACCGATGACGTATGACTCGCACTTTAATTAATCTGGGATTAATTACGGAGATATTTTATCTGGGATAAAATATCAATTTAGAGAGAGAACGATTAATTTGAAATTAATCGATAAAATAATATATTTGATATATTATAGGAAATTGGATTTCGACGCAGAATTAAAATTAGATTTTAATTCGGACGAGCGAATTAATTTAGAATTAATTCGTTAGCGACGTGAATAGTGATTTCGTTAGGTGTAATCATTTAATTACGACGCAACGGAAAATTCGTTAATTTGGAATTAGCGAACCCGAGCCCGAGATTATTTGCGAGCGCATTCGCATTTCGAATTCGAGTGCGGCACGCAAGTCAAATCAAGCGTCAAATCATTAGTCACATCAAGCGTCAAATCACATGTCACTTTGAGTGATGTGACATTTGAGTGATTGATGTGAGTATATGTGAGGTGATTGACAAGCATTTAATGCTTGCTTTTTGAAATTAAAAGAAAAGGTAAATGGTTTATTAATTTTGGAAAATATATAAACCTAATACATTTTTTTTATTTCACACATTCTCTCTCTCCTTTTTACGGTTTAGGGCTTTTGTAGCCAAAACTTCTTCTTCCTCTCTCACGGTCTCAAGACCGATTCTCCTTTTCGTTCTGGTTCGACCGAGCAAATACATGGAGAAGCAAAGATTTTGCAAGATCTATGTGCTAGCACACTCATGGAGGAATACAAAGGTGATAGGGTAGTGTTTCCATGAGCAAGGAATCACCTTGTAAAGCTTGGAGCTTGGAGTTTCTATGGAGGATCACCATGGCCGAATAGAAGATGAAGAAACAGCACCCACACCGCGCAGCCCCTACCATGAGCAGCCCACTGCCGAGCTCCCAAGGGCAGTTCGTTTTTGTCTTTGTTGCATCTCTACCGATCAATGTGAGTTATTCCGCACCTCTTTTGATGTGTATTCAACTTGTTTATGCTTGATAAATGATCCTTGGGACTTGATTGAAACTCAACAGTATTCATATCCACCTCTAGCCTGGCTAGACATGGGCCCACAAATGTCACTATGAACAAGGGCTAATAATTCGGTGGCTCGTACACCTTTACCGCTAAAAGGTGACTTAGGCATTTTGCCTAATAAGCAAGATTCGCAGACGTCATATGAATTTTGATCAAATCCGTCCAAGTACCCACTCTTCGAAACTGTGGATATGCGAGTCTTGTTTATGTGTCCCAGACGACAATGCCACATATAAGTTTCATCTTTATGACTTACTTTAAGTCTTTTGTTTGTTACAAAATATGGTTGAGATTGATTTATATTCAAAATATAAAGACCATTATTTGCAACAGCAGTGCAAATTTCTATATCATTTTTATACATAAAACACCCAGTGTTTCGAAATACAAAAGTATACCCACATTGGGTTAACATAGATACAGATATAATATTCTTAGTCAAACTAGGTACATAATAACAGTCCAAAAGTTCAAGTACATGCCCCGAGGGCAGTTCCAAAACAAAAGTGCCCACGGCCAAAACGGAAACAGATGTCCCATTTCCAACACGCAGATCAATCTCCCCTGACGCCAGTTTCCTGCTAGTCCGCAGATCATGCACATCAGTACAAATGTGAGTACCACAACCAGAATCAAAAATCCAATTTTTAAAACTAGAAGTAGTCATGTTTATTTCTATAACAAACATACCTGAGGCCGGTGCCTTGCCCGCCTTTATCTCCTTCTAGAGCGCCTTGTACTCGCAGCAGTCACGTTTCCAATGACCCCGCTTCCCGCACTGAAGGCATATATCCTGAGACTTGTCCTTTGGCTTCCCAGAAGCCTTTGACGCTTTTCATTTGCCCTTCTTTTTCTTCTTCTTCTTGATACCTCCAGACGCCCTAGGCCCAGCCCTCGATGTCCGAGATGTAGAAGCGAAGTGCACCTCGCGCTTTTTGCCCTTATAGAGCTCCTTCTCGGCCTCACGCAACGTGGACATCAGCTCTCCAAGAGTCTGCTCTTGGTTCAACATGTTGTAGTTCATGATGAACCCACTCCAAGTGTCGGGGTGAGACTGCAAGATCAAATCTATAGAGGTCTCTATCTCAAAGACAGTCCCCATTTGTCCAAGTTGCTTAATATCGGTAATCATCTGTGTCACGTGATGTTCAACAGACGTACCCTCCGACATCCGAGCACGGAAGAGCTTCTTCTGTAACTCATATCTCTACGATCTAAGGTTAGATCGGTGTAGATCATTCAATTTCGCCAACATAGTATAGGGATCCAATCCATTATTCTGTCGACGGAATTGCTGAGTCATAGCAGCAAGCATGATAGATTGAGCAGTTGCATTGTCATCACTATGTGTCTTCCAAAGATCTAGCTCGAGAAAATGATCAGATCTGGGCTTAGGCCCAAGAGGTCTCTCTATAGTATATAGAAGCCTCTCAGATCCAATGACTATCCTTAGATTCATGTCCCAATCGGAAAAGTTAGTCCCGTTGAAGACATTATCGCCCATGATGATGTCACAGACACTACTCTTTCCAGTCATTTTAATTGCGATAATCTAATTATCCAATTAACAATGTAGGGTACAGTCCAACTATTACAAGAAAAATAACATTATATTAGTCCAACTAATGAAATAATTTTGACGAAAAATTTGAAAGCGCGTAAAGCTAAGTATTCGAACGAAATTGCAAGTTCAATACTAGCCTCCCACTATTTTTCGGTGAGCCTCTAACCCTCCGTCGAGTACTCGGGAAACCCAGTTTCCTAGTGGGCTAGGATCCCGTTAAATAACGCACAACCTTGACTTTGGCCAACAAGCTGTATGATATTTAACTAGGTAGATCTCGAAGATCAATTGGATCTCATCCAATTCCTAGATCCGGTAGGTGGACGTCCAAGTCTGAAACATATATACAATATATATACCAATACATCCAATATATTTCCTAACCTGTTTCCTCTGAATCAACTAAGCATTGGCTTTGGCACAACAAGCTTAATGATTCTAGTTAAGCGGGACCCATTGACGTGGGAAAGTTTCGTAATCAATGTCGATGGACAAGAAGTGATCTTGACTTTGGCCAACAAATCACAACTTGGACAAGACACCGATATGGAACAAAACTTTCATGATTCAAACACATCCACAATATGACAAAGGCCTTGACTTTGGCCAACAAACCAATGTCAATCTTGGATCTTGAGTAAGAATCACTCAATGGAAGGAAATATCGCTTAATATGTTTGAGGGATTTTCGCGTAAATTGGCAACCAATTTATTATCTTTGTTAGGTCTCATCATCATA
The DNA here is from genome assembly GCA_019454045.1 of Zanthoxylum bungeanum. Classification (NCBI taxonomy): domain Eukaryota; kingdom Viridiplantae; phylum Streptophyta; class Magnoliopsida; order Sapindales; family Rutaceae; genus Zanthoxylum; species Zanthoxylum bungeanum. The sequence continues at coordinate 20,574 of SKCR01042129.1, forward strand.
CACCCTTAAACATGCATTCTAAACACATAATAAGGCGTGAAAGTAAATTAATAACGATATGCGGATAGATATTTAACAACTTGTTCCTAGAACAAATCACTATATTTCCTCTCCTCGGCTAGCACTATTCTACTTCTACCCAATTACATAATACAATAATAGAAACCTCATTACATTGAGGGGAATTAGGTGAGAAGAGAATACAAAGAAATAATGAGAGATAAGGCTGGACACGCAGGTCCAATTTATAAATTCCAAATTTACAACAATTTCTAAAATTGCCCTTTCCCTTCTAATATCCATCCGATATACGATATTCATTCAACACATCCATATATTCATTCATAGCATGCAATTCAACCAATCTAATCCAATTAATTAGTCTTTGAATTATGTGATCATCCAATGTTCAAACAACGATTTGATTTTGCGCGAGTCCAACTCGTTTGAGAATAAGTACTCAAAGTACGAATTCTTGAATTATATCGAACTACTCGTTAAATCTAATTTAAGTCGTATTCAATACTAATTCAATTATTTAATTCTAAATTAAATATCTACACTTTTTAATGCGCTTTAACGACTTAGATTCCAAATCTAATCTAATCGGGTCTCAAAGCCCAACTAACATCCAATGTTCGTTTAATTAAAGTTTGATGGGCTTTCAATTGATTTCATAAGGCATGGGCTTTGGTCAATATTGGTCAAACCCAATTACCAAGCCCAATTAAGGAATCACCCTCATTTGCCAAGAAAACAATTTTAAGCCAATAAGGCCCAATTAAACTTTTAAAGCCCATATATTACATTTGGACTTAATGGAATGATTTAGGCCCAATTTGGATCCAATCCAATTGGCCTAAACCAACTTGGCACAACCAAACCCATTATGCCCAAATATAACATTTTCAAGCCCAATTCAAAATCAAGCCCATTAATCAAATTTTAAAATTCCAAATTTTATAATTTAATTAACTTAAGTGTAATACATCAATTAATTACCCAAATTAATATTTCCAAAATACAATTTAAATAATTAATTATGTATCCTATTGTTCAATTAATGTCCAACATTCTTGAATCAAAAAATCAAGTCCATTACATGCTAAAGGGCTCTCGGCAATGATAAGGATTTTTGTCTTATTTTGTTTTTCAATCCGATCGAATTACAAATCGACATTTCCAATTCGTTTCAAGTCATCCAATGATCATCAAAACAAAAAATTCCAAGACCCTAGGGTAACAACAACATTCGGCCAAGCCTAATGGTGGGCAAAAAATTGATCCAATCAATATTTCATGAAATTGATCCAATACAACCTCAATATATCAACATATAAGCATACTCAATCAATCAATTTTATTAAATCATGCTCACATTGATTTTACCCAAATTTTACCCAAATTTATTTCATGCTCATTTTGGCACTCTGATACCATTGTTGGGTTTCTAGATTTAGTCCCAAGATCAAATAAGCATAAATCATGAATCAATAACAAAGAAGTGAGGCGGAAACACACTTACATTGAGCGGTTAATGGATGCGTTGATCAACAAAATTTTCTCCTCCAATAAGCTTTGATATTCGACCAAGGTGAGAAGCTCCAAGCTCCAAGCTTTTTCAAGATTCCAAGCTCTTGTGTTGGTTTCCCTAACACCTTGTATGATCCCTTGAAGAGTGCTAGCCCTTTGAGAATTTTTGCAACAAAAATTCTTCTTTCCTTCCTCTCAATATTCGGTCTTGAAGAAGAAATTAGGAGAGTGAATTTACTTAACTGGTTTCGGCAATGAGAGAGTAAGAGTGAAGCATGTGTTGATTTTCCAAAAATCAATTTATATCTAATACCAAAAAGTGTATTTGGTAAAAATCTTTCAAGCTTTCAAAGATTTGGAGTGTTGGACACACTTTCACCAACTCACCTAAACCCAACACAATAAAGTGAATGAGGTTGACATGTGATGTGTTGGTTGATGTGACATGTGGGCCCCACTCGATTCCGAATGCGAGTGAGCCCGCAAACACTTCCGGGCTCGGGTTCGCTAATTCTGAATTAACGAACTTCCGTCGCAACGTAATTAAATCGAATTTAATTAAATAATTATGCCTAGCAAAATTACTATTCACGTCGCTAACGAATTAATTCTTAATTAATTTGTTTGCCCGAATTAAAATCTAATTTTAATTCCGCGTCGAAATCTAATTTCGAATAATATATCGAATATATTATTTTAACGATTAATTCCAAATTAATCTCTCTCTCTCTTCAAATATTATTTTATCCCAGATAAAATATCTCCGCAATTAATCCCAGATTAATTTAGCTCGAATCATACATCATCGGTGTATCTTCGGGAAGCGACCCAAGAGATCCCTGGATATGTTGGCAGTAAATCCGGTCGTCGGACTATCCGAACACGTACGTACCAAGTACTACGTTTTTACCGATTTACGAGACAATGTTAACTTCTAGCAAAACGCCATGCCTACCCAATTCACCAAAAATATTCTTAATGGAATATACGATCTTTAACAGGCGTAGTATACGTAGTATTGCGTATTGCGATCCAGTATCGGATGATCACATGCAAGGCCTGGGGCTGGTACAGTGTCTACCCTGTACGAAGCATATATCAGATCACTAGCAACTAGTCTCTTTATTATCGGATAATCATGACCAAGTCATATTATCCCGATGGTTGCAACCCTTTAGAGAACCAGTTCTGTATCCCTGTGTGACCATCATCTCCATATGACTGAAGTGATACTTCCGTCTTGACATCACACCTAATACACTACGATTTCCAATAAACTCAGAAGAGGCGTAAACAGAACCTGTTAAAGTCCTGGACGACCAAAACCAAAGCGTATTGATTGTCGCAAGTACTAGCGATGCAAGTTTCAGGTTAAGACCAAATACACCTACCCTGATGCGGACTCTCATAGACACATAGTCATACTACAAATTGGATTCTGCGGGGTCTATCCAGAGCGAAGCTGTTTTCCGTACCATCGGTAAAACACAACCTCCTACCACACTTGCATAAGTATCCAATACTTAAATATATGAGAACTATGTTGTTACGCTTCCATGACACGCACAAGTGCGATACTAGTCTATTCTGCATTATCGATGTCCAGTCTCGATAATACTACGACTAGAGATATTTAATGATTAAACCATCGTGGATTGATACTGTCTCATATCATCTCAATCCGGAACTAATCATAAGGACTTTCATCATTCACACATTTAAGTAATCTAATTACGAAATGATAAAGGGTAATTTCCATTACTACATAGTTAATTTGTACAAAACCACAATATTTTTACAAACAGTGACGCTATGGGTCATAACTCTCCAACACTACGCTAGTAGCCTATGAGATCGGTTACCCCACTTAAGGGCGGATCATATCATCATGCTAGTCTCTCCGCTTTATGAATGCTCAGATTATTCATAAAACTATGACTATGAACGTTTGAGAGTAATGATTCTCATAAGGCGTGGAAGCCATCATCTTTTTACTCCAAGGGCTTTATTACAGTGTTTGATGATTCATATAATTTATGTAAGACACGTATAATAAAGATTGTCATTTTATTAATTAATGAAAATATTGCAAATATATGTACATATAGCCTATCCACAAATTGGGTATAGGGCATATCCCTAACAGAAATTACATCTAGTGATTCCCACATAAGGAAATCAATTTTACTTAGTAACTTGCAAAAAACACCACGACAAAAAACTATAGAAAACCTCCAAGAGTCTAGAAAAAAATCAAAACATTTCATGAGACAGAAATTACATCTAGTGATTCCCACTTGCATACTAACACTAATAATAATTCTAACACTAATAATACTAATAATAATAATATTTCATGAGACAGAAATTACATCTAGTGATTCCCACGTGCATACTAACACTAATAATAATAATAATGTGGAAGGATGCCAAGTAACAACAAAAGTTAATGAAGGCCTCTAATAAATCCAATATTCATAGACGTAAGAAATATATAATCCAAGGGTATTTGGCTTCGTCTATAGGTAACGGCCTATCCGATAGACCAAGAATAAATCTACTATGATTCACAAGGAATTTAACAACCATCTATAACTATGCAATAAATATAAATGACACATTGAACTTTTATTGTATCATGAATGAGAGACATCGCTATTTGATACATACATCAAACAAACTAAGCCTAAAACATGGAAGCAGAGATAAAAATAGACCTTCAACGCTGAGAAACAAATTGAGGTTCTACATTGCAGTTTTCTTGGATAAATTCCAATATCAACTTGGCAACGGAGCTTGGTTTTTCCACATGAGGAAGGTGACCACAGTCTGGTATTTGGCGTATAATTGCATTTGGCAATTCACAGTGCAACCTCTGCATCATATAGCTGCACAAGTTAACAAATTACACTGTATGCAGATATTATCATATGGAAGCCACACAAGTTAATAATTGATGAGAAACTTCACCACCAACAAGCAAGGTTCGAAAACTCGGTGTGCGGTGTGAGGCGGTCCCTCGCGTGAGGCGAGGCGGACAGCCTCGAGGCGGTCGAGGCGACAGCCTCAATCCGAACATGAAAAAAACTAAAAGCAATAAATAATCTACAACTAATACATAAAAGAATCTATCAAAATTAAACAAAATGAAATATAATAAAATAAGTTCATGAAATAAAATGACCGCTAATCTCTGAATAGGCTATTATTTGTGTTTAATAGCATAAAATGTGGGTATGAAGTGTCATGCTTCAAAAGGTCATCATCATATATAATTTCTATCATAAATAAATTTATTAATAATAAATTATAATTAATAAATATATATAATAGTGAATGATTATTTTTAGTGATAATTATTTTGCCATTTTCGGCTAAGCATTGAGGACGAGCTACTCTGTTGGCAACAAGCACTTCAATTTTATTAAAAATCACAGAAACCACTCACTTAAAAGTGCTCTTATGTCTACAAAGTATAAAGTTTAATAAATGCTAACCACTGCAAGCTTGCTGCTAATAATCTGGTCATCCTCACCCCATATGATAAGTGTCTTTTGTTTCATCTGTGCAAAATATTTGTAAATTGCATGAGGAAGAGAAACTACATTTCTATGTATTTTTACAATTTCGGGAATTGACTGAGAAATGCTAAACCACTACATAGTAACAGCTGCTTCAAAACTTCATAGAAACTTTATACCACCAAGGCAAGCCTACGCATGCAGTGATGGGTAGCCCAATATATACTGACTCCAAATTTTTAATTACATACAACCTCTTTATGGAAAATATGGTCATGTTTGTCAAATAAACACATATAGTATTACTGGGTCAAAGATAATTTCTATTACTTTCACAAGGTGGAAAGCTAGACAAGAATTTCCACTGGACAGCTAACCCAATGTTACCGCCGGAGGCAGAATAATTTGCTTTACAATCAGCAATATGTAATTGTAAAGAAGGCCTAGACCAGTGAACAGAAAAAACAATTTATTTCTAGTCTTCTTTAAGTTCCTTTTTCTGTTCTTATTTATTCATTGGCATTGAGTCTGTAAATAGAGCTAGAAATGAGGATGAGGAGAAGAAAGAGAGGGTGCATAAGTGACATAACTATGATGGGCAAGATCCAAAAGAAGTTTTTGTCTGCCACACAGCACTGCCCAATTATCATATTAGCTGTAATAATTTTGGACATTGAGAAACTTGTATTGCCACACATGTAAAACTAAACACATCAAAGATAAAAAAAGGATATATATTTATCTTTAAAATTCCTAGAACTACAAGTATTTTGCAAGTATCCACAACCTTTATACAGTTATGTCCCATAGATATACAATTGCATACAAATTAGCTTCAACGTTCATTTTAGACTACTACGATTAGTCATTTACGCATGCATGATGAAGGATATCAAAACCTTGTTGTCTTCAATGGGTAAGGCATATTCACAAACCTGGTCTATTTGAGCACTGACATTATAACCGCCACTAACCATAAAACTTACAGTTGCATCCTCCCACCAAGGATATAGGCAATGTAAGCGGCCTATCTGGAAAAGATTAGAAGAATGAATGAAGTATAAGAACCAACTTCACCAGTACAAAGTCCTAGAACATTCTGGTGAATAAAATAATCGACACCGGAAAACTATGATTAGCATTTGTTTGATAACGGAAATACTTACATTAGTACAATCCAAGCTCGTACTGAAGGATATATGGTTGAATGCCAAAAAGTTTGCATATAAGCGTAGCGGTATGCTTTTCAATAAATATACCTGATTCGAAAAGTGTGCTCAAAGTTTATTGCAACAATGAATAACCCTTCCCCAAACAGGGTTAAAAGAAAAGACTTCTAGGGAAAGATAATAAATGTGAACTCAGCAGCACTTAATCATCTAATTTTCACATTCCGCAGAAACCAACTGCTGCTTTAAACAATGCTCATGGAGAATTTTCCTTTTACATGGCCACCCTGACTACTATTTAAATATAGAGACAACCACCTATATCAAATGGAGGACACAACCCCATTTGGAATTAGATAGTCAAGGTTAATTAATGTAGAGTCATAGACAACCACAAGAGGCTGGGTTTCAAGGCTTTTCTGTGTCAAACAGAAGACTTACCCCTGCATAGGCTACTATTCTTGGTAACTTTGCTGAGTTTCCAGTTCCTTCTGCATATACACTTGCATCAATGAAAACCAGATTTTCCACCTATAAAATTTGAAGAGTTATTAATTTCACAAAACATTAAAGGTAATAATTAAAAGAACATTAATAAATATGTAAATAGTAGCTTCTCCACAGATGATTCATGATGCCTTTTCCTAACCTCAATTATCGTAAGTACTTACAGCTTCAGGATGGTGAATCGCAAAGTCAACTGCAACTGCAGCACCAAGGCTTGGCCCAACCAGTATCATGGGCCTTTTGATGTATGTCTTCCAAAGCTGGGAAACATGAAACAAGTACAGTCTGGTCTCAAGCATAATGGAAGGCAGCAAGATATAATTATTAAAAATTTGATTAGCTTTTCCATGAGATACTGGCTTATAAATAACCCTGAATTGATTCTCTAAGAGTGCTAATAGACGCAATGTTAAAAAATCAAGAGTACATGACAGATCAGAGAAAATGGCAGCATAGAGTTGGTACACATCATACTTCTGCCCTGTGTCACACATGAAGCCTCCAATACTCTATGAAAGTTGATTGAAGATTTCCTTCATATAGAAGCTAAGGAGAGAAGACCCTCTGAAGAGGGAAAAAAAATACCTGATAGAAGTGCTCACGCTTGGATGCCACATTACATGGTGGAAGTCTTTCTAACAAATACGGGTACAAAAATAATAGTTAAAAGCATCATTAATTAAAATTAAAATTTGTAACTGACCTAAATTTCCTATAGCTACAGCATATAAGACAGACCTAAATCAGAGAAACCCCAACCAAGAATATCAACAGCCCAAGTCTCCAGACCGGCCTCCTCAAGCAACGGGTAGGTGTATCTCCATTCCAAACAGGAGCTGGATAATAAGATGTTGTAAACTCCACAGACATATTAGTTGGAAATATTTTGAAAAAAAAAAAAAAAAAAAAAAAAATTTATCTTGAATATGTTAGACCTGTCAAAGCCATGGAGGAGAACCACAGGGCTGGTCTTGCTCGGTATTAATGGCTTCACAAGACTACTCATGATACAGCTCTCTGAGAAGTTGACCTGCATTGACCACAGTCTAGGAGTGGGGGACATGTACATAGCTCATATTTCTTGGAACATAGTAGATTAAGCTTGTAATGACTAATGACTTATAAGCCAACCTAAAGAGAAGTAGAGTTTCTTGGTCTTCACATTAACATATAATTCAGCACATCAATACGGTTCAACGGACAGTTGTTTAGATGAAGGAATTAGAATTTAATGACATCATAAATGTAGGAATTAGACAAGCTATAAGCATATTCATCAAAACTAGCAATGTTCATACCGTCTGATACACAATAAGATCCATACCTAGGACAAAAGCAATTTTTTTTTTGTTGAGAACCCTTATACAATAGTGATCATATTATTGACAAGACCACACATTAGTATATTCTTGTCGATAGCTGGAGATGTTACATTGCAGAATTTTTGTTTGGCACTTTTGAGTATAAGTTCAATCTTGTGATCTCAAACCACTTAATGAATATGAGATTTTACAACTGGTTCTAGATTAAAGCAATATTTGGCCCAAACCCATTACAAGTTAGTCCAGGTCTTGCCGGCAATTTTCATCATCGAATTATGTCTTTAGATAGTTGCCAACATGAACCTATAAAACACTTAATCTTTATCATTTATCAATTGAACTGATTACAACTTTCTGTTACAAGATAATGAAGAAGAAATAAAGCATAAACGAGATTAAGATTAATATATTATTAACTCACTCAAAATTAAGTGCAAGTTAATTGATTAACAATGCATGCTTAACTCTTTACTCAATTCAGCATTTCAATAAATAACAGTTAATTTCATTTTCTTTTCTTTTTCAAAATTTTGTCAGCAGCCAAATAGGGGCAAAACACAACAGTTTATCCAAACAACGAGCAAAATGAGATAATACAATACAAGTTAAAAAACCCAAAATTAAGTAATCACACGAAGATATAATATAAAAATTGAGAATTACGTGCACGGGAAGTCTCTCAATTTTCGTGGCCAGCTTAAGAGCAAAGGAGTCTTTGATATTCTCAACTTCTTTTGGTAGAAACGAAGGAAACTTCTCGGCGAAGACTTTGAAGTGCGTTTTGTTTCTGCATGTCGAGGCAAATGGTGCAGGGTTAACTGTGAGGGCGAGCATCTTCGTCACCTTACGGTGGCAATGGCATCGCCGGGAGGAGCTCTGTCTTTGATGAAGAATACCGACCTGCGTTTCGTTTTTTCGTTGTATCAAGGCCGTGTCAGTGAGTGTAGCGCAAGTGGATAGTGGATACCGTGCCTGTGCTGTTCATTTTGTGTCCATTGAATGATTAGGCGTGGATCGATAGCCACTTGTCACGCGACATAGAAGCGCGTGTCGTTCTGACAATTTGTATTTAAAAATTCTTAATTTCGTCTTGCCCCTCCCGCCATTCTGAACCGCCCAATTTCGTGATGGGTCCAATAGTAATAGGTAGGGGTGGCCACGGTTCCGGAACCGAACCGTAAAATTATGATTCTGGTCGTTCTGAATTTTTAAATTATGCTTCATTTCTGTTTTGGAATCAACAGTTTCAGTTCCGAGGTACATAATTTTTTAATAAAATTAAATTTGATTTAAACTAGTTTTATTTTGAATAAAATAAATTAAAAGGGCTTCGAATTATTTTATTTTAAAAAATTAAGATGACTACATATCCTTCGGGGTGTGGAGGAATCAAAACGTTTGTAGTTCTCTTATCTTTTATTAAATTTGAATAATCCATTTACCTTAATCATTGATATCATTGATGAATGTTTCAGTCATTGTTCCTTCGGTTGTTGTTAAATCATATAAATCATCAATTTTTTATTGTTGTATCTTTTGTTGTCATAATTCTGCTCTCATCCAATCGTTCGAGCAGGCTTGAGCTTCTAATTAATCAGGGCTCATGGTACACCGCGTCTCATCTAATATACTAACTAAAGCACTAAAAGTTTGTTCAACAGCTATCGTTGAAACTGGAGCTACTAAAAGTTATTTACCTGTGGAACTATTATCAAACTCGAAAATAATTGTTAGATATATGTCAAATTCAGAATTATTTCCAATGGATCCTTTAGGTTTTTTCTGCCTTTGTATTAATATGTGATCACTCTTACTAATCTTAACTGGCTCAGTCTGAATTTGACTAGAAGATTGGTCGACTGATCGACCTTTAGTATTATAATCATTATTAAATTTTGTATTTCACTAATTACTATAGTGTCACATCCCGGTATTTCTGAGCATGTGATGGGCAGGAGACGGCATAGCCATCACCCAAACCTCTGATAAACACTGCTAGTTGTACTGAAATGACTGACTCACAACACGCAATCATATATATACACACAGACATCATAAACCTGAAAACTCATATATTTCATATCACAAAACTGTACACATATAAAATAACTGACATAATATTCGATACATATACATAGCCTTATAGCCTATCTTGACATCATCTGACACTGACGACATTGCCCGACTCTGAACTGACGCCCGAGATGTGTAATGACTACCGTTGGGTCCCGTCTCCCCCAAGCAATGCCTGAACCTGTGGCCTGCAAAACAACTGGAAAGTGGAGTGGGTCAGATCTTCTGAAAGACCTGGTGAGTGAATACTATATGGCCCATAAAATAATATGAAGTGAAATACATGGTTAAATTGAAACATAGTATAAGAGAGTGTTAAAGTATTAAATTACGACAACATAAATAATAAGTTGAGAATCCAATGTGGTAATTCACATCCGGATACATGACATAAAGATCGGGAACTTAATCTAACTGATAACTAGATACATGACTGAACCTGACTTTACTATTATGAGCTGTTGCCCAGAACCTTACTTGGAGCTGTCATAAACTAAATAATATGCTTTATGTTATGGCTTAAATGTGGTATGGTGACTTGAATCTGCATGAACTGTACTGAGCTGTCTGAACTGAGAACTAACTATTGACATCCTAATCTGCTAACGTGAGCTGAATTGACGTGATCTGACTTGAAACTAAGTGAACTGAACCTGATTCTGAAATCTACATGACCTATACTAGATCTACCTGCAATGAAAGCTCCCTACTGAATATGACTTAATCCTAATTGAGGGTGCATTAGTTAACTTGAATAAATAATCCGAACATAAATATGTCATGAATGTCTAAGCTGGATAGGCTGGAACTGTGCCTAGCTACTTGCACTGGAATGCAGGTCTGACTACCTGAACTGTGAATGAATGGACCTAAAAACTGAACCAGACAAGCATAGACTGATCTGATTATTTGGCCTGGAATGTATGATCTGATTATCTTTCCTTGAAAGCATGGTCTGATCTGAATATTTAATTGAATACATAAGTTACACTGAATTATCTGAACTACAGATGCATGAGCTAATTTGTTGGCTGCGTGAACTGAAAACTACATGTGGACCGTTTTCATGAAACTAATGCATGCTATAACCCAAACCACCCATACCCGTGGAAAAAGCCATCCCTGTTGGACAATTATGCCCATAGCGTCACTATTTATAAAAGACATTGTGGTTTTTATACAAATTAACTATGTGACAATGGAAATTGCATTTTATCATTTTGTAATTAGATTACTTTAATATATAAATGATAAAAGTCCTTATGATTAGTTCCGGATTATAAGATATGAGACAATATCAATCCATAAAGGTTTAATCATTAAATATCTCTAGTTGTAGTATTATCGAGACTGGACATTGATAATGCAGAATAGACTAGTATTGCACTTGTGCGTGTTATAGAAGCGTAACAACATAGTTCTCATATATTTAAGTATTGGATACTTATGCAAGTGTGATAAGAGGTTGTGTTTACCGATGGTACGGAAACAGCTTCGCTCTGGATAGACCCCGCAGAATCTCATTGGTAGTATGACTATGTGTCTATGGGAATCCGCTTCAGGGTAGGTGTATTTGGTCTTAACTTGAGACTTGCATTGCTAGTACTTGCGACAATCAATGCGTTTTGGTTTTGGTCGTCCGAGACTTTAACAGGTTCTGTGTACGTCTCTTCTAGGTTTATTGAGAATCGTAGTGTATTGGGTGTGATGTCAAGACGGAAGTATCACTTCAGTAATATGGAGATGATGATCACGCAAGGATACAGAATTGGTACTCTAATGTGTTGCAACCATCGGGATAATATGACAATGTCATGATTATCCGATTAAAGATACTAGTTGCTTGTGATCCGATATATGCTTCGTACGGGGCAGACAATATTCCAGCCCCAGGCCTTGCATGGGACATCTGATACTGGATCGCAATACGCAATACTACGTATACTACGTCTGACATAGATTTCATATTCCTTTAAGAATATTTCTGGAGAATTGGGTAGGCACGGCGCTTTGTAGCCTACCATGTCTCGTAAATCGGTAAAAATATGGTACGAGGTACGCACGTGTTCGGATAGTCCGACGACCGAATTTACTGCCAACATATCCATGGATCTCATGGGTCTCTTCCCGAAGATTCACCGATGACATATGATTCGAACAAAATTAATCTATGATTAATTGCGGATAGATTTTATCTAGGATAAAATACCTTTAGTAGAGAGAGAACGATTAATTTGGAATTAATCGATAAAATAATATATTTGATATATTAAATGAAATTAGATTTCATAACGAAATTAAAATTAGATTTTGATTCGGGCGAACGAAATAATTTAGAATTAATTCGCGAGCGATGTGAATAGTAAATTTTCTAGGCATAATTATTTAATTAAATTTGATTTAATTACGTCGCAACGGAAAATTCGTTAATTCGGAATTAACGAACCCGAGCCCGGGATGTGTTTACAGGCCCACTCGGATTTTGAATCAAGTGAGGCCCACAAGTCACATCACCTAGTCACTTTGCCTAACTTTTTGGTGATGGATTTTGGTGATGAAATGATGGTGGCTTGTAAGACACACAAGTGTGAAAGGAAGTGAGTGACATTTACCAAACATTTGGTATATCATTTGATTTGTGGAAAATCAAATAAACAAGTTACATAACTCATTTTCTTTCCCTCTCTCTAATTAACGCCACTTCCTCTCTATCTCACACTCTCCTTGGCCGAAACTTGCAAGAAGTTTTTGGAAGATTTGTTGCATTGTCTTTCAAGTGCTAGCACACAAAGAATCATATCAAGGTGTTAGGGAAACCATTCCCAAGAGCTTGGAATCCATCTCAAAGCTTGGAGCTTGGACATCAACATTCAAAGAGAATATCTTGGAGCACTTCTCAAAGGAAATTTTTGTTATCAACGCATCCTATATCCGTTCAAAGTGAGTATAATTCTGCTATTCTCCTTTAAGTATCCACACTATTTTATGCTTGGATTGATCTTGGGATGACCTTAGAAACCCAACAATGGTATCAGAGCCTATTTGAGCATGAAATTTGATTAGGGTTTATATACTAAAATTTGGGTAAATTTGATTTGAGCATGATTTGATCAAATTGTTTGTTTGAGTATGCTTGTATATTGATAACTTAGAGTTATATATGATCAATTTGATGAAAAATTAATTGGATTAATTTTCCTCAATTTTATTGGCATGGACGAAAATATAACCCTTTGTAACTCATGAGATTTTTTGAATTTTAGACCATTGGATGAGTTTAAAATTCATGGATAAATTGATTTGTGATTTAATTGGATTGAAATCAAAATTAATGAAGAAAAATCCTTATTGCCGTGAGTTAAGAAGCATGAAAATGAGTTGATTCTGTTTCAATAATGTTGGACATATGTTGAATATATTAAAGCATGATTAATTGATTAAATTAGTATTTTGGAAATGTTAATTTAAATAATTAATTATGGCTATACACTTTAATTAATTAAATTGTGAATTTGGAATATTAGAATTTAATTAATTGGTCTTAATTTGGAATTGGGCTAAAGATGTTGTATTTGGGCCTAATGGGCTTGGTTGGGCCAAGTTGGTTTAGGACAATTGGATTGGATCCAAATTGGGCCTAAACCATTCCATTAAGTCCAAATATAATATATGGACCTTTAAACATTTAATTGGGCCTAATGGGCCAAAATTGATTTCTTGGCAAATAGGGTGATTCATTAATTGGGCCTTGGTATTTGGGTTTGACCCATATTGACCAAAGCCCATGCCTTAAGAAATTAATTGAAAGCCCATTGGACTTTAATTAAATGAACATTGGATGTTAATTGGGCTTTAAGGCCCATTAAGATTAGATTTAGAATCTAAGTCGTAAAGGCGCATTAAAAGTGTAATTATTTAATTTGGAATTAAATAAAGAATTAGTATTGAATACAAATTAAATCGGATTTAAAATTGTAGTTCGATATAATTCAAGAATTCATACTTTGAGTACTTATTCTTAAACGAGTTGGACTCGCGCAAATCAAATCGTTATTTGAACATTGGATGATCACTTAATTCAAAGATTAATTAATTGGATTAGATTGATTGAATAACATGCTTTGTGTGAATACATGAATGTGTTGTATGAATAATGTATATCAGATGGATATTAGATGGGTGAGGGCAATTTTAGAAATTGTTGTAATAAATTTAGAATTTATTAAATTGGACATGCGTGTCCAGCCTTATCTCTCGATTCTTTGTAATTCTCTTCTCACCAATTCCCCTTAATGTTAATGAGGTTTCTTTAATTGTATTATGTAATTGGGCAGAAGTTAGAATAGTGCTAGCCGGGGAGAGGAAATAGAGTGATTTTTTCTAGGAACAATTTGTGAGATATCCATCCGCATATCATTATTAATTTATTTACCGCGCCTTATTATGCTTTTAGAATGCATGCTTAAGGGTGTATGATGAGACCTAAACAAAGATAATTAATTGGTTGCCAATTACGCGAAAAACCCTCAACAAATATTAAGTGTTTTCCTTCCATTGAATGATTCATTCTCAAGATCCAAAATTGGCACTGGTTTGTTGGCAAAAGTCAAGACCTTTGTTCATCGCGGATGTGTTTGAATCATGAAAGCTTTGTTCCATATCGTATGTCTTGTCCAAGTTGTGATTTGTTGGCCAAAGTCAAGATCACTTCTTGTCCATCGACATTGATTACGAAGCTTTCCAAGGTCAATGGGTCCCGCTTAACTGGAATCATTAAGCTTGTTATGCCAAAGCCAAGGCTTAGTTGATTCAGAGGAAAAATGTTAGGAAAATATATTGGATATATTGGCATATATATTGTATATATGTTTCGGACTTGGAGGTCCACCTACCGGATCTAGGAATTGGATGAGATCCAATTGATCTTAGAGATCTACCTAGTTAAATATCATACATGTTGTTGGCCAAAGTCAAGGTTGTGTGTTATTTAATGGGATCATAGCCCACTAGGAAACTAGGTTTCCTGAGTACTCAATAGAGGGTTAGAGGCTCGCCAAAAAATAGACGGAGGCTAGTATTGAATTTGCAATTTCGTTCAAATATGCGTTTTCAAATTATTTCGTCAATTATAAATATTTTATAGTTGGAATAATATTTTATTATTTTTCTTGTAACAGTTGGACTGTACCCAAACATCGTTAATTGAATAGTTTGACTATTGCAATTAAGATGACATAAAAGTTGAGCATTAAAGATATTATCATGAGCGACAATGTCTTTAATGGCGCGAACTTTCAAGACTGGGATATGAATCTCAGGATTGTCCTGGGATCCGAGAAGTTGCTCTACACTATAGAGAGACCTCTTGGGCCTAAGCCTATATCTGATTAGATAGTTGAGCTAGAGCTTTGGAAGACTCATAGCGATGATAACTTCACTGCTCAATCTATAATGCTTGCTGCTATGACTCAACAATTTCGTCGTCAGAACAAGGGGTTGAATCCCTATGAGATAATGGCGAAGTTGCATGATCTTCATCGATCTAATCTTATATCGCAGAGATATGAGTTGCAGAAGAAGCTCTTTCGCGCTCGCATGTCAGAGGGTACATTGTCAAGCACCATGTGTCGCAGATGATTGCTGACATTGAACAGCTGGGACAGCTGGGCATAGTCTTCAAGGCTGAGACTTCTATAAATTTGATCTTACAGTCTCTCCCCGACAGCTGAAGTGGGTTCTTCATGAACTACAATATGATGAACCAAGACCAAACTCTTGGAGAGTTAATGTCAACACTGCGCGAAGTAGAAAAAGAGCTCCTAAAGGGCAAAAAGCACGAGGCGCACTTCGCTTCGACATCTCAGACTCCGAGGGCTTGGCCTAAGGCGACTAGAGGTGTAAAGAAGAAGAAGAAGAAGAAGAAGAAGAAGAAGGGCAATGCCAAATTGTCAAAACCTTCTGGGAATGGTAAGGACAAATCCCAAGATGTATGTCTGCAGTGCGGGAGGCGGGGTCACTGGAAGCGTTACTGCCGCGAGTACAAGGCACACATGAAGGAAATCAAAGCGGGCAAGGCACCGGCTTCAGGTATGTTTGTTATAGAAATAAACATGTCTACTACTTGTTTTAAAAATTGGATTTTTGATTTTGGTTGTGGTACTCATATATGTACTGATATGCAGGATCTGTATATTAGCAAGAGACTGGCCTCAGAGGAGATTGATCTACGCGTTGGAAATGGGACACGAGTCGCCGTTTTGGCCGTTGGCACTTATGTTTTGGAACTGCCCTCGGGGCATGTACTTAAACTTACAGACTGTTATTATGTACCTAGTTTGACTATGAATATTATTTCTATATCTATGTTAGCCCAATGTGGGTATACTTTTGTATTTAGAAACACTGAGTGTTTTATGTATAAAAATGATATGGAGATTTGCTCTGCTGATATAGATAATGGTCTTTATATTTTGAATATAAATCAATCTCAAACATATAATGTAACAAACAAAATGCTTAAACTAAGTAAACAAGATTAAACTTATATGTGGCATTGTCGTCTGGGACACATTAACAAGACTCGCATATCCACACTTTCGAAGAGTGGGTACTTGGACGGATTTGATCCAAATTCATATGACGTCTACGAATATTGTTTATTAGGCAAAATGCCTAAAACACCTTTTAGCGGAAAGGGTGTACGTGCCACCGAACTGTTAGCCCTCGTTCATAGTGACATATGTGGGCCCATGTCTAACCAGGCTAGAGGTGGATATGAATAGTTCGTAACCTTTACGGATGATGCATCGCGTTATGGTTATGTGTATCTTATGAGACACAAGTCGGAAACCTTTGAGAAATTCAAAGAGTTTCGACACGAAGTAGAAAAACAGACCGGCAAAAGTATTAAGACATTACGGTCGGACCGTGGTGGCTAATACTTAAGCAATGGGTTTCTTGATTACTTGAAATAATATGATATTCTTTCACAGTGGACTCCTCCAGGAACACCGTAGTTAAACGGTGTGTCCGAACGGAGAAACCAAACTTTGTTAGACATGGTAAGGTCAATGATAAGTCGCACAGAGCTACCTATTTCCTTCTGGGGATATGCATTGAACAGTGCAATATTTATTTTGAATAAGGTTCTGTCAAAGTCTGTTCAACAGACTCCGTATGAAATATGGACAGGAAAGAAACCAGGTTTCTCATTCCTGAAGATTTTGGGATGTTGGGCATACGTCAAACGTTTGGAAGGTACCAAACTTGAACCCAAATCAGATAGATGTCTATTTGTAGGATATCCTTGGGAAACTAAAGGATATTACTTCTATCACCCACAAGAGAACAAAGTATTTATTGCTCTACATTCGGTCTTCCTTGAGAAGGAATTCCTAAATGCAGTGGTATGTGGGAGGAAAGTAGAACTCAATGAAAATCAGAGTGGTACTGTTCCTGGCACAGAATCCTTAACGGAACATGAACAATCCATCAGGGATGAGACTGTACCACAATCTTCAAATACACAAGAACCGCGTAGGTCGGAGAGAATCATAAAACAACCTGAGAGGTATGAGTTTTTGATCTCACCTCTTGTGGATATTAATCTTATTGAGGAAGACGATCCGGCTACGTATGAGGAAGCGATACAAGGTATCGACTCCGGTTTATGGCAAGATGCCATGAAGTCCGAAATGGATTCCGTGTACACCAACCAAGTTTGGACACTGGTTGATGCACCAGAAGGCGTAAAGCCTGTTGGTTGCAAATGGGTCTTCAAGAAGAAGACCGACATGGATGGCAACATACAAACGTACAAAGCTAGGCTTGTAGCGAAAGGGTATCGTCAACGACATGGTGTCGATTACGATGAAATGTTTTCACCTGTTGCCATGATTAAATCCATTCGGATTATGCTTGCTATTGCTGCATATTTCGATTACGAGATATGGCAGATAGACGTCAAATACGCTTTCCTTAACGGAAACCTTTTGGAGGATGTTTATATGCAACAGCCTGACGGTTTTGTCATGCCAAAACATGCGAACAAGGTTTGCAAGTTAAATCAATCCATTTATGGATTGAAGCACGCATCGCGTTCTTGGAACCACCGTTTTGATGAGATTATAAAAGAATATGATTTCGTTCAAAATGAGGATGATCCTTGTGTATATAAGCAAGTTAGTGGGAGCGCACTGACATTCATTGTCCTTTACGTTGATGATGTATTGTTTATAGGCAATGACATTCCCATGCTACAATCGGTGAAAGCTTGGCTTTCATTAAAATTCTCCATGAAGGATCTGGGAGAATCAGCCATTATTCTAGGAATAAAGATCTACATGGATAGATCTAGAAAGCTTTTTGGAATCTCCCAGAGCACGTACATTGACAAAGTGTTGAAGAGATTCAACATGGAACAGTCTAAGAGGGGATTGTTGCCAGTGTCACATGGCGTCACTGACCGACGTAAACACACACGTTTAACGCAAGCGCACGTATCGTTCAAGTAGTATAAAAATATCGATCCCACGGGGACTTAATATCTAATCTATTAATTTTATGAGGTCAAATGATTACTAGTATCTAACAGGTTGTTTGATTGATTTGAAATGGTGATGATTCTAAATTTAAAAACAAGTAAATAAAATTATTCGAAAGTAGGTTTTAAGAAAATTCAATATTAAAAATTATCTAGGGTTGTGATTTCTTCCAATATCATTTTAAAGATGAAGTGATTATCTTAAAGTTGGGTAATATATTGATTTATTAACCTGGAACACTAAATTATGTGTAAGCCTCTGTCGATGGTCGGACACAAATACCCAGTTTAACCCAATTGAACCATATGTTTATGTCAACCAAATTATCTGGATTCATTAAGTTTAAGTTCCAATTATGGCCACCCCCGCCCGACAGGTACATGTCTATCCTGTAAGGAAATCTATTAAAGGGTTATCTATCCTCAAGAAAGATCGTGGGCTATTAAGTCTAAGGTCTTAAACTTAAAATCCCTATGTCTAGTTCATTTTAAGTTTCCCAGTTCAATTTTATTAATGGCCAGTTAATGAAAAAACATTAAGATTAAGACTCAATAAATAAATCTTTATATTACCCAAACTATAATCTAACCCCTTATAAACCGGTGATAATAAAAGTCATCACAACCCCAGATAACTAATTTAGTTACAACACATAACTAGGGCTAGTAAAAACTTGAAAATAAAAGACATAAAGTAAAAATGCGGTAAAGTAAATACTGAAAAGTAAATTACAATAAAATAAAATGCTAAGGTAAAAGGAATTACTTTTACTACTACTAATTTAGATATCTCCCATAATATAATATATAAACTTGTGATAACATTACCAACCATCCATATAGGCGGTATCCTGATTAAGTCAAATTAAGTCCAACCAGCCATTAAGGCGGTAAAAAGATTTGTCCATGAACCTGCCATATAGGCGGTAAGAAAGTTTAATTACCAATTGACCAATCTGGCGGTATCCTTAATTAGTCAGGTTTAAACCAGATTAAAATGAAATACCAACCGACCAATCTGGCGGTATCCTTTTTAAGTCAATATTTTAAATAGTGAATATATTATATTTAAGGGAGATTAATCTAAATAACAATAGTAAAAGAATTACCTTTCACCATAGCTGGGGAAGTTACCTCCTCATGGTGAATAGTAAAAACTGTAAAGAGTAAAAAATTAAATTACTATTATTACAAAACGTAATTAAAATTAATTACAAAACTAAAAACTAAAAACTAAAAGAAACTAGAGAGAGAAACTCCCTCTTTACAAGGCCTTTGGCGTCGCTACGCCAGCTTCTGTTGACGTGGCATGCTCTGGTTTGTCGGCTGCAGATTCTGGATAAGGTGATAAGGTGACACGTGGCAAGGTGGTTGAGGCTTAATTATTGTGCCACGTGGCGGCTTCTGATTGGTCGGCTTAGATTCTTATCCGCCACGTGTCAGATAGGGATAAGAGAGCCAATAATTGATGCTGACGTGGCGGTGACGTGGCGACACGTGGCAAAGTGACTGTCGGCACCATAGAATTATGACACGTGGCACTTCCTGATTGGCTGATGATGACGTGGCGGTGAGGTGGCATGTTGACTCGGTCAACTGATGATATGGACGATGATGTGGCTGACAGGTGGAGTGACACGTGGCGACACGTGGCGATGGTGACTGTCGGCACCGTAGGATGATGACACGTGGCACGACGCACGTTAGCAAAGTCAAACTTTTCTCTGATTCTGACACGTGGACCCGGTGCACGTTAGCACTATTCGGCGCACGTTAGGTGTCGCGATGCTGAAGGTATTGGCGTCGCGACGCGAAAAATTACCAAAATGCCATTTTCGTCCAATTTTCACTGTTTTGGCCCAAATCACCTCCAGATTGTCCTGAAACTTTATTTATCTACAAAATAACACAAAACACATCAAAATTTTCACAAAACTCAAGAAACTATACAAAATATTAAGTTAAATGAGTGGGAAATTGTGATAGATTTACCACTCATCAGTCACTCTATGTAAGGACATGTGTCATAAAACTCAAGATGAGAGAGACAACATGAGTCGGATCCCATTCGCCTCGGAATTCGGATCGATCATGTATTCCACGATATGTATGCGACCTGATGTCTCATATGCTTTGAGCATGTGTAGTCGCTATCAGGCTGATCCAGGTGATGGTCACTGGATGGCGGTTAAGAATATCCTGAAGTATCTTAGACGAACTAAGGATGCTTTCTTAATCTATGGAGATGGAGAACTTGAGGTAACAAGGTATACCGATGCAAGTTTCCAAATCGATAAAGACGACTGCAAGTCGCAATTCGGGTACATATTTTATTTGAACAACGGAGCAGTAAGCTGGAAATCTTCCAAGCAAAAGACTGTTGCCGATTCAACAACAGAAGCGGAGTACATTGCTGCATCTGAAGCAGTAAAAGAGGCAGTTTGGATCCGTAAATTCCTAATTGGATTAGGAGTAGTTCCGTTAGCAACTGAGCCCATTCCATTGTATTGTGACAATAACGGGGCTATAGCGCAGGCTAAGGAACCGCGGTATCATCAACGATCCAAGCATGTTCTTCGACGTTTCCATCTGATTCGTGAGATCATACATCGTGGCGATGTGAAGATCGAGAAGGTCGCATCAGAGGACAAATAGCAGATCCGCTGACGAAAGTTATTCCTCAGCAAAAGTTTGAGCAACATGTACATAGTTCAGGTGTTAGATGCTTGAGTGACTGGCTATAGGCTAAGTGGGAGATTGTTGGAAAATTATGACCCATAGCGTCATTATTTGTAAAAGACATTGTGGTTTTTGTACAAATTAACTATGTGACAATGGAAATTGCATTTTATCATTTTGTAATTAGATTACTTTAATATATAAATGATAAAAGTCCTTATGATTAGTTCCGGATTATAAGATATGAGACAATATAAATCCATAAAGGTTTAATCATTAAATATCCCTAGTCGTAGTATTATCGAGACTGGACATCGATAATACAGAATAGACTAGTATTGCACTTGTGCGTGTTATAAAATCGTAACAGCATAGTTTTCATATATTTAAGTATTGGATACTTATGCCAGTGTGATAAGAGGTTGTGTTTACCGATGGTACGAAAACAGCTTCGCTCTAGATAGACCCCGCGGAATCCCATTGGTAGTATGACTATGTGTCTATGGGAATCCGCTTCAGGATAGGTGTATTTGGTCTTAACCTGAGACTTGCATCGCTAGTACTTGCGATAATCAATACGCTTTGGTTTTGGTCGTCCGAGACTTTAACAGGTTCTGTGTACGCCTCTTCTGGGTTTATTGAGAATCGTAGTGTATTGGGTGTGATGTCAAGACGGAAGTATCACTTCAGTCATATGGAGATAATGATCACGCAGGGATACAAAACTGGTACTCTAATGTGTTGCAACCATCGGGATAATATGACAAGGTCATGATTATCCGATTAAAGAGACTAGTTGCTTGTGATCCGATATATGCTTCGTACGAGGCATACACTATTCCAGCCCCAGGCCTTGCATTTGACATCTGATCCTGGATCGCAATACGTAATACTACGTATACTACACCTGACATAGATTACATATTCCTTTAAGAGTATTTCTGGAGAATTAGGTAGGCACGACGCTTTGCTAGAAGCCAACCATGTCTCGTAAATCGGTAAAAATGTGGTATGAGGTACGCACGTGTTCAAATAATCTGATGACCGGATTTACTGCAAACATATCTAGGGATCTCATGGGTCGCTTCCCGATGATTCACCGATGACGTATGATTCAAACAAAATTAATCTAGGATTAATTGCGGAGAGATTTTATCTGAGATAAAATACCTTTAGTAGAGAGAGAACGATTAATTTGGAATTAATCGATAAAATAATAAATTTGATATATTAAATGAAATTAGATTTCATAACGGAATTAAAATTAGATTTTGATTCGGGCGAACGAAATAATTTAGAATTAATTCACGAGCGATGTGAATAGTAAATTTTCTAGGCATAATTATTTAATTAAATTTGATTTAATTACGTCGCAACGGAAAATTCGTTAATTCGGAATTAACGAACCCGAGCCCGGGATGTGTTTGCGGGCCCACTCGGATTTTGAATCAAGTGAGGCCCGCAAGTCACATCACCTAGTCACTTTGCCTAACTTTTTGGTGATGGATTTTGGTGATGAAATGATGGTGGCTTGTAAGACATACAAGTGTGAAAGGAAGTGAGTGACATTTACCAAACATTTGGTATATCATTTGATTTTTGGAAAATCAAATAAACAAGTTACATAACTCATTTTCTTTCCCTCTCTCTAATTAACGCCACTTCCTCTCTATCTCACACTCTCCTTGGTCGAAACTTGCAAGAAGTTTTTGGAAGATTTGTTGCATTTTCTTTCAAGTGCTAGCACACAAAGAATCATATCAAGGTGTTAGGGAAACCATTCCCAATAGCTTGGAATCCATCTCAAAGCTTGGAGCTTGGACATCAACATTCAAAGAGAATATCTTGGAGCACTTCTCAAAGGAAATTTTTGTTATCAACACATCCTATATCCGTTCAAAGTGAGTATAATTCCGCTATTCTCCTTTAAGTATTCACACTATTTTATGCTTGGATTGATCTTGGTATGACCTTAGGAACCCAACAATCCCAAACCCGTGGTGGCTTGGTTCTAATCTAACCTGTGCATGAATCATGAAATTCTGGATTGACTACATGAACCGCAACCTATGAACCTGAAACTATCATGAGCTAAAATGTTATATGCTGACCAGAGTCTGAATGACCTAAATCACCATTCTACAGGAGCTAGACATGACTTTCGGAGAGCATGACATTCATAGTTGAAGTTGTAATGTAACATGACAATAATGCATTACTTTTAATAAAGTAAAATCAACAGTGCTATAAAAAAACTGCTTCTGAACTCATAAAATATAAAATTTGTTCCTTCTCAAAAATCTATGTGGAAATCTTGATGTGAAAATCTGAAATCTCAAGTAACTGGAAAATTTGTAGAAAGCCTGAACTCATAAAAACATAAACTAGGTTCATTTTGAAAAATCTGTGCAATTCTCATAAAATAATTCCTTATGAAAACTCTTTCTTAAAACATCTTTTCTATAAGTCTGTCTCTAAAAATCTGAGTGTCTACCGAAAACTTGACACATGGGGGTGTTACGTATCTTCGTCCCCCCATACACCTAACTAGAGTCAGGAGTGAAAATCCATGTCATTAGGGTGTTACGTATCGTCGTTCCCCAAAGCATGCCACTACATGTCCCTGAAACTAGGGTCTATGGGCGTTACGTATCGCCATCCCCTAGCCCTGAAATCTAGTGGGCTTAGGGCATTACGTATCGTCATCCCCCAAGCCACAATTTAGAGCCGGTGGTGCGGATCTATGCTATCCTCCAGATCCTGAATCTATGATATAGGGGTATCTGTCATTCCTAGTCCTGAAATGCGTGTGCACACGATATCTGAATCTGTCAATTCCATATCTGAGTCAAGTTACATACTGAGGTGGGTTTTTCCCCCATGCCTCAAAATCTAAAGAAAATCACAAAAGAACTTATTTTAAAATATCAAAAGCATAATAATATGTCATAATCTTGAAAACTGAAAAAAATGAGTTTTGAAAACGGACATGTATGATTCATGACTAGCTTGAGACTGATAGTTTTAATTTGAAAACACAATTGGTGGAGATGCTGAATTCTTGAACTGCAAGTCTATGAATGCAATGTGAAACATGAAGAACTAAAACTGATGCATGTTGCGACATGTGACATATATGTGAAAGACATGGTATAACTGAACTTAAAAACTAAGAACTGAATATCTAAGCTGTGATATATAGACTGACACATGAATTGAAAACTAGTATGGCTACATAACCTGAATACATAGAGCAAGTACCAAAACTGAAGTTATAAATTAAAGGCATAAACGATATCAAATGACTTAAGCTGAATTAACATATTTGAAGGCATAAGAGAAATTATAAACTAAGTATAAGAAACTGATTGCACAAGTTTAGAGATAGCATCAAACAGAGAAGCAAAAAGAAAAGATAACATCCACTCACAGACTGAGGCTCCATCGCCAGTGTGCTGGAATGCTGCTGAAGGATTTCATGCAAGTTGCTAACCGAACCTGTGTCCAAGTATAGTTAGCATACCTGAACGAAAGAAACTAAATTTGGTTTGTGGATGCATGAACATGTTTAACTTAGCTAATATGCTAATGCTTTTAGACATGTTGATAGGACTTTTCGGCATAGCCGATGTAGTCACTTGAAATGGCCAAGCTGTCTGTCTATGAAATGTCCAATTTAGCCTGATATGCCTATTATCTCATCATTCTTACCCAAGACTTTAACTTGGCCCAAACTATAACTTTCACACTCAAATACATTTACATCATCAATACTCATCACAATATATCAAGCTTAGCCTAATTTTATTTAACTGAGACTCACACGATTTATTATGTTACACACATCACAGTTCAACAACAGATTTTTATCAACAAGCCATTTTACCACACCTTACTAATAGACTTCATGCATCACTAACTTCACAACAAGCTTTATAAACATAATGTTCATCAAAACATATATATAGAAAATGATTTCCATAATTAACAAAGAAATTACCTATTGCTATAAGCACTAGTTTATAAGATTTGAAAATTCTCAACACACAGTAGGTATAAATTCAACAAATTGTAACATATAAACATCATTATCCAGACTACACTTTTAAATAAACTAAACATCAAGTTTATCCAAACTTTAACATTCCAACAAATAACTTATATTTAACATAAATAATTAGTCAAGTTACTAATTTACAACTTCAAACTTTTTACAACATTTTAATACAACTTAAATCAAAACACTCTCTTAAGCTTAAATCACCATCAACGAAACAAAAAGAAAAAGAAAAATCATAAATCATAAATCATACTAGCCTACACATATATGACCAAGTGCTAAGATTTTAAATAATTGAGTTTCATCTCAATTGAATACTTCACATGATATAATATCATTCAGAGACATAAACTAATACCATTTTTAATACACATGAGCATCATGTTTATAACTTCATAAATCACAAAACACACTTCCCCCCAAACTTACATATAACATTTGGCCATAATGAGAAAACCACACCCTTTAAAGTTTCCATCCAATAACTCAACTCAAGCTAGTACATGCCCAAAAACATAAATCATAACATTTCATCATCCAACACCTAAACTAATACCATTCATCAACAATGGAAATAAAAAATAATCACCCTCACATACATACAAGTCTAAGCCATTACAAGAAATTACAATATTTGAAGTTTATTTCACAACTCAAATCAAACTCATGTTAAAGCCTCATTCTATGCTTAAACCATCATTAGTTACTATGAGAAACTCAAAGCAAACCCTTTAATGCAAGCACCAAATTTGTCCCACCCTTGTTCTTAGGGAAATAAAATTGGGCATTTTAAAAACAAAGCTTAAACCATGTTCAATCCATCACCAAATGCTAGAAAATGAATGCTACAAGCTCTATTGAAGCTAAAATGCCAAAATAAAATTTTAGGGTTTCTTATCCACGAATTTGGGGCTTTCCTTATTCAAGCTCAAAACTGAAAAATGAAAAGAGAAAAGGAGAAAGGAAGCTTACATGGCTTGAAGTCAAGCTTGAATTATCATATTGGCTTGAGAAAAGGAATTGAAAGAAAGCTTGAATTAGTTTGAGAAAAATGGAGCCATTCATATTTTTCTCGAGGTAAGGGAAGAGTGAATAGTGTGGTTTTTTTTTTATAAAGGGATAGGCTGATTTTTGTGATGGAAATGAGTGGTGGTGATATTGCCACATAATCCAACTTAATGCAAAAATCGCAGGTTACTATTCATCCAAAATTAGACTTTAATTTTGACTAGTTTGTAGGCCGAATCGTGAAAACTATTTAACGCGGAAGTTGTAGAGAATCCTCTGAGCTTTCCGACGGTATAAAACTCATAATAATCAGAGTTCGTATGAAAACGTTACAGCTGAAATACACAAGAGTTGCCTGTTGACTCAGATGAATAGTAAATATGCTAAACTTGAAAATTTTTCCGGGACCTCCGGTAGAAATTCCTAAGGTGTGAAACCTATTTTTATATTATTTTATGAATTCTAAAATGTCATGCATGATAATTCACTCTACCAGATATGACCGGACTGGCCGAGGCGTTACATTCACCACCCCCTTAAAATGGATTCGTCCCGAATCCTAATCTGCATATAAACTATGTAACTAGACTTATATGCTCTAGCTGCTACATACCATGCTACCATAACCATCATGTTTGTGATATCCATTATCACATGAAATGAAAGTAATGCAAAGTGACTAAGTAAGGGGACTTACGTGGAGTCGACGGAGCCGTAGCAGTCATTACACCTAAACATGGGCTCTGATACCAACTTTGTTGGATAATATGACCCATAGCGTCACTATTTGTACAGATCACGGTGTTGTTGTACAAATTAACTATGTGACAAGGAAATTGCACTCTCATCATTTGTGATTAAATCACCATAAATATATAAATGAAGAGAGGTCCATATGATTAGTTCCTGGATTGAGAATGATATGAGACAGTATCAATCCCCGAAGGATTAATCATTAAATATCCCTAGCCGGAGTATTATCGAGACTGGACAACGATAATGCGGAATAGGCTAGTATTGCACTTGTGTGCGTTGTGAGGGCACAACGGCATAGTTCTCATATATATAAGTATTGGATACTTATGCAAGTGCGATAGGAGGTCGTGTTTCACCGATGGTACGAGAAACAGCTTCGCTCTGGATAGACCCCTCGGAATCCCATTGGTATTATGACTATGTGTCTATGGGAGGCCGAAATCAGGGTAGGTGTGTATAGTCTTAACCTGAGACTTACATCGCTAATACTTACGGTAATCGGTAGACTTTGGTCTTGGTGGTACAGGGCTTTAACCGGTTCTGTGTACACCACTTCTGGGTTTATCAGAGAGTCGTAGTGTATTGGGTGTGATGTCAAGACGGAAGTATCACTTCATTCATATTGGAGATGATGTCACGCAGGATATGGTACTAGTGCTCTTAAGTGTTGCGCAACCAATCGGGATATTGTGACCAGGTCATAAATATCCGATTATAGAGACTAGTTACCAGACATCCGACATGTGCTTCGGACGGGGCAGACACTTATCCAGCCCCAGCCCTAGCACGTGACTATCCGATACTGTGCCGATATGCATAATACTACGGTATACTACGCTTGATACAGATCTATATATTCCTGTAAGAATATTTCTGGAGAATTGGGTAGGCATGGCTCTTTGCTAGAAGCCAACCTCGTCTTGTAAATCGATATAAACGTAGTACGAGGTACTTACGTGTTCGGATACTCCGACGACCGTATTTACTGCCAACATATCCGGAGATCTCATGGGTCGCTTCCTGAAGATTCACCGATGATGTATAACTCGCACTTTAATTAATCTGGGATTAATTAGAAGAGAGAGAAAATTAATCTGGGATTAATTGCGGAGATATTTTATCTGGGATAAAATATTAATTAAAGAGAGAGAACGATTAATTTGGAATTAATCGATAAAATTAATATATTCGATATATTAATCGAAATTGGATTTCGACGCGGAATTAAAATTAGATTTTAATTCGGGCGAACGAATTAATTTAGAATTAATTCGTTAGTGACGTGAATAGTGATTTCGCTAGGCGTAATCATTTAATTACGACGCAACGGAAAATTCGTTAATTTGGAATTAACGAATCCGAGCCCGAGAGTGATTGCGAGCGCATTCGTATTTCGAATTCGAGCGCGGCACGCAAGTCACATCAAGCGTCAAATCGCTAGTCGCATCAATCGTCAAGTCACTTGTCACTTTGAGTGATGTGACATGACATGTTGTCACTTTATTAAAGTGACTTGATGTGAATAGTGAAAGATGATTATTTGAAAGTTGATAGGACTTGTACCTTTTTTTGACTTTTGAATTAATTGTTGTGTATATATATTTTATTCATTTACTTGGTAAATGGAATAAAGAATGTATATGTATATACAAAAAGCATTTCCTCTCTCTTGGACCATGTGCATTGTTCACGTTTTTGGCTATTCTTGGAACCATTTTCACGTGACTCTCTTATTGGTCTTTGTTGTTCACGTTTTTGGGCATATTTTTGTGTCATTCACGTGCTCACTCTCTCAATTGTTTTTGGTCTTCACGGTTTTAGGCTTTTGGAGCCAAAAACCCTTCATCTTTCTCTCTTCTCCCTCTCACGGCTCACTGCCGATTTCTCCAAAAATAATTTGGTTAGACCGAATTTGTGAGAAGCTAAGAAGATGAACAAGTGCTAGCACACATACATGGGTTATATTATGGTGATAGGGAAACGAATTTGTGAGCTTGGAATTCCTTTTGGAAGCTTGAAGCTTGGAGCTTCAATGGAGTCTTGCATGGCCGATTTTGGAGCATCAAAACAGCCCCCAAACCGAGCATGATAGCAGTCCAAGGAGGCCAAAACCGAGCTTGAACATGAAGTGCGAATTTGGTCCATCTTGGTAACATCCAAACCAATCAATGTGAGTTATTCCGCACCTCCTTTGACATGTATTCACTCGTTTTTTATGCTTATAAATGATCCTTGGGACTTGATTTGAACTCAACAATGGTATCTTGAGCTATTGATGCATAAAAACGAATTAGGGTTCTTGAGCATAATTTGGGGCTTTTTGATTTAAGCATGATTTTGACAAATTGTTTGTTTAAGAATGCTTGTATATGAATTAATTAGAGTTATATGTAATCAATTTGATGAAAAATTAATTGGATTGATTTTCCCCAATTTGCTTAATGTTGGCCAAAACTTTAATTTGGGTAAACTCAATTTGAGCATCAAATGATTAAATTGTTTAGTATAGTATGCTTGAATGAGGTTGAATTGATGTTGTGCATAATCAATTTCATGAAATTTGGTTGGATCCATTTTTCCCCAAATTTTGGGCATGACAAATTTGGGTAAACTTGATTTTGAGCATGTTTAATGAAATTGGATGACTTAGTGTAGGCATTGCTTTTTTGCATACCAAACCCGATGAGGAGTCTTGAAAGGAGGCACCGCCTTTTTAGTCGTGGAGTTCGCGGAAAGCGGTCGAAGGAAAGGTAAAGTCAAGAGATGATATATTTCGGAATTAATCCGCTAAGTTCGCTCAGAGTTTGCTTGCTGAATGGTCGTTTCAAAGTGTTCCTACAGCCCGAAAATCACCGCAAACCCTTCCAAACCCACCTAGACACCCAAATCCACATCCAAAGCCCATTAAACCAAAACCAACCAAGCACCAAGCCCACCACCTAGGAGGCCCACGACCTTGACACCATTTTCTACCCTCCTTGCACTATTCCAATATGATTTACCAATTCACTTTAACCTTTGACCTCACCTTTTACCTTGGTATCAATTTTCCAAATCATTTATTAAACCAACCCTACACCATTTAATAGCCTCCCTCACCAAGTCAAGCACCTCCCCCACACCATTTAAGCCAAATGCCCCACGCCCATGACTTATAACACTCCTTTTATTTATTTTCAACATCATTAATATCAAGCTTTATACATTTTCAACAAGCCATCACAATTAAATCAACTTTACCTTCATTTGTCAACAAAGTTTGCCTACCAAATTAATGCCATTCAACATCACCTTGCCAACCTAATAAATGCACTCCAATTTCCTATATAAGCACACATTTTTCAGCCTTGGAGGGGCTAGCACATATCAAGAGACATCAAGCAAAAAGACTTAGCATTTGAAGAGCAAAACACCCCCTTATTCCTCTTAGAATTCACGCCAATAACTCCTTTCGACACCACCTTGCTCCCCTAGCCACACATGCACACGTATCCTCTCCCTTTTCTTCATAAAATACAAAAACAACCATCTTAAACTTGCCATGCACACGTGAAGACCTAAGCTACACAAACTGCCATGCAATTTGACTGCCCATTAAGCCCTTTTGCCACGTACAAACATGCCACAAAGCCACTGAACTACACGCCAAATTGCCCTTCATTCTACCTCTCAAATTCACGCCCATATTGCCTTCTTCACACCCAAGCAGTTCACGCCCATTAACCACCTTACAGCAGCCCTCTTTCACGCTATTTGCATTCATTTCTAGCCTCCTCCATGCACGCCTAGCAGCCCCCTGCAAACCAGCCTCTGCTCACGCAATAACAGCCCCTTAGTCACGCCCCTCACTGCCTTATTCAGCTCTTCACGCATAAGGCCTCCCTTCACGCCCCTCACTGCCTCCAAAGCTCACGCCCAAAGCATCCAGTTTAGCCTCCAAATACACGCCCAAACTGCTCTTATTCCTCACACAAGACTGCCTCAGTTTAACCTCTGAAACTTGCGTCCAAACCACTCCATTTCCCTCCTCAAACCAGTACACAAGTTGCCTCATCCAACCCTCATCATTCACGCCCAAACAGCAGCTCATTACACTCAAAACAGTGACCAAATTCACCAAAACAGTGAGCAAAACACTGAACTCGAAATCCTTTGAGGAACCAAGCAAACGGCCATCCAATACCCCTCCAAATCCACCAAAATAACCTTAAATACGTCACCAACCAGTGAGCAAAGTACGAAGACCTGAAACGCAGCGAAGCGAACTCAAAACAGCGAGCAAAGTGGCAAAACAGTGAGCAAAGCACCAAAACAGCGAACCGGCGTGATCGTGGTGATTTAGCCTTTCCGACGGCCGTGTATCGCGTCTCCGAGCAACGTCAAAAAAGGTTAGACCTGAGGGTTTATAATACAGAATTTTCTCACATAAAATAATAATTTAAAAATGTATTTTATGGTATTTTAACATGAATAGTTAGCTTGGCATGTTGTTGGAATTGACTCACATGAATTAATGGCCTAAAAAATGTATTTTATGTGTTTAATGTGTTAAATTAATTTAGTATGTTGCATGAAACTTATTTGCATGAAATAATGATTTAAGAAATGTATTTTTGTTTGATTAACATGAATGACTATTTTAGCATGTCATTTAGAATTAGTTTACATGAAATAATGATGTAGAAATGCATGTAGTTTATTTGGCTATTTTAGCATGTCATTTAGAATTAGTTTACATGAAATAAATGCAATTTATGTTTCGGTCGCATGAATGTTATTAATTAGTAAGTGATGTAATTTTGGGTGAATGGAACATGTGTTCCTTTTTTGTGGTATATTGGATGGAAACCCGGACATAAATTCCATAGCCGAATCCGAATGGACGGTAATATGGTTTGCACTCGGGATACAACGCCCCGTACCACTTAATAGGCTCACACGTTTCGTTTCACTCAAATTTGTATTTGAAGCATGATTATGTTGTTGTAATGTTATTTTATTTTAAGCATGACTTAGTTTATTATTTTTGTGTTAAGAATTTAAGTTGTGGTGTGTTTAGAATAATTTCTACCAATACATGTCTTGTAGACTAGGTTAATATTGCACAAATTCAATTATTACAAATGACATAAGTAAGGGACCATTCCGAACCCAACGGTTTGAGGTCTTCCCTTGCGAGGGGTGAGTGCGGCCTTAAATCATTTTCCCGGTTCACACCGGGTGGCGACTCCATTATTCTCCGGTTTAGTCCCCCGCGGGCTACTCCGTACTCCCAACTAGGCCCTGAGTCTAGAACAGCATGCGTCGCCCAGTTTCTGTGTCTACACTTAGAATGCTTGAATGTTGTTTAATTGATGATTGATTAGATCAATTTGATGAAAAGTGTTTGGAACAATTTTTCCCCAATTTGCTTGTGATGGCCGAATTTGGCAAGTGCCCTATTGTCTTGGTTTTTTGATTTTTTGTTCATTGGATGACTTAGAAATCATTTGGGGATGTTGAATTTATGTTTGATTGGGTTCAATTGGATTGAATTTGATTTGGGCATAATTTCCCTCTTTGGCCGAGACTTTAGCATGTAAAAATTGGGTTTGATTTTGATTTAATTATGTTGGACATGATTAATTGATGTTAAGCATGATTAATTGGACAAATTTCATGTTTTGGAAACTTTGATTTGGGCAATTAATAATGCTATACACTTTAGGTAATTTAATTGGAAAATTTGGAATTTTTGGAATTAAATTATTGGGCTTAAAATTGGATTTGGGCCTCTTTAAGTTGTTATTGGGTTTATTGGACTTTGTTGTACAAAGTTGGTTTAGGCCAAAATTGGTTGGATCCAATTAGGCCCAAAACCGCTTCCAAAAGGCCCAAATGCAACTAATAAACCTTTAACGTTTAATTGGGCCTAGTGGGCCTAAATTAATTTATGGGCTTATGGGGTAACTCCCGGATTGGACTTTGGTTGCGGGTTTGACCCGAGTTGACCAAAAGTCCACGCCTCAAGAAATTAATTAAAAGCCCATTAGACTTTAATTAAATTAAAAAATATTGGATATTAATCGGGCTTTGAGACCCGTAGCGATTAAATTTGGAATTTAAATCGTAAAGGTTTATTTTATAAAGTGTAATATTTAATTTGGAATTAAATAATGAATTAAAATTAAATGCGTATTAAATTGGATTTAATTATGTAATTTAATTTAATTCGTAGAAATCGTACTTTGAGTACGTGTTCGCAATACGAGTTTGACTCGAACAAAATCAAATCTTTGTTTGAACATTGGATGATCACTAATTATCAAGATTAATTAATTTGATTAGATTGATTGATAACATGCTTGTATGAACACATGGTTGTGATGTTTGAATAATGAATATCGGATGGATATTAGTCGGGTGGGGCGATTTTGGAAATTGTAATAAATTTGATTTATTAAATTGGACCTGCGTGTCCAGCCTTATCTCCTATTTCTTTGTATTCTCTTCTCACCTATTCCCCTATATGTATATGAGGTTTATTTAGAAGTGTAGTGTAACGGGTAGAAGAAATATTAGTGCTAGCGGGAGAGAGAAAATGAGAGATTTGATCTAGGATCAATGTAAAGTATCCATCCGCATATCATTATTATTTTATTTCATATGTGCTTTATTATGTGTTTAGAATGCATGTTTAAGGGTGTATGATGATGAGACCTTAATAAAGATAATTAAAATTGGTAGCCAATTTGCATGCGAAAAACCCTCGTTAAATATCAAGCGTTTATTTTCCTTCCATTGAGTGATTCTTACTCAAGATCCGAGATTGGCAGGGGTTGTTGGCCAAAGTCAAGCCTTGTCCGTCAAAGATGTGTTTTAATCACGAGGCTTTGTTCCATATCGGTGTCGTGTCCAAGTTGTGGTTTGTTGGCCAAAGTCAAGACCACTTCTTGTCCATTGACATTGATTACAAAGCTTCCATGTCAATGGGTCCGCGCTTGACTGGGATCACTAGGTTTGTTGTGCCAAAGCCAAGGCCTAGTTGATTCAGAGGAAAAAGGTTAGGGTATACATTCGATGTATAGGCATATATATGATATATGTTTGGGACTTGGATGTCCACCTACTGGATCTAGGAGTTGGATGAGATCCAATTGATCTTCGAGATCTACCTCGTTAATTATCATACAATTTGTTGGCCAAAGTCAAGATTGTGCGATATTTAACGGGATCCTAGCCCACTAGGAAACACGGTTTCCCGTGTACTCGACAGAGGGTTAGAGGCTCGACGAAAAATAGTGGGAGGCAAGAATTGAATTTGCAATACTCGTTCAATTACTCGCCATACGCGCTCATTTAAATTATTTCGTCGTAATATTAAATGTTAGTTGGACTAATATTTAAATTGTTATTTTAATAAACAGTTGGACTGTATTATACTTGATTATATATAATTGGATTATATTAATCAATATATTTGAATTAATTAATTTCAGTTTACAGTTGATTTTATAATTGGATTATAGTAATCAATGTAATTGAGGTTAATTAATTTGGATTATATTTGATTATATAGTTGGACTATTATAATCATTATAATATATATAGTACCACTAATCGTTGATTAAATAGTTGGACTATTGTAATCAAGATAAAATTGAAAAGTTGGATATTTAATTTTCAAATTGGGAATAAATAATAGGTTACTTTATTTGATAAAATAACTTATTATATCTTAAGCCCAAAATTAAGCAAAATAAGTAGAGCATAAAATCTTTGGAAGATTTATGTGATGATGACTTTAATGCTTAATTTAATATACTTGTCATAAATCTAATTTTAGATTTAAGAAGTATTAAAATTGCAATTTATAATTCTTGGAGAATTAATTGACTATTCTAGAGGAGATAAAGTCAAAGTTTGCAATTAGGCATGTAGCACGAGGTGCACATCGTTTCGATATTCTAAAACCCAAGGCTTGGCCTAAGGTTTCTGAAATATTGAAAAGGATAATTGACATATCCCAAAGTGACTACCATTTGGATATGGCAGACACGAAGGAATTAAAGAAAGGGCAAGACTCTTACTTTAAAAATGTTTGTCTTAGTTATGTTCACAGCTAGTATTGAAATTAGATTTTAAATACTTAGTGTGGTACATAAAATATATGTATTGATGTTCAGAATCTGCTTTGAGCAGGATACTGACTTCAAGCTGAGATTGCTCTGCGAATCGGAAACGGGACGAAAGTCGCTGTTTCGACCGTAGATACCTAAGTTTAGGAACTACCCTTCGGGTGTATACTTAAATTAGGAACTGTTATAATGTAACTAGTTTGACTAGAGACATTATCTCTATATCAGTGTTTAATCTGTTGCGGATAAAACCTTTATATTATAGAACACTAAGTGTTTTATTATATAAAGATGATACTGAGATAAATACATTAGATGTAAATAACAGAATTTATATTTTGAATATAAATAAAATCTCAAACATATAAAATGACAAATAAATAGCTCAAATTGATTTGATCAATAGAGACTTATTTGTGGCATTATTGTCTAGGACACAATTAAACGAGACTCGTATATCCACACTTTTGAAGAGTGGGTACTAGGACTGATTTGACTATTCAAATAAGGTCTGCGAATCTAGTTTATTAGGTAAAGTACCTAAAATACTATTTACTTGGTAATAGTAAAAGGGCCACCGATCTGTTAGCCCTATTCATGGTGAAGTTAGTGGGCCCATATCTAGCTAGGCTAGATGTGAACATGAATATTTCGTGACCTTAACGGATGTGGCGTCACGTTATGGTTATGTGTTTCTTTTGAAGAACACAAATCAGAACTTTTAGAGTTTCGACACGAAATAGACAAACAGATCGGCTATAGTATTATACCGTCACGGTAAGACCGTAATGGAAAATACTTAAGCAATAAGTTTCTTATATACATGAAAGAGTATGGTATTCTTTCAAATGAGGACTCCTCCCGGAACACGTCAAAGTGACGGTGTGTCCGAACGGATTAACCGAATCATGTTAGACTTGATAAGGCTAATCATGAGTCGCTCTGAGCTACTGGTTCCTTCAATAGGATATGTACTAACAGTGCAAAACTTATTTAGAATAAGGTTCCATATAAATCTGTTTGACAGATATCATATAGGATATGAACAGGGAAGAAACGAGGTTTCTCATTCCTGATAATTTGGGTATGCCAGGCATAACGTTTGGATGATACTAAACTAAGGACCCAAATTGGATAAGTGCCAATATAGGTTATCCTAAGGGAAACCATAAGTATAGTACTTATAAATCTCACATGAGAGCAATGTGATTGTTGCTCACCATGCGGTTTTTCCTAAGAGGAATACCGATATGCAGTGGTCAGTGGGAGGATAGTGATACTTGATGAAAATCGGAGTAATACTATTCAAGGCACGAAGTCCTTAATGGAACACAAATAGTTCATCAATGATGAATCTGTACCATTAATCTTCGAATACACAAGAACTGAGTAGATCGGATAGAGTCAGAAAACGACCTAGGGTATGGGTTTCTGATCTAACCTCATAAAGATGTCAATCTTATGAAGGTACATCCACCGACTACGTTTTAAGGAAGTGATACAAGGTATCGACTCCCTATTATGGCAAAGTGCCATGAATCCGAAATGGATTCCATGTATAACAACTATTTTGGATACTAGTTGTTGTACCACAAGGCATTGTGCCTATTGGTACATTAAACGAAGACATACATGGATGGCAACATACCAACGTACAAAGCTGGGCTTTTGACGGAAAGGTATTGTTATCAACATTGTGTTAAAAACGGTTCAACCTTTTACCTGTTGCCATGGTAAATCCATTTTGAAGATGCTTGTTGTTAACTGCATATTTCATTTATGAAATGTGTCAGTTGCAGATCAAAATCGCTTTCCTGAAAAGGAAACCTTTTGGAGAATGTTTATAACATTCTGACGATTTTGTATAACCAACAAACGAGGTTTGCGGGTTATTCGATCCATGTTTGGATTAATGCAAGCATAAGGTTCTTGGAACTGATGTTTTGAAATAATCATAATGGTTTATGATTTGACTCAAAACGAAATAATTCTTGTGTATATAAGGAGGTTAGTGGGAGAGGGCACTGACAATGAAATTCCCATAAAACAATCGGTGAAAGCTTGGCTTTCATAAGAAATTCTCCGTAGAATTCTGGGGAGTAACAACCTTTATTCAAGGAATAAAGATCTACTGGGCTAGATTTGGAGTTGTTAACACTCTCTGAGAAATTGTACATTTAAAATGTACTTGTATTGGTGTCTCATACGCTTTGAGCATATGGAGTCACAATCGGGTCAATCCAAGTGATAGTCACTGGATTGAAGATTAAGAACATCTGTTAGTATCTGAGAGAACTAAAGATGTTGTCTTAAACTATGGAGATGGAGAACTTGAAGTGACTGGGATCACTGCTGCAAGTTTCCAAACCGGTAAATACTGCGGTACTATAAAGTTTGAATAACGGGACAGTAAGCTGGAAATATTCCGAGCAAGATAACTGTTGCCGAATAAACAACAAATGCGGATTATTGCTGCAGCTGAGGCAGCAATAGAAGCCATTTGGATCGAAAATAAATCTAATTAGATTAGATATAGTTCTTTTAGCAGCTGAGCTAGGCGTCAGCACAGGCTAAGGAATTAAAGGTCTCATCGACGATCCAGATATATACTTCTATATCATCTGATTCGTTCGGATCATACATCGTGGCGATGTGATGATCGTGTAAATCGCGTCAGACGATAATTAAACAAATCCGCTGACGAAAATCTTTTCTCAGCAATTTGAGCGAACCGTACATAGTTCGGGTGTTAGACACTCGAGTGACTGGCTATGTGCCAAGTGGGAGATTGTTGGATAATATGACCCATAGCGTCACTATTTGTACAGATCACGGTGTTGTTGTACAAATTAACTATGTGACAAGGAAATTGCACTCTCATCATTTGTGATTAAATCACCATAAATATATAAATGAAGAGAGGTCCATATGATTAGTTCCTGGATTGAGAATGATATGAGACAGTATCAATCCCCGAAGGATTAATCATTAAATATCCCTAGCCGGAGTATTATCGAGACTGGACATCGATAATGCGGAATAGGCTAGTATTGCACTTGTGTGCGTTGTGAGGGCACAACGGCATAGTTCTCATATATATAAGTATTGGATACTTATGCAAGTGCGATAGGAGGTCGTGTTTCACACCGATGGTACGGGAAACAGCTTCGCTCTGGATAGACCCCTCGGAATCCCATTGGTATTATGACTATGTGTCTATGGGAGGCCGAAATCAGGGTAGGTGTGTATAGTCTTAACCTGAGACTTACATCGCTAATACTTACGGTAATCGGTAGACTTTGGTCTTGGTGGTACAGGGCTTTAACCGGTTCTGTGTACACCACTTCTGGGTTTATCAGAGAGTCGTAGTGTATTGGGTGTGATGTCAAGACGGAAGTATCACTTCAGTCATATTGGAGATGATGTCACGCAGGATACGGTACTAGTGCTCTTAAGTGTTGCGCAACCAATCGGGATA
The DNA here is from genome assembly GCA_019454045.1 of Zanthoxylum bungeanum. Classification (NCBI taxonomy): domain Eukaryota; kingdom Viridiplantae; phylum Streptophyta; class Magnoliopsida; order Sapindales; family Rutaceae; genus Zanthoxylum; species Zanthoxylum bungeanum. The sequence goes on from SKCR01042129.1 coordinate 59,339, forward strand.
TTGTGACCAGGTCATAAATATCCGATTATAGAGACTAGTTACCAGACATCCGACATGTGCTTCGGACGGGGCAGACACTTATCCAGCCCCAGCCCTAGCACGTGACTATCCGATACTGGGCCGATATGCACAATACTACGGTATACTACGCTTGATACAGATCTATATATTCCTGTAAGAATATTTCTGGAGAATTGGGTAGGCATGGCGCTTTGCTAGAAGCCAACCTTGTCTTGTAAATCGATATAAACGTAGTACGAGGTACTTACGTGTTCGGATACTCCGACGACCGTATTTACTGCCAACATATCCGGAGATCTCATGGGTCGCTTCCTGAAGATTCACCGATGATGTATAACTCGCACTTTAATTAATCTGGGATTAATTAGAAGAGAGAGAAAATTAATCTGGGATTAATTGCGGAGATATTTTATCTGGGATAAAATATTAATTAAAGAGAGAGAACGATTAATTTGGAATTAATCGATAAAATTAATATATTCGATATATTAATCGAAATTGGATTTCGACGCGGAATTAAAATTAGATTTTAATTCGGGCGAACGAATTAATTTAGAATTAATTCGTTAGTGACGTGAATAGTGATTTCGCTAGGCGTAATCATTTAATTACGACGCAACAAAAATTCGTTAATTTGGAATTAACGAATCCGAGCCCGAGAGTGATTGCGAGCGCATTCGTATTTCGAATTCGAGCGCGGCACGCAAGTCACATCAAGCGTCAAATCGCTAGTCGCATCAATCGTCAAGTCACTTGTCACTTTGAGTGATGTGACATGACATGTTGTCACTTTATTAAAGTGACTTGATGTGAATAGTGAAAGATGATTATTTGAAAGTTGATAGGACTTGTACCTTTTTTTGACTTTTGAATTAATTGTTGTGTATTATATTTTATTCATTTACTTGGTAAATGGAATAAAGAATATATATGTATATACAAAAAGCATTTCCTCTCTCTTGGACCATGTGCATTGTTCACGTTTTTGGCTATTCTTGGAACCATTTTCACGTGACTCTCTTATTGGTCTTTGTTGTTCACGTTTTTTGGCATATTTTTGTGTCATTCACGTGCTCACTCTCTCAATTGTTTTTGGTCTTCACGGTTTTAGGCTTTTGGAGCCAAAAACCCTTCATCTTTCTCTCTTCTCCCTCTCACGGCTCACTGCCGATTTCTCCAAAAATAATTTGGTTAGACCGAATTTGTGAGAAGCTAAGAAGATGAACAAGTGCTAGCACACATACATGGGTTATATTATGGTGATAGGGAAACGAATTTGTGAGCTTGGAATTCCTTTTGGAAGCTTGAAGCTTGGAGCTTCAATGGAGTCTTGCATGGCCGATTTTGGAGCATAAAACAGCCCCCAAACCGAGCATGATAGCAGTCCAAGGAGGCCAAAACCGAGCTTGAACATGAAGTGCGAATTTGGTCCATCTTGGTAACATCCAAACCAATCAATGTGAGTTATTCCGCACCTCCTTTGACATGTATTCACTCGTTTTTTATGCTTATAAATGATCATTGGGACTTGATTTGAACTCAACAAACTTGTCACATCCCGGTATTTCCGAGCATGTGATGGGCAGGAGATGGCTTAGCTATCACCCAAATCTCTGATAAACACTGCTAGTCATACTAAAATAACTGACTCATAATACGCAATCATATATATATACACACACATCATAAACTTTAAAACTCATCTATTTCATATCACAAAACTGTACACACATAGAATAACTGACATAATATTCGATACATATACATGGCTTATAGCCTATCTTGAAATCATCTGACATTGATGACATGGCCCGACTCTGAACTGACGCCCGAGGTATGTAATGAATGTTGCTGGGTCCCGTCTCCCTCAAGCAATGCCTGAACCTGTGGCCTGCAAAAAAACTAGAAAGTGGGGTGGGTCAGATCTTCTGAAAGACCTGGTGAGTGAATACGGGAGGGCCAATAAACTAATATGAAGTCAAATACATAGTTAAATTGAAACATAGTATAAGAGAATGTTAAAGTACTGAATTACGACAACATAAATAATAAGCTGAGAATCCAATGTGGTAATTCAAATCTGGATACATGAGATAAATATATGGAACTTAATCTAACTGATAACTATATACATGACTGAACCAGACTTTACTATTATGAGTCTTTGCTATGAACCTGACCTGAAGCTGTCATAGACTAAATAATATGCTTTATGTCATGGCTTAAATGTTGTATGGTGACTTGAATCTGCTTGAACTATACTGAGCTATCTGAACTGAGAACTAACTTTTGACATCCTAATATGCTAACGTGAGCTAAATTGACGTGATCTGACTTGAAACTATGTGAACTAAACTTGATTCTGAAATCTACATGACCTATATTGGATCTACCTACAATGAAAGCTGCATACTAAACATGACTTAATCCTAACTGAGGGTGTATGAGTTAACTTGAATATCTAATCCGAACATAAATATGTCATGAATGTCTAAGCTGGATAGGCTGGAACTGCGCCTAGCTACTTACACTGGAATGCAGGTCTAACTACTTGAATTGTGAATGGATAGACCTAAAAACTGAACCAGACATACATAGACTGATCTGATTATTTGGCCTGGAATGTATGATCTGATTATCTGGCCAGGAATGCATGGTCTGATCTGAATATTTAATTGAATACATAATTTACACTGAACTATCTGAACTACAGATGCATGAGCTAATTTGCTGGCTGCGTGAACTGAAAACTACATGTGGACCATGATCATGAAACTAATGCATGTTATAATCCAGACCACCCATACCCGTGGTGTCTTGGTTCTAATCTTACCTGTGCATGAATCATGAAATCTGGGATTGACTACATGAACCACAACCTACGAACCTGAAACTATCATAAGCTAAAATGCTATATGCTGACCAGAGTCTGAATAACCTAAACCAATATTCTACATGAGTTAGACATGACTATCGGAAAGTATGACATGCATAGTTGAAGTTGTAATGTAACATGACATGAATGCATTACTTTTAATAATGTAATTAATTATGAAAGCATGAAATTCATATATGAAAATTAGTATAAAAATCAACAATGTTGTAAAAAAAACTGCTTCTGAACTCATAAAATATAAACTTGGTTTCTTCTTAAAAATCTATGTGGAAATCTTGATGAGAAAATCTGAAATCTCAAGTAACTGGAAAATCTGTAGAAAGCCTGAACTCATAAAATCATAAACTAGGTTCATTTTCAAAAATCTCAGCAATTCTCATAAAATAATTCCTTATGAAAACTCTTTCTTAAAATATCTTTTCTGTAAGTCTGTCTCTGAAAATCTGAGTGTCTGTCGAAAACATGACGCATGGGGGCATTACGTATCGTCGTCCCTCCCATATGTTTAACTAGAGTTAGGAGTGCAAATCCATGACATTGGGGCGTTATGTATCGCCGTCCCCTAAAGCATGCCACTACATGTCCCTGAAACTAGGGTCTAGAGGCGTTACGTATCACCATCCCCCAGCCCTGAAATCTAGTGGTCTTGGGGCGTTACGTATCGTCATCCCCCAAGCCACAATCTAGAGCCGGGGGTGCGGATCTATGCTACCCTCCAGACCCTAAATCTAGGATATAGGGGCATCTGTCATCCCTAGTATTGAACTACGTGTGCACACGATATCTGAATCCGTCAATTCCATATCTGAGTCAAGTTACATTATGAGGTGGGTTTTTCCCCATGCCTCAAAATCCAAAGAAAATCACAAAAGAACTTATTTTAAAATATCAAAAGCATAATAATATGTCATAACCTTGAAAACTGAAAAAAATGAGTTTTGAAAACGGACATGTATGATTCATGACTAGCTTGAGACTGATAGGTCTAATTTGAAAACACAATTGGCGGAGATGCTGAATTCTTGAATTATAAGTCTATGAATGCATTGTGAATTATGAAGAACTAAAATTGATGCATGTTGCGACATGAGACATATATGTGAAAGACATGGCTTAACTGAACTTAAAAACTAAGAACTGAATATCTAGGTTGTGATTCATAGACTGCCACATGAACTGAAAACTAGTATGGCTACATAACCTGAATACATAGAGCAAATATCAAAACTGAAGTTATAAATTAAAGGCAGAAACGATATCAAATGACTTAAGCTGAATTAACATATTTGAACTTAATTAATCTAGGGATAGTCCAACGACCGTATTTACTGCCAACATATCCATGGATCTCTTTGGTCGCTTCCCGAAGATTCACCGATTACGTATGATCCGAACTTAATTAATCTAGTATTAATTGCGGAGACACTTTATCTTGGATAAAGTACTATTTGAAGAGAGTGAAAGATTAATTTGGAATTAATCGACAAAATAATATATTCGATATATTAAACGAAATTGGATTTCGACGCGGAATTAAAATTAGATTTTAATTCGGGCAAACGAGTTAATTTAGAATTAATTCGTTAGCGATGTGAATAGTAATTTTGCTAGGCATAATTATTACGTCGCGACGGAAGTTCGTTAATTCGGAATTAGCGAAACCGAGCCCGAAACTGTTTATGGGCCCACTCGCATTTTGAATTCGAGTGGGGCCCACAAGTCACATCGCGAGTCACATCACTTGTCATTTATGTGTGATAGATGTCTAAGTCACTTTTTGATGAGTGACATGTTGTCACTATTTATGATGGAGTTAGGTGTGGGCATTAAATGCAAAATTGGAGCCAAAATGCTCTTTGACTTTTGTAAACCATTTACCAACATTTGGTATTTGTTTTTCCATTCTTCTTTTACGTTTTTGAAGCCAAAAGAAGAAGCAAAAACCGAAACTCACTCTCTCTCCCAAAATACAGTGAAACCGTGAGCTCCATTGGAGGGAAAAATTGGATTTTTCTTTCATCTTTTGCTAGCACAACAAGGATCAAATACAAGGTGATAGGGAACCGAATCTTGGAGCTTGGAATCCTTAAAGCTTGGAAGCTTCATCATCTTCTTCAACAATCACCTTGGCCGAATCTTGAAGCTTGAAGGGAGGGAAAATTTTGTTGAGCATCTCATCCAAACCGATCAATGTAAGTGTGTTTCCGCCACATTTCTTTGTAGTATTCATTCAATTTCGTGGCTTAAATGATCTTGGGACATCAATAGAAACCAACAATGGTATCAGAGCCTTGTTTAAGCATGAAATATTTTAGGGTAAAATTTGGGTAAATTGATTTTGAGCATGTTTTGAATAAATTACTTGTTTGAGCATGCTTATGGATGGATGAATTTGAGTTGTTTATGATCAATTTTGTGAAAAACAATTGGATGAATTTTTTCCCCAAAAAGAGGCATGGCTGAATCTTGTATTACCCTTGGAAGTCTTGGTATTTTTGTTTTGATGATCATTGGATGACTTGAAACGAATTGGAAATGTCGATTTGTAATTCGATCGGATTGAGAAACGAAATCGGACAAAAATCCTTAACATGGCCGAGAGCTTCCTTGCATGTAATGAGATGATTTTTGATTCAAAAATTGTTGGACATAACTTGAACAAATGAGAACATGATTAATTAATTAAATTGTATTTTGGAATATGGATTTAGATAATTAATTGATGTATTACACTTAATTAATTAAGTTATAAAATTTGGAATTTTAAAATTTGGTTAATGGGCTTAATTTTGAATTGGGCTTGAAAATGTTATATTTGGGCATAATGGGCTTGGTTGGGCCAAATTGGTTTAGGCCAATTGGATTGGATCCAAATTGGGCCTAAATCATTCCATTAAGTCCAAATGTAATAAATGGGCTTTAAAAGTTTAATTGGGCCTTATGTGCTAAAATTGGTTTTTTTGGCATATGAGGGTGATTCCTCAATTGGTCTTGGTAATTGGGTTTGACCCATATTGACCAAAGCCCATGCCTTATAAAATCAATTGAAAGCCCATCGGACTTTAATTAAACGAACATTGGATGTTAGTTGGGCTTTGAGACCCGAAAGGATTAGATTTGGAATCTTAATCATTAAAGCGCATTAAAAAGTGTAGATATTTAATTTGGAATTAAATACATGAATTAGTATTGAATACGATTAATTAGATTTAACGAGTAGTTCGATATAATTCAAGAATTCGTACTTTAAGTACTTATTCTCAAACGAGTTGGACTCGCACAAATCAAATCATTGTTTGAACATTGGATGATCACTAATATTCAAAGATAATTAATTGATTAGTTTGATTGAATAACATGCTTGAATGAATATATGGATGTGATGTATGAATAGCGTATATCGGATGGATATTAGAAGGGAAATGGCAATTTTAGAAATTATTGTAAATTCAGAATTTATAAATTGGACCTGCGTGTCCAGTCTTCTCTCTTATTGATTCTTTGTATTCTCTTCTCACCTAATTCCCCTCAAGGTTAATGAGGTTTCTATTATTGTATTATGTAATTCGGTAGAAGTAGAATAATGCTAGCCGGGGAGAGGAAATTGAGTGATTTATTCTAGGAACAATCTGTTTAAATATCCATTTGCATATCGTTATTAGTTTACTTTCCGCGCCTTATTATGCTTTTAGAAATGCATGATTAAGGGTGTATGATGAGACCTTAACAAAGATAATAAAATGGTTGCCAATTTACGCGAAAAAACCCTCAAAACATATTAAGCGTTATTTCCTTCCGTTGAGTGATTCTTACTCAAGATCCAAAGTTGGCATTGGTTTGTTGGCCAAAGTCAAGACCTTTGTCAATTGCGGATGTGTTTGAATCATGAGAGTTTTGTTCCATATCGGTGTCTTGTCCAAGTTGTGATTTGTTGGCCAAATGCAAGATCACTTCTTGTCCATCGACATTGATTACGAAGCTTTCGCTTAACTGGAATCATTAAGCTTGTTGTGCCAAAGCCAAGGCTTAGTTGATTCAGAGGAAAAAGGTTAGGCAAATATATTGGATATATTGGCATATGTATTGTACATTGTTCGGACTTGGATGTCCACCTACCGGATCTAGGAATTGGATTAGATCCAATTGATCTTCGAGATCTACCTAGTTAAATATCATACAGCTTGTTGGCCAAAGTCAAGGTTGTGTGTTATTTAACGGGATCCTAGCCCACTAGGAAACTGGGTTTCCCGAGTACTCGACAGAGGGTTAGAGGCTCGCCGAAAAATAGTGGGAGGCTAGTATTGAATTTGCAATTTCATTCAGATACTTAGCTTTACGCGCTTTCATAATTATTTCGTCAAAATTATTTTATTAGTTGGACTAATATAATGTTATTTTTCTTGTAACAGTTAGACTGTACCCATATATCGTTGATTAGATAGTTAGACTATCGTAATCAAGATGACAGGAAATGGATATGTCCAAGACATTATCATGGGCGAAAATGTCTTCAAGGGCACGAACTTTACCGATTGGGAAATGAATCTGAGGATTGTCCTTGGAGCCGAGAGGCTGATATATACTATACAGAGACCTCTTGGGCCTAAGCCCAAACCTGATGAGCTACTTGAGCTGGAGCTTTGGAAGACTCACAGCGATGATTGTGAAACTGCTCAGTCAATTATGCTTGCTGCCATGACTCAACATTTCCGTCGACAGAACATGGACTTGGATCCCTATAACATGTTGGCGAGGTTGCACGATCTTCAACGATCTAACCGAAGGTCGCAGAGATATGAGTTAGTGAAGAAGCTCTTTCATTCACGTCTGTCAGAAGGCATGTCTGTTGAGTCCCATGTGGTTCAGATGATTGCTGACATATATGAGCTAGCTAAGATGGGGATAGTCTTAGAGGCTGAGATTACCATATATATGATCTTGCAATCTCTCCCTGACACTTGGAAACAGTTCATCATAAGCTATAACCTGATGAACACTGATGATACTCTTGGAGAGTTGTTATCAATTCTCAAGGAAGCTGAAAGGGAGATGCTTAAAGGCAACAAGCGCGAGGCGCACTTCGCTTCGACATCTCAGACACCGAGGGCTGGGCTCAAGGCGACTGGAGGTGTGAAGAAGAAGAAGCATAACAGAAAGGGCAAGACCAAATCGTCAAAGGCTTCTGGGAATCCTAAGGACAAATCTCAAGATGTTTGCCTCCAGTACGGTAAGCGGGGTCACTGGAAGCGTGACTGTCGCGAGTATAAGGCGCTCTAGAAGAAGATTAAAGCGGGCAAGGCACCGGCTTCAGGTATGTTTGTTATTGAGATAAACATGACTATTTCTAGTTTTAAAAATTGGATTTTTGATTCTGGTTGTGGTACTCACATATGTATTGATGTGCAGGATCTGCGGATTAGCAGGAGACTGGCCTTAGGGGAGATTGATCTACGCGTCGGAAATGGGGCACCAGTCGCCATTTTGGCCGTTGGCACTTTTGTTTCAGAACTGCCCTCGGGGCATGTACTTGAACTTAATGACTGTTATTATGTACCTAGTTTGACTAGGAATTATTTCTGTATCTATGTTAACCCAATGTGGGTATACGTTTGTATTCAGGAACACCGGGTGTTACTTATATAAAAATGATGTAGAAATTTGCACTGCTGTTGCAAATAATGGTCTTTATATTTTGAATATAAATCTATCTCCAACATATAATATAACAAACAAAAGGCTCAAAATGAGTAACAAAGATGAAACTTATATGTGGCACTGTCATCTGGGACACATAAACAAGACTCGCATATCCACACTTTCAAAGACTGGGTACTTGGACGGATTTGGTCCAAATTCATATGACGTCTGCGAATCTTGCTTATTAGGCAAAATGCCTAAATCACCTTTTAGCGGTAAAGGTGAACGCGCCACCGAACTGTTAGCCCTCGTTCATAGTGACGTATGTGGGCCCATGTCTAGCCAGGCTAGAGGTGGATACGAATACTTCGTAACCTTTACGGATGATGCATCACGTTATGGTTATGTGTATCTTATGAGACACAAGTCGGAAACTTTTGAGAAATTCAAAGAGTTTCGACACGAAGTTGAAAAACATACTGGAAAAAGTATAAAGACATTGCGGTCGGACCGTGGTGGCGAATACTTGAGCAATGAGTTTCTAGATTACTTGAAAGAATATGATATTCTTTCACAATGGACTCCTCCTGGAACACCGCAATTAAATGGTGTGTCCGAACGGAGAAACCGAACTTTGTTGGACATGGTCAGGTCTATGATGAGTCGCACTGAGCTACCTATTTCCTTCTGGGGATATGCATTAAACAGTGCAATTCTTATTTTGAATATGGTTCCATCAAAGTCTGTACAACAGACACCATATGAGATATGGACAGGAAAGAAACCAGGTTTCTCATTCCTGAAGATTTGGGGATGCTGGGCATACGTCAAACGTTTGGAAGGTACCAAACTTGAACCCAAATCGGATAAATGCCTATTCGTAGGATATCCTAGGGAAACCAAAGGATACTACTTATATCACTAATGAGAGAACAAAGTATTTGTTGCTCTACATGCGGTTTTCCTTGAGAAGGAATTCCTAAATGCAGTGGTTAGTGGGAGGAAAGTAGAACTCGATGACAATCAGAGTGATATTGTTCCTGACATAGAATCCTCAACGAAACAAGAACAGTCCATCCGGGATGAGACTGTACCACAATCTTCTATTACACAAGGGCCGCGTAGGTCGGAGAGAGTCAGGAAACAACTTGAGAGGTATGAGTTCCTGATCTCACCTCATGTAGATATTAATCTCATTGAGGATAACAAATCGACTACGTATGAGGAAGCGATACAAGATATCGATTACGCTTTATGGCAAGAGGCCATGAAGTCCGAAATGGATTCCATGTACATCAACCAAGTTTGGACACTAGTTGATGCACCAGAAGGCGTAAAGCCTATTGGATGCAAATGGGTCTTCAAGAAGAAGACTGACATGGATGGAAACGTACAAACGTACAAAGCTAGGCTTGTAGCGAAGGGGTATCGTCAACGACATGGTTTCGATTACGATGAAACTTTCTCACCCGTTGCCATGATTAAATCCATTCGGATAATGCTTGCAATTGCTGCATATTTCGATTACGATATATGGAAGATGGACGTTAAAACCGCTTTCCTTAACGGAAACCTTTCGGATGATGTTTATATGCAACAGCCTGACGGTTTTATCGTGCCTAAACTTGCAAACAAGGTTTGTAAGTTAAATCGGTCCATTTATGGACTGAAGCAAACATCGCGGTCATGGAACCAACGTTTTGATGAGATCATAAAAGAATATGATTTCATTCAAACGAAGATGATCCTTGTGTATATAAGAAGGTTACTGGGAGAGCACTGACTTTTATTGTCCTATATGTTGATGATGTATTGCTTATAGGCAATGACATTCCCATGCTAACGTCGGTGAAAGCTTGGATTTCATTGAAATTCTCCATGAAAGATCTGGGAGAAGCAGCCTTTATTCTGGGAATAAAGATCTACCGGGATAGATCTAGAAAGCTGCTTGGACTCTGCCAGAGCACGTACATTGACAAAGTGTTGAAGAGATTCAACATGGATCAGTCCAAGAGGGGACTGTTACCAGTGTCACATGGCGTCTATCTATCTAAGGACAAGTGTCCTAAAACTCAAGATGAGAGAGACAACATGAGTCGGATACCGTTCGCCTCGGCAGTCGGATCGATCATGTATGCCATGATATGTACGCGACCTGATGTCTCATATGCTTTGAGCATGTGCAGTCGATATCAGGCCGATCCAGGTGAAGGTCACTGGATGGCGGTTAAGAATATCCTTAAGTATCTTAGACGAACTAAGGATGCTTTCTTAATCTATGGAGATGGAGAACTTGAGGTAACTGGCTATACCGATGCAAGTTTCAAAACTGACAAAGACGACTGTAAGTCGTAATCCGGGTATATATTTTGTTTGAATAATGAAGCGGTGAGCTGGAAATCTTCCGAGTAAGAGACTGTTACCGATTCAACAACAGAAGCGGAGTACATTGCTGCAGCTGAAGCAGCAAAGGAAGCAGTTTGGATCCGAAAATTCCTAATTGGATTAGGAGTAGTTCTGTTAGCAGCTAAGCCCGTTCCATTGTATTGTGACAATAACGGGGCTATAGCACAGGCTAAGGAACCGCTGTCTCATCAACGATCCAAACATGTTCTTCGACGTTTCCATCTGATTCGAGAGATCATACATCGTGGCGATGTGAAGGTCGAGAAGGTGACATCAGATGACAACATGGCAGATCCGCTGACGAAAGCTATTCCTCAGCAAAAGTTTGAGCGACATGTACATAGTTCAGGTATTAGATGCTTGAGTGACTGGCTATAAGCCAAGTGGGAGATTGTTGGACAGTTATGACCCATAGCGTCACTATTTGTAAAAGACATTGTGTTTTTGTACAAAATTAACTATGTTGTAATGAAATTTCCTTTTACCGTTTTGTAATTTATTTACTTTGATGTATAAATGGTAGAAGTCCTTATGATTAATTCCGGATTGAGATGATATGAGACAGTATCAATCTTTAAAGGTTTAATCATTAAATATCCCTAGTCGTAGTATTATCGAGATTGGACATCGATAATGCGGAATAGACTAGTATTGCACTGTGCGTATTGTGAGGGCATAACGACATAGTTCTCATATATTTAAGTATTGGATACTTATACAATGCGATAGGAGGTTGTGTTTTACCGATGGTATGGAAAACAGCTTCGCTCTGGATAGACCCCGCGGAATCCCATTGGTAGTATGTATATGTGTCTATGGGAGTCCGCTTCAGGGTAGGTGTATTTGGTCTTAACCTGAGACTTGCATCGCTAGTACTTGCGACAATCGGTAAACTTTGGTTTTGGTCGTCCAGGGCTTTAACAGGTTCTGTGTAGCCTCTTCTGGGTTTATTGAGAATCGTAGTGTATTGGATGTGATGTCAAGACGAAAGTATCACTTCAGACATATGGAGATGATGATCGCCCAGGGATTCAGAACTGGTTCTCTATTGTGTTGCAACCATCGGGATAATATGACAAGGTCATGATTATCCGATTCAAAAAGACTAGTTGCTTGATATCCGATATGTGCTTCGTACGGGGCAGACACTAGTCCAGCCCCAGGCCTTGCACGTGACATCCGATATTGGATCGCAATACACAATACTACAGTACTACGCCTGACATAGATTGTATATTCCAGTAAGAATATTTCTGGAGAATTGGGTAGGCATGGCGCTTTTCTAGAAGCCAACCTTGTCTCGTAATCGGTAAAAATGTAGTACAAGGTACGCATGTGTTCGGAGAGTCCGACGACCGTATTTACTGCCAACATATCCATGGATCTCTTGGGACGCTTCCCGAAGATTCACCGATAACGTATGATCCGAACTTAATTAATCTAGGATTAATTGCGGAGACATTTTATATTCGATAAAGTACTATTTGAAGAGAGAGAAAGATTAATTTGGAATTAATCGACAAAATAATATATTCGATATATTAAACGAAATTGGATTTCGACGCGGAATTAAAATTAGATTTTAATTCGAGCAAACGAGTTATTTAGAATTAATTCGTTAGCGACGTGAATAGTAATTTCGCTAGGCATAATTATTACGTCGCGACGGAAGTTCGTTGATTCGGAATTAGCGAAACCGAGCCCAGAAGTGTTTGAGGGCCCACTCGCATTTTGAATTCGAGTGGGGCCCACAAGTCACATCGCGAGTCACATCACTTGTCATTTATATGTGATAGATGTCTAAGTCACTTTTTGATGAGTGACATGTTGTCACTATTTATGATGGAGTTAGGTGTGGGCATTAAATGTAAAATTGGAGCCAAAATGCTCTTTGACTTTTGTAAACCATTTACCAACATTTGGTATTTGTTTTTCCATTCTTCTTTTACGTTTTTGAAGCCAAAAGAAAAGCAAAAACCGAAACTCACTCTCTCTCCCCCAATACAGTGAAACCGTGAGCTCCATTGGAGGGAAAAATTGGATTTTTCTTTCATCTTTTGCTAGCACAACAAGGATCAAATACAAGGTGATAGGGAACCGAATCTTGGAGCTTGGAATCCATAAAGCTTGGAAGCTTCATCATCTTCTTCAATAAATCACCTTGGTCGAATCTTGAAGCTTGAAGGGAGGGAAATTTTTGTTGAGCATCTCATCCAAACCGATCAATGTAAGTGTGTTTCCGCCACATTTCTTTGTAGTATTCATTCAATTTCGTGGCTTAAATGATATTGGGACATCAATAGAAACCAACAGTTTCCCGTGCATATATTTAATCCATTTCTACTAATAATAACTGACTTATTATTAAATGAAATAGAAAAACCACATTCCATAAGTTTTGTTAAAGAAATCAAATTCCTGCGAAAACCAGGAAGTAGCACACCATTCAAACATAAATTACTCTTATTAAAATTCAAATTTGAAACTCCCACTGCTTTTGCTGAAACAACATCCTCTGTCCCAACTCTCATGGTAAATCTACCTTCAGTAAGGTCTCTCCATGAGTCAAGTAGTTGCAAAGAACAACAAACATGGTTAGTGGCACCAGAATCAACAATCCATATGGATTTATCGTCCTCCAGCAAAAGAGACTCAATGACAAGTAAATCATATTTACTTGTATTCTTCTTCTCTTTAAGCTCATCAAGGTATTTCAGACAATTACTTTTCAAATGCCGTTGTTGTTCTCAATGGAAACATTTTCCTTTGGCATTGGTTCATTTAGAGCCTTTGTTGTTCTTCTTTTTCATTGGTTTTGCCTTTGCCTTCCAATTGCCTTTCTTTTTCTTCTTTGCAGATTTAGAAGATTCAGTAATATTTGCCTCGACATTGGACCTACGATGACCATTCATAACGTACTCATAATTGGTGAGCTCATTTAGCAGTTCAGTCAACGTAAAAGTCGACTTATTCATAGAACACTTGCTTTTAAACTACATGAAATCTTCAGAAGCGTTTCCATGATCATTGGCTTTACACATTGATACGTGCACTATGAGTTTTAGCCATATTAAGATGATACATCATCCTCAACACATGGTCTCGGACTGATGTGCCTTCTTTCATTCTAGCGGTCAATACAAAGACTATTGCCTCATGTTGTTGACGGTCTGAAGGTTGCCTAAACATGTTCTGTAATGACTATATAATCAATGATGATGTCGCCATAGACTCATGTTATGTAGCAAGAACCTCAGACATGGATGCTATCAAATAGCTATGGGCTTTCTCATCAGCTTTAATCCAATTATTATAGGCATTACGTGTAGCTCTGCCAGTATTTGGTGCTGGCTTAGGAGGACATTCCTCCTTTAGGATAAATTTAAGGTCTTCGCAGACCAATATAGCATTCATGTCACTTTTCCATTTAACATAATTATCCTCGGTTAATTTTTCTTATTGTTTGAGAATTGAGATAATTGTAGATGTTAGACATTATGTCCCATAGCGTCACTGTTTGTAAATGATATTGTATTATTGTACAAAATTAACTATGTGATAATGAAATTGCCTTTTGCCGTTTTGTAATATTATTTACTTTGATATATAAATGGCGAAAGTCCATATGATTATACCGGATTGAGATGATATGAGACAGTATCAATCCATAAAGGTTTAATCATTAAATATCCCTAGTCGGAGTATTATCGAGATCGGACATCGATAATGCGGAATAGACTAGTATTACGCTTGTGCACGTTGTGAGGGCACAACGGCATAGTTCTCATATATTTAAGTATTGGATACTTATGCAAGTGCGATAGGAGGTTGTGTTTTACCGATGGTATGGAAAACAGCTTCGCTCTGGATAGACCCCGCGGAATCCCATTGGTAGTATGTCTGCGTGTCTATGGGAGGCCGCATCAGGGTAGGCGTATATGGTCTTAACCTGAGACTTACATCGCTAGTACTTGCGACAATCGGTAAACTTTGGTTTTGGTGGTGGGGGACCTTAACCGGTTCTGTGTACACCTCTTCTGGGTTTATCGAGAATCGTAGTGTACTGGATGTGATGTCGAGATGGAAGTATCACTTCAGACATATGGAGGTGATGATCACGCAGGACACAGAACTAGTACTCTATAAAAGGTTGCAACCGTCGGGACAATATGACCAGGTCAGGATTGTCCGATTTAAAGAGACTAGTTGCTTGATGTCCGATATATGTTTCGTACGGGGCAGACACATTTCCAGCCCCAGGCCTAACATGTGATCGTCCGATACTGGATCGATGTACGCAATACTACGGTATACTACGCTTGATATAGATCTAATATTCCAGTAAGAATATTTCTGGAGAATTGGTAGGCATGGCGCTTTGCTAGAAGCCAACCTTGTCTTGTAAATCGGTAAAAACGTAGTACGAGGTACGTACGTGTTTGGATTATCCAACGACCGTATTTACTGCCAACATATCCGGAGATCTCTTGGGTCGCTTCCTGAAGATTCACCTATGATATTTGATTCGGACTTAATTAATCTTGGATTAATTGCGGAGAAACTTTATCTTGGATAAAATGCCTTATTTAGAGAGAGAACGATTAATTCAGAATTAATCGATAAAATTATTATATTCGATATAATAATCGAAATTCGATTTCGACGCGAAATTAAAATTAGATTTTAATTCGGGCAAACGAGTTAATTTAGAATTAATTCGTTAGCGACGTAAATAATAATTTCGCTAGGCGCAATTATTTATTTAAATTCGATTTAATTAGCGTCGCGACGTAAGTTTGGTATTTCGGAAATATCGAACCCGAACGCGTGAGTGCACGTGGGCCCACTTTCATTTGGAAACGTGTGGGGCCCACATGACACATGTCATTATATGCATTATTTAATTGGTAATACATTGCATGGTGATAGTGTATAATACACTCAATGGTTATGCATGGAGTTTGAGTGTTTGACACTCTAAGCCATTGCATGATTTGTGTCATAAGTTTATTATTAATTTAATAAATATTATGGCATAAATATAAATTGATTTTTGTAACAAAAATTAAGACAACTCTCCTCTCTCTCTCACAATGCCGTGACTTCCATTAGGGCAAAGAAGATTTGATTTTCTTTTCTCCATTTGCTAGCACATTGAAGGATCAAAGGAGGTGATAGGAAACCATCAAAGAGCTTGGAATACACAAAGTTTGGAGCTTCTACTCTTCTTCCTCCCTTGGCCGAAACTTGAAGCTTGGAGATTCAAAGATTTTTTCTTCATCACTTCTCATCACAATAGCTTTGTAAGTATGATTCCGCCATACTTCATCTTTTAATATATATATTCAATGTTGTATTTCATATGCTTGAACTTTCCTTGGGACATATAATAGAAACCAACAATGGTATCATTGAGCTAGGTTTACCATGAAATACATTAGGAATAATTTGGGGAAAATTGATTGAAGCATGTTCTTGTGGAATTGGATGCTATAGTATGCTTATATGTATGTTACTTGACATATTACATGATCAATTTTAACAAAAATGCATTGGATGATTTTTTCCCAAAAATGTTGTCTTGGCCGAATGTGGAGGTGCTTCCAATGATTGGAATTTTTCATGCATAAGTTTATTGGATAACTTTAGCATGATTAAATGTATGATATTTGATATAATACATGGTTAATTTTGAGAAAAATGCATTGGATGATTTTTCCCCAAAATTGATGTCTTGGCCGAATATGAGGCACTTCCATTAAGTTGATTCTATGCATGCACAAGTTCATTGGATGATTTAAGTGTGCTTAAATGTTTGTTATATGTAGTGATACATGATCAATTTTGAGAAAATTGTATTGGATATTTTTTCCCCAAAATTGGTGTCTTGGCCGAATGTATAGGTCATTTGATGATTTGGAATTTTTCATGCATAAGTTTATTGGATAACTTTAGCATGATTAAATGTATGATATTTGATGTGATACATGTTCAATTTTGAGAAAAATACATTGGATGATATTTTCCCTAAAATTGATGCTTGACCGAAAATTTAGGCATTTTCACTATTGTTGAATTTTTGCTTTTAAGTTCATTAGATGACTTAAAATCTATATGTATGTTGGATGTGTGATTCAATTGGATTGAAAAACAAATCGAACCGCAAAAATCTCTCTTGGCCGAATACAACATGACATGTTAAAGGACTTGTTTTTTGTTCAAATAAATGTTAGACATGTGTTTTGAACAATTGATGAATAATGAATTAAATTGGTATTTTTGAATATTTGATTTAATGAATTAATCATGCAATTACACTTTAATCAATTGAATTTTAAAATTTGGAATATTAAAATTTAATAAATGGGCTTTTATGTTTAATTGGGCCTTATGGGCTTGAAATTGATTTTATGGCACTTAAGGGTGATTCCTTGTTTGGGCTTGGTAATTGGATTTGACCCACATTGACCGAAGCCCAAGCCTTTATAAATCAATTGAAAGCCCATCGGACTTTAATTAAACAACATAGGATGTTAGTTGGGCTTGGAGACCCAATTCGATAAGATTTAGAATCTAATCTTTAAAAGCACATTAAAAGTGTAAATATTTAATTTGGAATTAAATAAATAAAATTAATATTGAATACGGCTTAAATTGGATTTAACGAGTAGTTCGATATAATTCTTGAATTCGTACCTTGTGTACTTATTCTCAAACGAGTTGGACTCGCACAAAATCAAACCGTTGATTGAACATTGGATGATCATTTAAATAAAGACTAATTAATTGGATTAGATTGGTTGTAAAAGGCATGTCTTGTTTGAATATATATGTATGTGATGAATGAATAGTGTATATCGGATGGATATTAGAAGGGAAAGGGTAATTTTAGAAATATTGTAAATTTGGAATTTATAAATTGGACCTGCGTGTCCAGCCTTATCTCTTTATCTCTTTGTATTCTCTTCTCACCTAATTCCCCTCAATGTAAATGAGGTTTCTCTTATTGTATTATGTAATTGGGTAAGAGTAGAATAGTGCTAGCGGGGAGAGGAAAGGGAGTGATTTGTTCTAGGAACAAGTTGTTTATATATCCATCCGCATATCACTATTAATTTACTTTACGCGCTTTATGATGTTTTAGAAGCATGCTTAAGGGTGTATGATGATGAGACCTAACAAAGATAAATAAATTGGTTGCCAATTACGCGAAAAATCCCTCAATTTATATTAAGCAAATATCCTTCCATTGAATGATTCTTGTTCAAGATCCGAAGTTGGCATTGGTTTGTTTTTGACCAAAGTCAAGACCTTTGTCAATCAAGGATGTACTTGAATCATGAGAGTTTTGTTGCATATCGGTGTCTTGTCCAAATCGTGATTTTTATTGGCCAAAGTCAAGATCACTTTTTGTCCAATGACATTGATTACGAAACTTTCCTCGTCAATGGGTCCCGCTTAACTGGAATCACTAGGTTTGTTTTTGGCCAAAGCCAAGGCCTAGATGATTCGGAGGATAGGGTTAGGAAAATGTAATGGATACATTGACATTATACATATGTTTTGGACTTGGATGTCCACCTAACCGGATCTAGGAATTGGATGAGATCCAATTGATCATAGAGATCTACCTAAGTTAAATAGCATACAGCTTTTATTGGCCAAAGTCAAGGTTGTGTGTTATTTAACGGGATCCTAGCCCACTAGGAAATAGGATTTCCCGAGCTCTCAACAGAGGGTTAGAGACTTGATAAAAATAGTGGGAGGCTAGTATTGAATTTGCAATTTCATTCAGATACTTTGCCTTACACGTTCTTCAAAATTATTTCTTCTATTTATTATTAGTTGGACTAATACATTGTTATTTTTTTTTTGTACAGTTTGACTGTACCCATTTTATCGTTAACTAGATAGTTGGACTATCGTAGTTGAGATGGCTAGCAAGGTAAATGTCCGAGACATCATCTGGGTGACAATGTCTTTAAGGGGACAAACTTCGCTGATTGGGAAATGAACCTAAGGATAGTCCTTGGGGCTGAGAGGATGCTGTATACCATACAAACACCTCTCCCGCCTAAGCCCACTGATCCACTTGAGCTTGAGTTATGGAAAACTCACAGCAGTGATTGTGACACAGCTCAGGCTATTATGTTAGCTTCTATGACTCAACACTTTCGTCGCCAGAATAGGGACTTGGATCCTTATAATATGATGGCTAGACTTCGAGATCTCCACCGCTCCAACAAGCGGATGGAAAGGTATGAGTTGGTGAAGAAACTCTTCCGCGCCCGAATGACTGAAGGCGCATCAGTTGAGACCCACGGGGCTCAAATGATCGCCGATATTGATGAGTTGGCCAATATGGGAATAGTCTTGGAGGCTGAGCTGACTATAGATATGATCTTGCAGTCACTTCCTGATACTTGGAAACAAATCATAATCAACTACAAGTTGATGGATACAGATGACACTCTTGGAGAGCTGTTATCCGTCTTGAAGGAGTCTGAAAAAGAACTCCTAAAAGGGGGCAAGCGCGAGGCGCACTATGCATCGACCTCTCAGGGGCCAAAGGCTGGGCTTAAGGCAACTGGAGGGGTGAGGAAGAGGAAACATAAGAAGAGGGTAAAGGCAAGTCGACAAAGACTTCTGGGAAGCCAAGGAACAAATCTCAAGATGTCTGCCTCAACTGCGGCAAGAGGGGTCACTGGAAACGTGACTGCCGAATGGGCAAAGGGCAGAGGGAGGATATCAAGGCTGGCAAGGCTATCGCCTCTGGTATGTTTGTTATTGAGATAAATATGAATACTTCTAGTTTTAAAAATTGGATTTTTGATTCTGGTTGTGGTGCTCATATTTGTACTGATGTGCAGGATCTGCAGGATAGCAGGGTGCTGGCATCGGGGGAGATGGATCTACGGGTCGGAAACGGAACACCAGTTGCTGTTTTAGCCGTAGGGACTTTTGTTTTAGAACTGCCCTCAGGGCATGTACTTAAACTTTTGAACTGTTATTTTGTACCTAGTTTAACTAGGAATATTATATCTGTATCCTTGTTAACCCAGCAGGGTTACACTTTTGTATTTAGAAACACTGGGTGTTATTTATATAAAAATGATGCAGAAATTTGCACAGCTGTTGCAAATAACGGTCTTTATATTTTGAATATAAATGAATCTCCTAAAATGACAAACAAAAGGCTCAAAAGGAGTAATCTAAAAGATGAAGCTTATATGTGGCATTGTCGTCTAGGACACATCAACAAGACTCGCATATCCACACTTTCGAAGAGTGGGTACTTGGACGAATTTGATCCCAATTCATATGACGTCTGCGAATCTTGTCTTTTAGGCAAAATGCCTAAATCACCTTTTAGCGGTAAAGGTGAACGTGCCACAGAATTGTTGGCTCTCGTTCATACTGACGTATGCGGGCCCATGTCTAGCCAGGCTAGAGGTGGATTTCACTACTTCGTAACCTTCACAGATGATGCATCTCGTTACGGTTATGTGTATCTTATGAGACACAAGTCGGAAACTTTTGAGAAATTCAAAGAGTTTCGACACGAAGTGGAGAAACAAACAGGGAAGAGTATTAAGACATTACGGTCAGACCGTGGTGGCGAATACTTAAGTTATGAGTTTCAAGATTACTTGAAAGAATATGGTATTCTTTCACAGTGGACTCCTCCTGGAACACCGCAATTAAACGGTGTGTCCGAACGGAGAAACCGCACCTTGTTAGACATGGTGAGGTCAATGATGAGTCGCACTGAGCTACCAATATCCTTCTGGGGATACGCATTAAACAGTGCTATACTTATTTTAAATAAGGTACCGTCAAAGTCTGTTGAACAGACTCCATATGAAATATGGACAGGAAGGAAACCAGGTTTCTCTTTCCTGAAGATTTGGGGATGCTGGGCATATGTTAAACGTTTGGAAGGTACCAAACTTGAACCCAAATCTGATAAATGCCTTTTCGTAGGATATCCTAGGGAAACCAAAGGATATTACTTCTATCACCCACAAGAGAACAAAGTATTTGTTGCTCTACAAGCATTTTTCCTTGAAGAGGATTTTATAAATGCAGTGGTAAGTGGGAGGAAAGTAGAACTCGATGAAGATCGTAGTGATACTGTTCCTGGCAATGAATCAACGACGGAACAAGAACAGACCGTCCGGGATGAGTCTGTACCACAAACTTCACATGCACAAGGACCGCGTAGGTCGGTGAGAGTCAGAACAGTACCTGAGAGGTATGGGTTCCTGATCTCACCTCATGTAGATATTAATCTTATTGAGGATATTGAGCCGGCTACGTATGAGGAAGCGATACAAAATATCGATTCCGATTTATGGCAAGAAGCCATGAAGTCCGAGATGGATTCCATGTACGCCAACCAAGTTTGGACACTGGTTGATGCACCAGAAGGCGTAAAGCCTATTGGATGCAGATGGATCTTCAAGAAGAAGACCGACATGGATGGCAACGTACAAACGTACAAAGCTAGGCTTGTAGCGAAGGGGTATCGTCAACAATATGGTATTGATTATGACGAAACCTTCTCACCCGTTGCCATGATTAAATCCATTCGGATAATGCTTGCAATAGCTGCATATTTCGATTACGAGATATGGCAGATGGACGTTAAAACCGCTTTCCTTAACGGAAACCTTTTGGAGGATGTTTATATGCAACAGCCTGACGGTTTTATCGTACCTAGACTTGCAAACAAGGTTTGTAAGTTAAATCGATCCATTTATGGATTGAAGCAAGCATCACGGTCATGGAATCAGCGTTTTGATGAGATCATAAAAGAATATGATTTCGTGCAAAACGCAGATGACCCTTGTGTATACAAGAAGGTTAGTGGGAGAGCACTTACTTTTATTGTCCTTTATGTCGACGACGTATTGCTTATAGGCAATGACATTCCCATGCTAACGTCGGTGAAAGCTTGGCTTTCATTAAAATTCTCCATGAAAGATCTGGGAGAAGCAGCCTTTATTCTTGGAATAAAAATCTACCGGGATAGATCTAGAAAGCTGCTTGGACTCTCCCAGAGTACATACATTGATAAAGTGTTGAAGCGATTCAACATGGAACAATCCAAGAGGGGATTGGTTCCGATGGTACGTGGTACCTCTCTGTCTAAGGACATGTGTCCTAAGACTCAGGAAGAGAGAGACAACATGAGTCGGATACCGTTCGCCTCGGCAGTCGGATCGATCATGTATGCCATGATATGTACACGACCTGATGTCTCATATGCTTTGAGCATGTGCAGTCGCTATCAGGCCGATCCAGGTGAAGGTCACTGGATAGCAGTTAAGAATATCCTTAAGTATCTTAAACGAACTAAGGATGCTTTCTTAATTTATGGAGGAGGAGAACTTGCGGTATCTGGGTATACCGATGCAAGTTTCCAAACCGACAAGGATGACTACAAGTCGCAATCCGGGTACATTTTTTGTTTGAATTACGGAGCAGTGAGCTGGAAATCTTCCAAGCAAGATACTGTTGCCGATTCAACAACAGAAGCGGAGTACATCGCTGCATCTGAAACAGCAAAGGAGGCAGTTTGGATCCGAAAGTTCCTAATCGGATTAGGAGTAGTTCCGTTAGCAGCTGAGCCCGTTCCATTGTATTGTGACAATAACGGGGCTATAGCACAGGCTAAGGAACCAAGGTCTCATCAACGGTCCAAGCATGTTCTTCGACGTTACCATCTGATTCGGGAGATTATACATCGTGGCGATGTAAAGTCGAGAAGGTCACATCAGATGACAACATTGCAGATCCGCTGACGAAGGCTGTTCTTCAGCAAGTTTTTGAACGACACATACATAGTTCGGGTATTAGATGGTTGAGTGACTGGCTATAGGCCAAGTGGGAGATTGTTAGACATTATGTCCCATAGCGTCACTGTTTGTAAATGATATTGTATTATTGTACAAAATTAACTATGTGATAATGAAATTGCCTTTTGCCGTTTTGTAATATTATTTACTTTGATATATAAATGGCGAAAGTCCATATGATTAATACCGGATTGAGATGATATGAGACAGTATCAATCCATAAAGGTTTAATCATTAAATATCCCTAGTCGGAGTATTATCGAGATCGGACATCGATAATGCGAAATAGACTAGTATTGCGCTTGTGCACGTTGTGAGGGCACAACGGCATAGTTCTCATATATTTAAGTATTGGATACTTATGCAAGTGCGATAGGAGGTTGTGTTTTACCGATGGTACGGAAAACAGCTTCGCTCTGGATAGACCCCGCGGAATCCCATTGGTAGTATGTCTGCGTGTCTATGGGAGGCCGCATCAGGGTAGGTGTATATGGTCTTAACCTGAGACTTACATCGCTAGTACTTGCGACAATCGGTAAACTTTGGTTTTGGTGGTGGGGGACCTTAACCGGTTCTGTGTACACCTCTTCTGGGTTTATCGAGAATCGTAGTGTACTGGATGTGATGTCGAGATGGAAGTATCACTTCAGACATATGGAGGTGATGATCACGCAGGACACAGAACTAGTACTCTATAAAAGGTTGCAACCGTCGGGACAATATGACCAGGTCAGGATTGTCCGATTTAAAGAGACTAGTTGCTTGATGTCCGATATATGTTTCGTACGGGGCAGACACATTTCCAGCCCCAAGCCTAACATGTGATCGTCCGATACTGGATCGATGTACGCAATACTACGGTATACTACGCTTGATATAGATCTAATATTCCAGTAAGAATATTTCTGGAGAATTGGGTAGGCATGGCGCTTTGCTAGAAGCCAACCTTGTCTTGTGAATCGGTAAAAACGTAGTACGAGGTACGTACGTGTTTGGATTATCCACGACCGTATTTACTGCCAACATATCCGGAGATCTCTTGGGTCGCTTCCTGAAGATTCACCTATGATATTTGATTCGGACTTAATTAATCTTGGATTAATTGCGGAGAAACTTTATCTTGGATAAAGTGCCTTATTTAGAGAGAGAACGATTAATTCAGAATTAATCGATAAAATTATTATATTCGATATAATAATCGAAATTCGATTTCGACGCGAAATTAAAATTAGATTTTAATTCGGGCAAACGAGTTAATTTAGAATTAATTCGTTAGCGACGTAAATAATAATTTCGCTAGGCGCAATTATTTATTTAAATTCGATTTAATTAGCGTCGCGACGTAAGTTCGGTATTTCGGAAATATCGAACCCGAACGCGTGAGTGCACGTGGGCCCACTTTCATTTGGAAACGTGTGGGGCCCACATGACACATGTCATTATATGCATTATTTAATTGGTAATACATTGCATGGTGATAGTGTATAATACACTCAATGGTTATGCATGGAGTTTGAGTGTTTGACACTCTAAGCCATTGCATGATTTGTGTCATAAGTTTATTATTAATTTAATAAATATTATGGCATAAATATAAATTGATTTTTGTAACAAAAATTAAGACAACTCTCCTCTCTCTCTCACAATGCCGTGACTTCCATTAGGGCAAAGAAGATTTGATTTTCTTTTCTCCATTTGCTAGCACATTGAAGGATCAAAGGAGGTGATAGGGAAACCATCAAAGAGCTTGGAATACACAAAGTTTGGAGCTTCTACTCTTCTTCCTCCCTTGGCCGAAACTTGAAGCTTGGAGATTCAAAGATTTTTTCTTCATCACTTCTCATCACAATAGCTTTGTAAGTATGATTCCGCCATACTTCATCTTTTAATATATATATTCAATGTTGTATTTCATATGCTTGAACTTTCCTTGGGACATATAATAGAAACCAACAGTAGATGCCATGGCTGAAAAAATAATAAACGCATTCAACATCATTCGTCACATATTAAATTGTCAAACATTTAGGGATAAATTAAACATGATGCATGATCAGTGTATATGATTAGAAACCTAAAAAAAATTACTATGCCATGGTTATCTTTCATTCCAAAATAATGCCGCCGTGGGTAGGTCAGTAATTCGTATGATAGACTGAGACTTCTCATGGATTAATATATCTGAATATTTATTCCTATATTAATCAACTACTGTTATTTTGATCAAGGAAGCTTTGATTAACAACTTAATCATTCCTTTGTGAGTGTGACCCATTATTTCGGAATCATTGGACTTAACTAGTGAAGTACCGCCGTAGGGTAGGTCAAATCACCATATACATCTAGAGTTTCTATCCTTTCATAATCCAAACCTGATATTGACCCAAAAATGACACCATCCGTAGGGGACGAAAACAAATCAGTCTCGAGGCGCCTATTAAATCTCACATTTCTGGATAAGAATGGAGATCTCGGGATATATTGTGGCATACCCATCTCCCACTCACTATTTTGAAGTATAAAGTTTTCATCTCACTAGCATCTTATAAATCTTAGATTATGCTCGGCTAAAGTCATAACCTTATTAATACTAGTTGATAATTTAGTGATCTAACTAATTTTAACTCTTAAAATTTTATTCACTAATCCTGATTAGTCTCTATTAACCAATTAACTTAATTAAACTAATTTAATCAAGTTGCTATAGTGATCTAATCAATTTAACTCTTAAAGTATTAGTCCACTAATAGGTTTTAAAATTTAGAATTCAACGAACGGACCAAATGTCATTAGACCATTTAATCGATAAAAATAAATTATTTATTCCAAAGGTACTGACCGGCGTAAACACACACGTATAACGCAAGCGCACGTATCGTTCAAGTAGTATAAAAATATCGATCCCACGAGGACTTAATTCCTACTGTTGTTATTAATTATTGAATCTATTTAATTACAAATATCTAATTAAAGGGAGAAGAGAATGATTGTTTGATTGGTTGAAAGTGGTTTTACAAAATAAATAAATAAATAAAAAGACAAAAGAAAATACTAAGGAAAATAACAAAAGATACAAAGATCTAGGGTTGTGATTTCTTTTAATATCATTTTAAAGATGAAGTGGTTATCTTAAAGTTGGTAATATATTGATTTATTAACCTGGAACACTAAATTATGTGTAAGCCTCTGTCGATGGTCAGACACAAATACCCAGTTTAACCCAATTGAACCATATGTCTATGTCAACCAAATTATCTGGATTCATTAAGTTTAAGTTCCAATTATGATTACCCCCGCCCAACAGGTATATTCCTATCCTGTAAGGAAATCTATTAAAGGGTTATCTATCCTCAAGGAAGATCGTGGGCTATTAAGTCTAAGGCTGAAACCTAAAATCCCTATGTCTAGTTCATTTTAGATTTACCATATCAATCTTATTGGTGATCAGTCAACAAGAAGCATTAAGCTTAAGACTTAATAAATAAACCTTTAAATTACCCAACTATAAAATAATCCCTTATAAACCGGTGATATTAAAAGTCATCACAACCTCTAATTAACTAACACATAATTAGGACTAGTAAATTCATAAAAGTAAAAGACATAAAGTAAAAAAACTGAAAAATAAATTACAATAAAATAAAATGCTAAGGTAAAAGGAATTACTTTTACTGCTACTAATTTAGATATCTCCCATAAAATAATATATAAACTTGTGATAAATTTACCAACCGACCAGTCTGGCGGTATCCTGATTAAGTCAAATTAAGTCCAACCAGCCATTAAGGCGGAACCAAAAATAAATTTACCAACCGACCAGTCTGGCGGTATCCTTGATTAGTCAGGTTTAAACCAGATTAAAATTAAATTACCAACCGACCAATATAGCGGTATCCCTTATTAAGTCAATATTTTAAATAGTTAATATATTATTTTTAAGGGAGATTAATCTAAATAGTAACAATAAAAGAATTACCTTTCACCCTAGCTGAGGAAATTACTTCAACATGATAAATAGTAAAAACTGTAAAAATAAAAAGTAAAAATTAAATTACTATTATTACAAAAAGTAATTAAAATTATTTACAAAACTAAAAATAAAAAAAACTAAAAATAAAAAAATAAAATTTCTAGAGAGAGAAACTCTCTCTAGAGAGAGAATTCAAGAGAGAGAGAGGTGTACTGAAAATTTGAAATTCGCGCTGAATTTATAGGAAAATTTTTCACTGTTCCAGCGTCGTGACGCCCAGCACCTCAGCGTCGCGACGCTGGATTTGTCGACGTGGCACGATGAGAAGGCGACACGTAGCAAGGCGGCTGACTGTTCACGCGACACGTGTCAAGGCGGCTAATTCTCAATTATTGTGATGACGTCATTGATGACGTCATGCTGACGCGGCGACGACGTGGCGATGACGTGGCATGACGTGGCGTGGCGGCTGACTGTTCACTTGTCGGCACAATAGGATTGCGACACGTGGCGACACGTGTCAAGTTCTGATTGGTTGAGCCTGACGTGGCAAGTTGACTCGGTTGACCTGCTGACGTGGCTGATGACGAGGCGACACGTGTCAAGTCTGAGTGTCGGCAGCATATGATGATGACATGTGGCACGGCGCATGTTAGCAGATGGGATGTGATGGTGACACGTGGCACGGCGCATTTTAGCAAAGTCAAAACTTCTCAAATTGTTGACCGTTGACCAGGCGCATGTTAGCAGATTCGGCTCACGCTGGGCGTCGCGGCGCGCAGTGTTCCAACGGCGCGACGCGAAGAAGACTAAAATATCCCTTTTGACGCATTTTTGTCCGGTTTTGCCCCAAATTGCCTCCAGTGCTGTCCAAACTTTATTTATCTGCAAAATAACAATAAAACACATCAAAACGTTCACAAAACTCCAGAAACTATACAAAATATTAAGTTTAATGAGTGGGAAATAGTGATATAAATACCACTCATCACACCCCTAAACCTAACATTTTGCTAGTCCTCGAGCAAAATACAAAATAAAATAACATAATAAAATTTAACTAAGCCACTTTCGTAGGGATCACGGTTGCATTTAGCATATGCAACAAGCCTTTAAACCCCTAGGTGTCCCTAGTGGATGAGTTGTAGTCTCGTGAGGGTTTACAGCAATGTTACCCACAAACATTTTACAAAAGTAAAAAGGTATTAAAACTAATGCACACAAAAGCAAAAAGACAAGCGAAAAGAGAATAAAGAAAGTTAGTGACTAATCAGGTGAAAATTCTACTCCAAGTTACTAGTTGTTTTGATTCTTTCTAAATTACCGAATAAGTAAATTCTCCGATTATTTTTACCATTCTCCAAATACACAGCCAACAAAATATTAATCAACTCATTTTTACCCACAACAGTCATAAGTGCAGTTGATAAGAGAGTAATATTTTTGTCCTAAAGTTCTATCAGATTTCACACCTTTTTGTAGCAATGGAATAATTTTCTGGTTTTTCTGATTTTTTCTTTGATTTTTTTCTCTATTTTTTATTTTTATACAATACCTTCCGTCTATGTATCGAGTGTTGGGTCGGTGGCTCCTAAACCAGTTGGCTTTAGGGCACCAGGTGTTAAGACACCCCTACGAACTTAATTACTCAGACTTCAGATATATATATTTTTGCAGCATCTTCGATCCATGTAGCGAGCTTTGGGCCAATGACTCCCAAACCAGTTGGTTTTATGGCACTAGGTATTAAAATACCCTTACAGACTTAATAACTCGGATCTCGGACGTTTTTTTTTTTTTTTTTACTCCATCACTTTTTAGAGATGTTTCCTCCAATTAAACTAGAGCACTGAATATTACAAACTTTTCAATTTTAGCTCATGTCCGTATGTTTCCATGTAAGTTCATAATACCTGTCAACTGAACATAAGAAGATTTATTTTAGTCAGATTTATGGAGAATTCACAAATTAAATAATTCAAAATGAAATAAACAAAAATTAACTTATTTCGAAATAGGTATGAGATTCGTCTCAGGAGCGGAAATTCCTTACTCGGCTACCTCTCACCAATTCCACCTTTTTAGTCAAAATAAAAACACAAAAAATGCAAAATATTTTTGTAATTTTTGAAAAATTTTCAATTTTTTTTGTATTTTTCGAAAAATTTTGAACTAACAAAAATAACACACAAACTAAAAACAAGGTACTGATCAACTAATTCCCACCCCCAAACCTAAATGAGACATTGTCCCCAATGTCTTAAACAGTAGAAGAGTGTAGAAGGTAATACCTGATCAGCTGAAATTTTACAGGAAAAATTACCGATAAGAAAAATTACCGATTAAGATTTATGTCCAAATTACGATTCTTACCACGATTGTTATTTGACCATTTTTCATTAAAAATTTTTTGCAGAATCACCTCTAAAAACTCAAAATTTCCCCAAAATTCACCCTAAAAAATTATCACCAATCAAATCCCAACTTTGGTATTTTTCAGAAAAACCCGGCAGAGTCTCCCCTGAATTTTTGATTATCCAACACAACCTAAATCTATCAAATGCCACAAACACCCCAATTCAACTCTTCGCCCCCACAATCTACGAATCAAATTAATCCACAATCCAACACTTTGCAATTCAAAATTCCCAAATCAAACACACCACAATTCAATTTTTCAATTTACCCAATTACCAAATCAATTTTTCAAATCATTACCGTATTTTCAAATTCTGATTTTGGCAGTGGTACTCTCGGCAGTGAAGATTTGGTAGGTGTGATGGTGAAGGAGGTTCTCGGCAAGGATGGCTCGGTTCCGGTTTGCGACGGTGGTGGCTAATATTCGGCAAGACAGTGGCAATTTGGCTCGGCAATGGGCTGATTTGTCTCAGTTTGGTCGCAGGTGATGGCTTGTGTGGTTGATGATGGTGGCTTGGTGACTCGCGGTTGAGTCACGGCTCTGGTTTGCTTCGTTAGTTTCGGTCTCGACGAAGTGGTGTCTTGGTTGTTGAGGCTCGGTTTAGGCTCGGCGAAGGAAGTGTTTGGTGGCTCGCGGTGGTTGCTCACGGTGTGGATCTCGGCTGGCTGGATCGTGCGTGGTGGGTGGTGGCTCTCGGTTTTGTCTCTGATCTCAGTTGAGGACGGGGTTTTGCTTGGTGGTGAGGCTATGGTGAGTCTCGGTTTTGAGGTGATGGTTGGTGATTGGTTGAGGATGAAGAAGATGAAGAGTGAAAGGAGATGCTGCCAGCGCCCTGCTTATGTTCTGTGATTTCGAGGCAGTGTCGCGACGCTGAATTTTTTTTTTTTTTTTTTGGCAAAATCATGTCTTGCAACGGATAAATCCATAGGGACGCCTCTCAAGAGGTGACTCCTTACTCGGCCGTCTCTTCTGGATTGACTTTGTATCTTCGTGATTTTGTCAAATTTTTATTTTGAAAATCCCGCTTGCACTGCCTTGCTTTGTCCTAAAAAAAATTCCGTTTTTATTTTTCCTGCAAAACTAACACACAAAATTAAAAAATTCACACAAAATAAATTACAACAAAATTGCATGGGTTGCCTCCCTGCTAGCGCTAAATTTTTCGTCTTCAGCCAGACGTGACTGAAATCCATATGTCAAGGAGGTTTCAATGTCGTTTTGGATGTCCGATTAAAGACAATCCCGTGAGCGTTGCTTTTGAAGGGTCTCTTCCAACGGTAAAATGGCAGAAATAATTTTTTCTCATTCAGTGCTTGTGCCACCTTTTTTTTTGACTTTTGTTGCTCCAGTGGTTCCTGAAAAGAAAGAAATAAAATCAGGAGGTCTCGTATGATGCTTGACTTGGAATGGAAGTTTCATTCTGTCAAGCTTCTGGTTGATATCTTTGATTTGTACTCCCCAAAACAGTGATGTTTCTCCTGAATGCTCGGGATCTTTATTAAGTTCCGACAGTTGCTCCTCTATTTGCTCTGTTTCTAGCTCCACCTGAGGATGAAAAGATGAGTCAGACATTAGGTCTTCATCCTCTGATTCGGGTGAATTGATTGGCTCAAGTTGATCTTCTTCAAACATTTGTGAAAAACATTCTCCAAGATCTTCATTTTGAGGATACAGAATTCCATCCTCAATTTTTGATGCAGTTGGTACAAGCATTTCAGCTTCATCCTCGTCAGAATCTGAATAATAAAAATCAAATCGAGACTTTGCCGGTTCAAGTTCCTGAACTGATACATCTGGTTGTTGATACTGTTCAGCCTCCTCCTCTGTTGAAGTGTCATTGTGAAATGATTGGTACTTGAAGGCTTCATCAGTGTCATCTTGAATTGGTTCTTGAGGTATATAGTTCTGGTTTTCTGTTAATTGTCTGATCTGATCTGTCATTCTCTGTATGGATTCTGTGTTACTCTGAACTTGTGCATCAAATTGAGCTGCTTGTTCCTTGAACATGTGAATCCACTGATCTTCCTCTGATGGTTCTGGTTGTTGATAAGGATCGAATGAAGATGGTGGATAAGATGAAAAATGTGGTTCTGTGAAATGTGATGGCTCTTCGTACCATGAAGGATCTTGATAGTTCTGCCACCCTGGATGGTAGTTGTATTTGCAATAATCGCTTGGTTGGTCACCATTACATATGTCACATCTCCACATTGAATTATGTTGAGCAAATGTAGTATTGTTTGGTTCTGGCATCCAATGATAATCACTGGGCTCGACAACAGGCCTCAGAAAACCGGACTGTTGTTCCCAGATTTGGGGTGTATCTTCTTGTAAAGCACGTAGTCTTTCAATCTCCCAGTAATGTTCCATTTGTTCAATCACCTGAAATCAAAAGAAAGAAAATAAAAATTACAGATAAAAATAAAGAAAATTAGATACAAGTAAATTAGATATCTTCAAAATTAACAACTCAAGAAATATAAGTCCCCGGCAACGGCGCCAAAAACTTGACCGGCGTAAACACACACGTATAACGCAAGCGCACGTATCGTTCAAGTAGTATAAAAATATCGATCCCACGAGGACTTAATTCCTACTGTTGTTATTAATTATTGAATCTATTTAATTACAAATATCTAATTAAAGGGAGAAGAGAATGATTGTTTGATTGGTTGAAAGTGGTTTTACAAAATAAATAAATAAATAAAAAGACAAAAGAAAATACTAAGGAAAATAACAAAAGATACAAAGATCTAGGGTTGTGATTTCTTTTAATATCATTTTAAAGATGAAGTGGTTATCTTAAAGTTGGTAATATATTGATTTATTAACCTGGAACACTAAATTATGTGTAAGCCTCTGTCGATGGTCAGACACAAATACCCAGTTTAACCCAATTGAACCATATGTCTATGTCAACCAAATTATCTGGATTCATTAAGTTTAAGTTCCAATTATGATTACCCCCGCCCAACAGGTATATTCCTATCCTGTAAGGAAATCTATTAAAGGGTTATCTATCCTCAAGGAAGATCGTGGGCTATTAAGTCTAAGGCTGAAACCTAAAATCCCTATGTCTAGTTCATTTTAGATTTACCATATCAATCTTATTGGTGATCAGTCAACAAGAAGCATTAAGCTTAAGACTTAATAAATAAACCTTTAAATTACCCAACTATAAAATAATCCCTTATAAACCGGTGATATTAAAAGTCATCACAACCTCTAATTAACTAACACATAATTAGGACTAGTAAATTCATAAAAGTAAAAGACATAAAGTAAAAAAACTGAAAAATAAATTACAATAAAATAAAATGCTAAGGTAAAAGGAATTACTTTTACTGCTACTAATTTAGATATCTCCCATAAAATAATATATAATCTTGTGATAAATTTACCAACCGACCAGTCTGGCGGTATCCTGATTAAGTCAATTAAGTCCAACCAGCCATTAAGGCGGAACCAAAAATAAATTTACCAACCGACCAGTCTGGCGGTATCCTTGATTAGTCAGGTTTAAACCAGATTAAAATTAAATTACCAACCGACCAATATAGCGGTATCCCTTATTAAGTCAATATTTTAAATAGTTAATATATTATTTTTAAGGGAGATTAATCTAAATAGTAACAATAAAAGAATTACCTTTCACCCTAGCTGAGGAAATTACTTCAACATGATGAATAGTAAAAACTGTAAAAATAAAAAGTAAAAATTAAATTACTATTATTACAAAAAGTAATTAAAATTATTTACAAAACTAAAAATAAAAAAAACTAAAAATAAAAAAATAAAATTTCTAGAGAGAGAAACTCTCTCTAGAGAGAGAATTCAAGAGAGAGAGAGGTGTACTGAAAATTTGAAATTCGCGCTGAATTTATAGGAAAATTTTTCACTGTTCCAGCGTCGCGACGCCCAGCACCTCAGCGTCGCGACGCTGGATTTGTCGACGTGGCACGATGAGAAGGCGACACGTAGCAAGGCGGCTGACTGTTCACGCGACACGTGTCAAGGCGGCTAATTCTCAATTATTGTGATGACGTCATTGATGACGTCATGCTGACGCGGCGACGACGTGGCGATGACGTGGCGTGGCGGCTGACTGTTCACTTGTCGGCACAATAGGATTGCGACACGTGGCGACACGTGTCAAGTTCTGATTGGTTGAGCCTGACGTGGCAAGTTGACTCGGTTGACCTGCTGATGTGGCTGATGACGAGGCGACACGTGTCAAGTCTGAGTGTCGGCAGCATATGATGATGACACGTGGCACGGCGCATGTTAGCAGATGGGATGTGATGGTGACACGTGGCACGGCGCATTTTAGCAAAGTCAAAACTTCTCAAATTGTTGACCGTTGACCAGGCGCATGTTAGCAGATTCGGCTCACGCTGGGCGTCGCGGCGCGCAGTGTTCCAGCGGCGCGACGCGAAGAAGACTAAAATATCCCTGTTGACGCATTTTTGTCCGGTTTTGCCCCAAATTGCCTCCAGTGCTGTCCAAACTTTATTTATCTGCAAAATAACAATAAAACACATCAAAACGTTCACAAAACTCCAGAAACTATACAAAATATTAAGTTTAATGAGTGGGAAATAGTGATATAAATACCACTCATCAGGTACGTGGTATTATATCCCGTGTGCAGACCATATTACCGTCCATTTGGAACAGGCTATGGAATTTATGTCCGGGTTTCCATCCGATATACCAAGGAAAATAATGTACTCATAAGGTTCATTTGTTTCTAAAACTTGAATTCGCAATTTTTAAACCTTTAAACCAATTAATTTTATTAATCTGTTTGCATACATCTCATATTCTTATTTAATTTTTAAATTACATAAAATCATATTTTATGACTAGAATATCATGCATATCTACATGACATGTTATTAAACACTTTAAAACATATATATTTACCCAGGTTTGGACGTCACGACTCGAATTGGTAGGCATCGCGATGCCTAGAAAACCAGAAACTAGAAAAGTACCAGCTCTGTGTCGCGTTGCGATGTGAAGAGACCTGCATCGTGACCTGATCTAGGTAGTAGCCTAAGTTCTCGCATGCGTAGTGCGTCACGACGTAACCCAGTTTCCAGGGTTGGAAATTGCAAAAACATACACATTACAAATTGCGTTGACCGGGCTTTTATTTTGCTATACTAATCTAATTAGTACAATAAATCCAAGGCATCCATTGGTCTTCAAATCTTGTTCCATAGAGTGTTGTTCAGTTCTTCGTGGAATTACTCCATCAAAAGTCCTTCGTGACATCGGCTCCTCCAAGTTACAAATAGGATTACATAATGGACTTATTACAAAGGAAATAAACTTACAACACTTGAAAGGATATGACCTTATGGTCTTACATTTCCAATACTAAAAACAAGAGCCGAAAAAATAACGATCAACGCAATACATTCATCACATGAACATTAAAACCATTCATCTCATTAATCTAATTGTGCCTACTCATCACAACATGCATTTTAATAATCTATATCTCATATAAATTATTAAAACTAAAATGTGAAGGGTTAAGAAAACTTTTCAACCTTAAGCTCTGATACCAATTGTAAGAAACGACTTTCCTTAGCGCGGTGGAAGTTTCTCCCTTTGTTGTAGTAGCCGAAATCAATCCTTTGATGTCCAACGCTTGGATCAACCACTCGAACTTTCGAACTATGACTCAAAACCAACAAACTGAAGTGTGGGCTTCACTCACAAAGATTAAAACTCTAAACAATTTAGAGAAATAAGATGTCACAATGGTGTTTGGCTTTTGGAATTTCAAACACTCTCACAACACTTGTGAATGTCTGAACTCTCTCTATTTTCTCTCCTTTTCACTTGTGTGAATGAATGCAAAATGTTAACCTTAGAAGTGAGAGAAATGATAGAGATTATATTCTCTTACACAAGCCAACTAACCTTAAGCACACAAGAATGGATTAGTTAATAACAAAACTATTAGATGTAAACAAGCCACCTAATAGACATAATAAATTGGAGAGCATGGCAAGCAATATGGCTTTGTCTCCAAGGTAAATAAAAATCACTATCTTAATAATGATTAAATTACCTTCAATTATGTTGTAGTAATTATCTCATAATTATTACTAACTTGATTATCTCATAATCAAAGAATTCTAGAAAACATTAAGTTAAACTAATTTCAAATAGATTTTATTTTTTGTGACAATAAATATTATTAATCTCATTAATAATATATAAATATAAAGTGAGATATTATTAGACAATCTAATTGTTGAACATAATGACCCATAGCGTCACTATTTACACAGATCATTGTGTTGTTGTAGCAAATTAACTATGTGACAAGGAAATTGCACTCTCATCATTTGTGATTAGATCACCATAGATATATAAATGACGAGAGGTCCCTATGATTAGTTCCTGGATTGAGAATGATATGAGACAGTATCAGTCCCCGAAGGTTTAATCATTAAATATCCCTAGCCGGAGTATTATCGAGACTGGACATCGATTATGCGGAATAGGCTAGTATTGCACTTGTGTGCGTTGTGAGGGCACAACGGCATAGTTCTCATATATATAAGTATCGGATACTTATGCAAGTGCGATAGGAGGTCGTGTTTCACCGATAGTACGGGAAACAGCTTCGCTCTGGATATACCCCTTGGAATCCCATTGGTATTATGACTATGTGTCTATGGGAGGCCGAAATCAAGTTAGGTGTGTATTGTCTTAACCTAAGACTTACATCGCTAATACTTACGATAATCGATAGACTTTGGTCTTGGTGGTACAGGGCTTTAACCGGTTCTGCGTACACCACTTCTGGGTTTATCAGAGAATCGTAGTGTATTGGGTGTGATGTCAAGACGGAAGTATCACTTCAGTCATAGTGGAGATGATGTCACGCAGGATACGGTACTAGTGCTCTTGAGTGATGCGCATCCAATCGGGATATTGTGACCAGGTCATGAATATCCGATTATAGAGACTATGTTACCAGACATCCGATATGTGTTTCGGACGGGGCAGACACTTATCCAGCCCCAGCCCTAGCACGTGACTATCTGATACTGGGCCGATATGCACAATACAATGGTATACTACGCTTGATACAGATCTTAATATTCTTAAATGGATATGTCCAGAGAATTGGGTAGACTTGGTGCTTTGCTAGGAGTCGACCTTGTCTCGTAAATCGGTAAAACGTAGTACTTGGTACGTACGTGATTCGGATACACCGACGACCGTATTTTCTGCCAACGTATCCGGGGATCTCATGGGTCGCTTCCCGATAATCCACCGATGACGCATAACTCGCACTCTTAAATAATCTGGGATTATATAGAAGAAAGAGAAAATTAATCTAGGATTAATTATAGAGATATTTTATCTAGGATAAAATATCGTCTAGAGAGAGATAACGATTAATTTGGAATTAATCGATTAAATTAATATATTCGATATATTAAACGAAATTAGATTTCGACGCGGAATTAAAATTAGATTTTAATTCGGGCGAACGAATTAATTTAGAATTAATTCGTTAGCGACGTGAATAGTGAATTCGCTAGGCGTAATCATTTAATTACGACGCAACGGAAAAATCGTTAATTTGGAATTAACGAACCCGAGCCCGAGTGTGATTGCGAGCGCATTCGTATTTCGAATTCGAGTGCGGCGGCATCGCAAGTCGCATCAAGCGTCAAATCATTAGTCGCATCAAGCGTCAAATCACTTGTCACTTTGAGTGATGTGACTTGACAACATGTCACTTTATTAAAGTGACTTGATGTGAATAGTGATGGACTTGACATAAAGTGTAAAAGCATTTTGGAGGGAAAACTTTATGGATTTGGCTCCAATATTCATTTGATTTATTTGATAAAGTTAAATGAAAATTGATTATCTATTTTTGGAAAATATATATAATCAATTTTTGCTTTACATTTTATAATGTAATCAACACATTATCTCTCTCATTCTCTCCTTCACTTTCACGCCCAAAATGGGGCAAAACTTACTGGTTTTTCATCAAGAAAAACGTGAGCAAAGGGAAGCCAAGAGTTGGGTTTTTGTGGCAAAAACCGCAAGTGCTAGCACACTACGAGACTTGCGAAGGTGGTAGCGAGGTTCACCCATGAGGCGGGACTCATCCGACGGAGTTTGGAGCTTCGAAATGAGACCCGAAACTGCAAACCATGAGCCACAGTGACTGCAGCAGTGGGCGCACCAAACAGTGGGTTTTGCGGCTTCAATCGTCTTCAAATCGACTCAACCGATCGATGTGTGTATTTCGCTATCTCCGTTGGTGTGTTCACACATTCTTTTCATGTCTTGTTTGATCTTGGGACCTAGATAATAACCATCAATGGCATCAAGAGATATAGGTTCAAGCATGAAATTGTAGGGCTTAAAATTTGGGTAAATGTTTGTTGAGCATGATTTGAATAAATTGATTGTTTAAGTATGCTTATAACATGTTTAATTTCATTTTGGTTGGACCAATTTGTTGAAAAATGATTTGGAATTATTTTCCCCAAATGATTACCTTGGCCGAATGTATTAGCTATTTTGGGTTCTTGGAATTTTTGTTTTTTGATTCATTAGATGAATTGGAATCATAATGTTTGATGTTAATTTGAGGTCAATTGGATTGTACTTTGAATTGGACAAAAAACCCCAAAATCTTATGTTGGCCGAATGTAACTATGCCCTAATGTCTTGGTATTTTTTGATTTTATGACATTGGATGTGTATGAAATCATTTAGGATGTTGATTTAATGTCGATTGTGGGTTCGATTGGATTGAAACCAAATCGGACACAAAATCCATCCTTTGGCCGAGAGCATTAAAGCATGTAATGGGTTTGATTTTTTCATTTATGTGTTGGACATATGATAATGATAATGAGCATGATTAATTGGACTAAAATGGTGTTTTAGAAATATTGATTTAGTTGATTAATCATGTAATACACTTTAGTTTAATTGAATATGAAATTGGATTTTGTATATTTAATTAATTGGGCCTAATTTTGGAAATTGGACTTTAATGTTGTAATTGGGCTTATTGGGCTTGATTTTATCAAGTTGGGTTTAGGCCAAATGGATTGGATCCGATTGGGCCCAAAACCACTTCCGTTAAGCCCAAATGCGACTTAATGAACCTTTAAAGTTCAATTGGGCCTAATGGGCCAAGATTGATTTATGGGCTTATGGGGTAAATCCCGGATTGGACTTTGGTTATCGGTTTGACCCGAGTTGACCAAAAGTCCACGCCTTAAGAAATCAATTAAAAGCCCATTGGACCTTAATTGAATTGACGTTGGACGTTAATCGGTCTTTGAGACGCGTTACGATTAAATTTGGAATTTAAATCGTAAAAGGTTTATTAAATAAAAGTGTAATATTTAATTTGGAATTGAATAGTGAATTAGTATTAAATGCATATTAAATTTGATTTAATGTTGTAGTTTAATTTAATTCATGAATTCGTACTTTAAGTACTTATTCGCAAAAACGAGTTTGACTCGAACAAAATCAAATCGTTGTTTGAACATTTGATGATCACTTAATTATCAGATTAATTAATTTGATTAGATTGATTGATAGCATGCTTTTGTGTGAATACGTGGTTGATGAATGAATAATGTATATCGGATGGATATTAGTCGGGTGGGGTAATTTTAGAAATTGTTGTAATAAATTCGATTTATTAAATTGGACCTGCGTGTCCAGCCTCATCACCTTCATTCTCTTTGTATTCTCTTCTCATCTATTCCCCTCCATGTAAATGAGGTTTCTTTAGAAGTGTAGTGTAACGGGTAGAAGTAATACAAGTGCTAGCTTGAGTGAGAAAGGGAGAGATTTGATCTAGGATCAATGTGTTAAGTATCCATCCGCATATCATTATTATTTATTTTCATACTCGCTTTATTATGTATTTAGAATGCATGTTTAAGGGTGTATGATGATGAGACCTTAACAAAGATAATTAAATTGGTAGCCAATTTGCACGCGAAAAACCCTCGTTAAATATCAAGCGTTTATTTTCCTTCCATTGAGTGATTCTTGCTCAAGATCCGAGATTGGCAGGGGTTGTTGGCCAAAGTCAAGCCCTTGTCCGTCGAAGATGTGTTTTAATCACTAGGCTTTGTTCCATATCGGTGTCGTGTCCAAGTTGTGGTTTGTTGGCCAAAGTCAAAACCACTTCTTGTCCATTGACATTGATTACGAAGCTTCCATGTCAATGGGTCCGCGCTTGACTGGGATCACTAGGTTTGTTGTGCCAAAGCCAAGGCCTAGTTGATTCAGAGGAAAAAGGTTAGGGTATATATTCGATATATAGGCATATATTAGATATATGTTTGGGACTTGGATGTCCACCTACTGGATCTAGGAGTTGGATGAGATCCAATTGATCTTCGAGATCTACCTAGTTAATTATCATACAATTTGTTGGCCAAAGTCAAGATTGTGTGATATTTAACGGGATCCTAGCCCACTAGGAAACACGGTTTCCCGAGTACTCGACAGAGGGTTAGAGGCTCGACGAAAAATAGTGGGAGGCAAGTATTGAATTTGCAACATTCATTCGAATACTCGCTAAACGCGCTCATCTATATTTTACTCGTCATATTAATCAAAAGTATTAGTTGGACTAATATTTTATGTTGTTTTAAATATATATATAGTTGGACTATATACAAACTCATTCGATATATAGTTGATTTTATAATTGGATTATAGTGATCAATATAATTGAATTAAAATTATAGTTGATTAAATAATTGGATTATTGTAATCATTATAATAAATAGTACCTTTATTAAAATTGATTAAATAGTTAGACTATTAAAATCAAGAAAGGATTTGAAAAGTTGAATATTTAAATGATTTAATTTTCATTGGGAATCAATAATAGGTTACTTTATTGGATAAAATAACTTGTTATATCTAGGCCCATAATTAAGCAAATAAGTAGAGCATAAAATCTTTGGAAGATTTATATGATGATGACTTTAGTGCTTAATTTAATATACTTGACAATAAATCTATTTTAAAGTCAAAGTTTGCAATTGGGCGAGTTGCACAAGGTGCACATCATTTCGATATTCTAAAACCCAAGGCTTGGCCAAAGGTTTGTGAAATATTGAAAAGATAATTGACATATCCCAAAGTGACTACCATTTGGATATGGCAGACACGAAGGAATTAAAGAAAGGGCGATGCTCTGACTTTAAAATATTTGTCAAAGTTATGTTCACTACTAGTATTGAAATTGGATTTTAAATACTTAGTGTGATACATAAAATATATGTATTGATGTTCAGAATCCGCTATGAGCCGGATACTAACTTCAAGCCGAGATTTCTCTGCAAATCGGAAACGGGACGAAAGTCGCTGTTTCGACCGTAGATACCTAAGTTTAGGAACTACCCTTTGGGTATGTACTTAAATTAGGAACTGTTATAATGTAACTAGTTTGACTAGAGACATTATCTCTATATCAGTGTTTAATCCGTTGCGGATAAACCTTTATATTCTAGAACACTAAAGTGTTTTATTATATAAAGATGATACTGAGATAAACACATTAGATGTGAATAACAGAATTATATTTTGAATATAATAAAATCTCAAACATATAAAAATGACAAATAAATAGCTCAAATTGATTTGATCAATAGAGACTTATTTGTGGCATTGTTGTCTAGGACACAATTAAACGAGACTCGTATATCCACACTTTTGAAGAGTGGGTACTAGGACTATTTGACTATTCAAATAAGGTCTGCGAATCTAGTTTATTAGGTAAAGTACCTAAAATACTATTTACTTGGTAATAGTAAAAGGGCCACCGATCTGTTAGCCCTATTCATGGTGAAGTAAGTGGGCCCATATCTAGCTAGGCTAGATGTGAACATGAATATTTCGTGACCTTAACGGATGTAGCATCACGTTGTGGTTATGTGTTTCTTTTGAAGAACACAGATCAGAAACTTTTGAAGTTTTGACACGAAGTAAATAAACAGATCGGCTATAGTATTATTCCGCCACGATAAG
Organism: Zanthoxylum bungeanum; assembly: GCA_019454045.1. Taxonomy (NCBI): domain Eukaryota; kingdom Viridiplantae; phylum Streptophyta; class Magnoliopsida; order Sapindales; family Rutaceae; genus Zanthoxylum; species Zanthoxylum bungeanum. Next base: position 100,621 of record SKCR01042129.1, read on the forward strand.
ACCGTAATGGAAAATACTTAAGCAGTAAGTTTCATACGTAAATGAAAGAGTACGGTATTCTTTCATATGAGGACTCCTCCCGAGACACGTCAGTTAGACGGTGTGTCCGAACTAAAACCGAATTTTGTTGGACATGATAAGGTTTATCACGAGTCGCTCTGAGCTATTGTTTCCTTCAATAGGATATGTATTAACAGTGCAAAACTTATTTAGAATAAGGTTCCATATAAATCTGTTTGACAGATGTCATGTAGGATATGAACAGGGAAGAAACGAGGTTTCTCATTCCTGATAATTTGGGTATGCCAGGCATAACGTTTGGATGATACCAAACTAAGGACCCAAATTGGATAAGTGCCAATATAGGTTATCCTAAGGGAAACCTTAAGTATAGTACTTATAAATCTCACATGAGAACAATGTGATTGTTGCTCACCATGCATTTTTCCTGAGAGGAATACCGATATGCAGTGGTCAGTGGGAGGATAGTGATACTCGATGAAAATCGGAGTAATACTGTTCAAGGCACGAAGTCCTTAATGGAACACAAATAGTTCATCTATGATGAATCTATACCATTAATCTTCAAATACACAAGAAACTAGTAGATCAGATAGAGTCAGAAAACAACCTAGGGTATGGGTTTCTGATCTAACCTCATAAAGATGTCAATCTTATGAAGGTATATCCACCGACTACGTTTTGAGGAAATGATACGAGGTATCGACTCCCTATTATGGCAAAGTGCCATGAGTCCGAAATGGATTCCATGTATAACAACTATTTTGGATACTAGTTGTTGTACCACAAGGCATTATGCCTATTGGTACATTAACGTCTTCAAGGAAGACATACATGGAAGGCAACATACCAACGTACAAAGCTGGGCTTTTGACGGAAAGGTATCGTTATCAATATTGTGTTAACAACGGTTCAACCTTTTACCTGTTGCCATGGTAAATCCATTTTGAAGATGCTTGTTGATAACTGCGTATTTCATTTATGAAATGTGTCAGTTATAGATCGAAATCGCTTTCCTGAAAAGGAAACCTTTTGGAGAATGTTTATAACATTCTGACGATTTTGTATAACCGACGAACAAGGTTTGCGGGTTATTCGATCCATGTTTGGATTAATGCAAGCATAAGGTTCTTGAAACTGTCGTCTTGAAATAATCATAATGGTTTATGATTTGACTCAAAACGAAATAATTCTTGTGTATATAAGGAGGTTAGTGGGAGAGCGCACTGACAGTTAAATTCCCATATAGCAATTGATGAAAGCTTGGCTTTCAATAGAAATTCTCCGTAGAATTCTGGGGAGTAACAACCTTTATTGAAGGAATAAAGATCTACTGGGATAGATTTGGAGTTGTTAACACTCTCTGGGAAATTGTACATTTAAAATGTACTTGTATTGGTGTCTCATACGCTTCGAGCATATGGAGTCACGATCAGGTCAATCCAAGTGATAGTCACTGGATTGAAGTTAAGAACATCTGTTAGTATCTCAGAGAACTAAAGATGCTATCTTAAACTATAGAGAAGGAGAACTTGTAGTGACTGGGATCACTGCTGCAAGTTTCCAAATGATTAAATAATACGGTACTATTAAGTTTGAACACTGGGACAGTGAGCTGGAAATATTCCGAGCAAGATAACTGTTGCCGAATAAACAACAAATGCGGATTATTGCTACAGCTGAGGCAGCAAAAGAAGCCATTTGGATCGAAAATAAATCTAATTAGATTAGATATAGTTCTGTTAGCAGTTGAGCTAGGCGTCAGCACAGGCTAAGGAATTGAAGGTCTCATCGACGATCCAGATATATACTTCTATATCATCTGATTCGTTCGGATCACACATCGTGGCGATGTGATGATCGTATAAATCGCGTCAGACGATTATCAAACAAATCCGCTGACGAAAACCTTTCCTCAGCAATTTGAGCGAACCGTACATAGTTCGGGTGTGGGACACTTGAGTGACTGGCTATGTGCCAAGTGGGAGACTGTTGGACATAATGACCCATAACGTCACTATTTGCACAGATCATTGTGTTGTTGTAGCAAATTAACTATGTGACAAGGAAATTGCACTCTCATCATTTGTGATTAGATCACCATAGATATATAAATGAAGAGAGGTCCCTATGATTAGTTCCTGGATTGAGAATGATATGAGACAGTATCAGTCCCCGAAGGTTTAATCATTAAATATCTCTAGCCGGAGTATTATCGAGACTGGACATCGATAATGCGGAATAGGCTAGTATTGCACTTGTGTGCGTTGTGAGGGAACAACGTCATAGTTCTCATATATATAAGTATCGAATACTTATGCAAGTGCGATAGGAGGTCGTGTTTCACCGATAGTACGGGAAACAGTTTCGCTCTGGATATACCCCTCGGAATCCCATTGGTATTATGACTATGTGTCTATGGGAGGCCGAAATCAAGGTAGGTGTGTATAGTCTTAACCTGAGACTTACATCGCTAATACTTACGATAATCGATAGACTTTGGTCTTGGTGGTACAGGGCTTTAACCGGTTCTGCGTACACCACTTCTGGGTTTATCAGAGAGTCGTAGTGTATTGGGTGTGATGTCAAGACGGAAGTATCACTTCAGTCATAGTGGAGATGATGTCACGCAGGATACGGTACTAGTGCTCTTGAGTGATGCGCATCCAATTGGGATATTGTGACCAGGTCATGAATATCCGATTATAGAGACTATGTTACCAGACATCCGATATGTGTTTCGGACGGGGCAGACACTTATCCAGCCCCAGCCCTAGCACGTGACTATCCGATACTGGGCCGATATGCAAAATACAATGGTATACTACGCTTGATACAGATCTTAATATTCTTAAATGGATATGTCCGGAGAATTGGGTAGACTTGGTGCTTTGTTAGGATTCGACCTTGTCTCGTAAATCGGTAGAACGTAGTACTTGGTACGTACGTGATTCGGATACACCGACTACCGTATTTACTGCCAACGTATCCGGGGATCTCATGGGTCGCTTCCCGATAATCCACCGATGACGCATAACTCGCACTCTTAAATAATCTGGGATTATATAGAAGAAAGAGAAAATTATTCTAGGATTAATTATAGAGATATTTTATCTAGGATAAAATATCGTCTAGAGAGAGATAACGATTAATTTGGAATTAATCGATTAAATTAATATAGTCGATATATTAAACGAAATTAGATTTCGACGCGGAATTAAAATTAGATTTTAATTCGGGCGAACGAATTAATTTAGAATTAATTCGTTAGCGACGTGAATAGTAAATTCGCTAGGCGTAATCATTTAATTACGACGTAACGGAAAAATCGTTAATTTGGAATTAACGAACCCGAGCCCGAGTGTGATTGCGAGCGCATTCGTATTTCGAATTCGAGTGCGGCATCGCAAGTCGCATCAAGCTTCAAATCATTAGTCGCATCAAGCGTCAAATCACTTGTCACTTTGAGTGATGTTGACAACATGTCACTTTATTAAAGTGACTTGATGTGAATAGTGATGGACTTGACATAAAGTGTAAAAGCATTTTGGAGGGAAAACTTTATGGATTTGGCTCCAATATTCATTTGATTTATTTGATAAAGTTAAATGAAAATTGATTATCTATTTTTGGAAATATATATAATCAATTTTTGCTTTACATTTTATAATGTAATCAACACATTATCTCTCTCATTCTCTCCTTCACTTTCACGCCCAAAATGGGGCAAAACTTACTGGTTTTTCATCAAGAAAAACGTGAGCAAAGGGAAGCCAAGAGTTGGGTTTTTGTGGCAAAAACCGCTAGTGCTAGCACACTACGAGACTTGCGAAGGTGGTAGCGAGGTTCACCCATGAGGCGGGACTCATCCGACGGAGTTTGGAGCTTCGAAATGAGACCCGAAACTGCCAAACCAGTGAGCATGAACTGCAGCAGTGGGCGCACCAAACCAGTGGGTTTTGCGGCTTCAATCGTCTTCAAATCGACTCAACCGATCGATGTGAGTATTCCGCTATCTCCGTTGGTGTGTTCACACATTCTTTTCATGTCTTGTTTGATCTTGGGACCTAGATAATAACCATCACTAATTATATTAGGTTTGCTACAGTTAATCGAGCTAGCATGGGGACCAAATGGACCTACGGTTCCAAGCTCCAATAATTCCAAAATATTAATTAACTCTTTAATCAAATATTACGAATTATTAACTCCGCGTTATTCCACTAAAAACTCAAGGTTGAACTCCCGTTACCGTAGATGGATAAAATAAATCGAACAACTTCGGTGTCCATCGATATAGTCATTAGATATGGATATAGTCCTTCACGAATATCTCATAAATAGAGCCGGGTCAAAAGTTTGTTAAAACCCTCTAAATATTTTGTCTCTTAAGAACCATTGATCCTATAATGAATAATTAATTTATAACAATTATGAATATAAAACTTTCTATTCGCAATAGAAAAGTTGAGCGCTCAAATTATTCAAGTCCGAATCAACACTTAAAAGAGATACTCTTCTGCTTCTCGTAAGAAGGAGTGAATTCCATATCTATGTAAAATGTTCCGAGCTACACACCAAACCATATCCCAAAAATACGTAGTTCTTGGCCGGGAATGCAACACCAACCTCACCATGGTAAATCAAAGGCTATAGTCTGTCATGTAGGAGTTCATAGTATACTGAGGATTAAGATCGAATCCATATATGACCATCTCTTAGATAAAATGAATTTCTTCGGTTAACGGATATTAAAAGAAATCCATATTTATCTGAGTCCAGTCCTATATGATCTCATCATACAAGGTGACTCCATTCCCATGTCACTAATGAACGATCCCGGATCAAGGTCATCATACAAGTATGGAATGGACCGCATCGATAGATAAACCACAAACAAAGTACCCTCTTTGTTTGCTCTCTATGGACTATATGGATTACTAACTCCAGACTTAAACCCTATTGTGCATCAAACATACACTAAGTCTGAAGGTACAAGAGTAATCAACGTAAACAATACAGTTGGACAATATGCGATATAAATTCAAACAACTTTGATAAAATGAATAATACATCTATTATTATTACAATAATCAAATTCGTTTACAATACATGAAGCTCTATGACATAAATCCCAACAACTCAGAGCGCCAACTTCGTATGTATTTCTCTATAAATACTTTTGTAAACAATTTATTATGTATAAAATAAGTAGTTTATATAATATAGCATCTCTTTATATATAGTAAAGACGTAATTGACCTTAGAATGATTAGTTATGATATAGTTGTAAAAAACGTCGCAACTGACATTGAGTTGTATCATAATAGTATCATTTCTTTAAAAAATCCTGGTCAAGGTTTACATTAGTTGGTCAGTAAGTAAACCCGTTGAGATCGGTACATGTCGTATATTGGAATCTTGGATTTCAATGGTTGATTCTCAATGAACCATGAGTCTTGGAGACTCTTATAAACATATAGGTGTTTATATCGAATAAACACTGAACTAATCACCAAACATTCTTAATAGATGCTACACCAACGTCAATAGGAATCTTCTCGGGTTGAGTAGCATAGTGATTCTTTGACTTGAGATACCATTGTGAATATATGAGATATCCTCCACACTTTGATGACAGTCACGTCACCGACCTTTTTAGTCATACCTCCGCCTGTTCATTGGGTGTGGACCGATCCTCAGGATATCATGTGTGTGTCAAGATAGAATCTGTCAGCTTTGTGTACAGAGCATATGTATTCAATATGGAATTATCAATCTGTTAAATCCATGAGCCTGTGGTACACTGTAAAAGTGAGTTCTAAGTGTTATTAAGAGATTGCTAATAGAAACGTTGACATGATTATATCTATAGAGATTTGACATTTATATCTATATCTCTAGAATAATCCGGATACCTGTGTCTAATGGATTATACGCATGCAATGACCTCAACTTGTATGGTTCAGTGAGTTTATCTGTGTTTGTCATAATTTATAGGTGGGTAGATTATGGACACGAAATTGGATTTTGTGACCGATATGCCTGAACCTAGAAAGTCTCACTTGAAATATACTCGTAGAGCATTAGGGTAATTTTTATGAATAATATTGATTATTTATAAATCGTTTAACGGTTAAACAAAAGATACATGCATATGGACCTTTTGGTCTTTTCCTAATTAATGTGTACTTGTATTTAATATATGATTTTATTAAATACATATTAATTAATTTTCAAATTATGATAATGGACATATATCATTATATGTATTTAGATTATTTAAAGTAAATATAATACATATATTTAAATATTTGTATTTAAGTAATTATTTAATTATTTAATTGTTAAATAATTAAAGTAATTGAAATATAAAATATCTAAGTTGATATTTATATAAGAAAATGATTAAGTGTAAAATGTTGACTTTTTACATTTAAAGAAATAGTTATCAAATTGGATCATGCTACTTTAATAAGATTAAAAATGCAAAATTATATATTTCTTTTAATACCCTATTTTCGGCCATAACCCTAAATATAAAAGGTTTTGTTTTTCCATTTGCTACACACAAGTTTTAAGCCTCCAAAAACATAAACAAAATATACTTGAGAGGAAAAGGGAAGAAACCAAGAAGAAAGTGTAGAAATCTTGGAAATTTGTAAGCATTTCTAACTTTCCATTATAAGAAATTTTTTTTTTGTTATTAGTTACAACATATATTGTTCATAAGTTTTTCTACTCTCTTATGTTTGTGTTATGATGGTTGAAAGCATGATTAAAAGATGTATGCATGTATGTTTAATAAAGTATGCTTATTAATGGTTAATAAGAACACTTTTGATCATTATATGATCTTGTTGTCATTCTAGAGTTGTTAGGCCACTAAATGATAACCTAGAATTTTTCTTGAGTTGTTTCAAAGTGGTGAGACTTGTTTGGTACTGTAGAGATTAGATTAAAGTGTTGGATTTGGTTAATTTTGGTTAATTTGATTAATTGAAAAAATTAGGGTTTTAACCTAAATCAAAATTGGGGCTTTTCATATATGTATTGTATTTTGATGTATATAAGATATAAAAATCATTTTGGAATTGATTGGAAATCATCTAAGCTTGTGTTGACAAAATTGGATCAAAATGATGGATTTTTTTGTGTGAGTTGTATTTTGATGTATAAGACATGTATAAATCATTTTGGTAGTGATTTGAAATCACTTAAATTTGTATTTGACAAATTAGGACTAAAATGATCAAAATGAAAACCTTTAGGGTCTCACGACAATTAATGAAAAATTCTAGATTTTGGGTAAAAACTGAATTTTTGAGTATTGAGTGATTAGAATAAATTAGTTTATTTTCTTACCCAATAAAAATTATTGAAATCGAAAAATTTTGATTTTTCGCGTTCAACTGCGTTACCCGTTAATACCCCCTAAAAACCCCATAGTATATACGACATCACCAAAACAGTAAATTTTAGGTGCTGAGTTTAAGTTTTACGGGCCATCAGGTCGTACCTCAAGCATTATAGGCTCTGAGAACACTTTTGAAGGTTTAATATGTTTCTTTGATCTTTTGCTAGAAAGATTTCATGGGATTGTTGTGTGTTTTGGGGTAGCTTCTTTTGGTTATGCTATTGGTTATCCTTCTCAGTTTTCTATGTGTATGCGTTTCTTATGAATCCAAAAAAAACCTCTTTCGAACGAACCTCCCCTAAAAGTGAAGAACATATGTTATTTTATAGTGCTAGGGTTATGGTTATTATGGAAAATATCCCATTGATAAGGAAAACCATTATTAAAGAAATAATTTATTTGGGAAACTGGTTAAGAAAGAAGGTTTATGTTTATAAAAACTAGTTAAAAGAGAAACCAGAAAGAAGATGAAGTCGTTCTGCTATTCTAGAAACGCGATGGATATTCGGCCAGACTTTAAGGACATCCGACCGGAAATGAAGGGTTATACTAGGCCGGACATAGGCGATATCCAGCCAAAACTCTAGGTTCGGGATTTTGGATTTTCTTACTTTCCAGTATTAGACCTTACAACGTCCATAAACTCTTTCGATGTATCCTCATAAGCGACTCTCATTGGGCTGTAAAAATACAATGTCAACAGTTGCCCTCTCTTTGGCAGGCTTGTGTAGTGTGTGACAGTTACAAGTCTATCAAAGTCATCCATGCATTTTCACTTACCTGGTTTGCTTGGCGTCGTCAAACTTACCTGGTTTTGAGTTGATAATTATTGGTATTGGTTTATGACGATAGGTGTTCGGGCCTCCGACGCTTCGATCGGTTTGAGGTGTTTTGACATCTACTATGATGAGGATGGGCCCTCGAGCGCCTGATTCTTTGGTCAGTTTGAGGTGCTTTGACCTATGTTAAGATGAGAATGAGTACCCGAGCCCTCGATGCTTTGATCGGTTTGAGGTGCTTCGACCTTTGTTGAGATGATAATGAGCTCTCAAACCCCATTTGTTTCGATCGGTTTGTGGTGCTTCGACCTTTTTTAAGATGAGAATGGGCACTCGGGCCCCCAATGCTTCGATTGGTTTGAGGTGCTTCGACCTTTACTATGATGAGAATGAGCACTCGGGGACCCGATGCTTCAATTAGTTTGAGGTGCTTCGACCTCTACTGAATAAATAGACACTTCGATCACGGTTTTGCAAAACTTATTTCTCGTTCCCCAAAATCTCATACGGTCGGATATTAGTATATGTATGGCTAGATGTATTTTCCTCTTGTCCGGTCGAACATCGATCGAGCATATAAAAATCAGATTCCTCTCCTTCTCATTCGTCGCATTTAGAAATTTTTGTAAGGGCTCCAGAAATCCTTTCATCTCAAAACTACCTCTGGCGATTTCATTTTCCATACCCTTCAAAAATGTCATTCTCCAGACTTCCAGCTCCCAACCATACTCCAGAAGATCCACATATACTATTCTTCATGACCTTGGATCGCTTATCGGGTCACCAAAAGTCATTTGGTCTTGAATATTGGGACGTAATTCCCCCACTTCTTGCTTTGGGTGACCATGCATGCTCTTTCATGGACCCGGTAAATTCTATTCCCTTTTTCCTTTAATTTGCACATCTGTGGATTTATTATCTCGATATGCATCCGGTAAGACTTTCTGTGAAGTCTGTCCCTATTATGTAATGTCCGGCCGGACAATGCTTAATGTCTTTTCAGTGTTGTTTATTTATTCGGACGGATATGTATATGCGTTTTCCAATTTTCTACAGCTTCTATCTATACTTCTTTATTGACCATATCTTTCCTTCCGCAGTTGGACGCATCACGTTTGAAGGTTGGCGGCAGCCCTACTACCGTGAGAAAATGGTATAATAATCTCTTCCCCATTGTCAAGGCTCAGATTATAGATACATAATTTTAACATTTCATCATATATATTCCTGTTCGAGCAATAAAACACAAAAAGAGGCAGTTGCAAGCTTTAGCGGAGAGGTGGATGGACACAACTCACACTTTCCACCTTCCAGTGTGTGAAATGACTATTACCCCCGGGGATTTTGCTTACTTGACTGGTATTCCATACAAAAGTCATCTTCTTGAATTTGATTGTAGCATGTACACTCCCATTGTTCGGGCTAAAAATATATTAGCGTCTGCTAGGAGTTGTCTCGGGTGTGGTTGCATATAGCGAACTGCAGAATCATTGGCAGAAACAGGTTCCCATTTAGGATTTCAGGATCGATCAACTGATGTGATCATTTCTCATTTATATTTTTTGTTGTACATTTTTTACAGATGCAACTAGCTTTGTGGATTTGTGCATTCTTCCTCCACTCTGCGACCTCGACACTTTGCGAGGGTGGGACTAGAATTTCCCTGCCCTAGCGGCCATCTATCGCGTTTTAGACCGGTTTTTCCACAGTGGCTCGTACGTCTGATGAAAAATTAAAAGTGGATATTTATTATACGAAAAATCAATCATTTAGCACTCATACTTTCACTAATCCCCTTAATTTGGCACATATGTGAAATAATATTTTACATTATGTTTTGAATATTTTTATTGTGTATTTTTGTTATTTGGTAGGTAAAATACTGCTCAGAAGCTCGACAGGAAAAACTGGACTTGGAAAAAGGCAAAAATGGAAAATCAGTAGGGGCATCGTGACTCATAAGGACTTGGAGTCGCGACGCGCCAATGAAGACAAGAAGACTGCGAGCACCGACTAGAGCATCGCTGTTGGACAAAATGACCCATAGCGTCACTATTTGCACAGATCATTGTGTTGTTGTAGCAAATTAACTATGTAATAAGGAAATTGCACTCTCATCATTTGTGATTAGATCACCATAGATATATAAATGAAGAGAGGTCCCTATGATTAGTACCTGGACTGAGAATGATATGAGACAGTATCAGTCCCCGAAGGTTTAATCATTAAATATCCCTAGCCGTAGTATTATCGAGACTGGACATCGATAATGCGGAATAGGCTAGTATTGCACTTGTGCGCGTTTGTGAGGGCACAACGGCATAGTTCTCATATATATAAGTATTGGATACTTATGCAAGTGCGATAGGAGGTCGTGTTTCACCGATGGTACGGGAAACAGCTTCGCTCTGGATAGACCCCTCGGAATCCCATTGGTATTATGACTATGTGTCTATGGGAGGCCGAAATCGAGGTAGGTGTGTATAGTCTTAACCTGAGACTTGCATCGCTAATACTTACGATAATCGATAAACTTTGGTCTTGGTGGTAGGGGACTTTGACCGGTTCTGTGTACACCACTTCTGGGTTTATCAGAGAGTCGTAGAGTATTGGGTGTGATGTGAAGATGGAAGTATCACTTCAGTCATATTGGAGTTGATGTCACGCAGGATACGGTACTAGTGCTCTTGAGTGTTGCGCAACCAATCGGGATATTGTGACCAGGTCATGTATATCCGATTATAGAGACTATGTTACCAGACATCCGATATGTGCTTCGGACGGGGGAGACACTTATCCACCCCCAGCCCTAGCACGTGATTATCCGATACTGGGCCGATATACACAATACTACGGTATACTACGCTTGATACAGATCTATATATTCCTGTAAGAATATTTCTGGAGAATTGGGTAGGCATGGCGCTTTGCTAGAAGCCAACCTTGTCTTGTAAATCGATATAAACGTAGTACGAGGTACTTACGTGTTCGGATAGTCCGACGATCGTATTTACTGCCAACATATCCGGAGATCTCATGGGTCGCTTCCTGAAGATTCACCGATGACGTATGACTCGCACTTTGATTAATCTGGGATTAATTAGAAGAGAGAGATAGAATTAATCTGGGATTAATTCGATGAGAGAGAATATTAATCTGGGATTAATTCGATGAGAGAGAAATTTAATCTGGGATTAATTGCGGAGATATTTTATCTGGGATAAAATATTAATTAAAGAGAGAGAACGATTAATTTGGAATTAATCGATAAAATTAATATATTCGATATATTAATCGAAATTGGATTTCGACGCGGAATTAAAATTAGATTTTAATTCGGGCGAACGAATTAATTTAGAATTAATTCGTTAGCGACGTGAATAGTGAATTCGCTAGGCGTAATCATTTAATTACGACGCAACGGAAAATTCGTTAATTTGGAATTAGCGAACCCGAGCCCGAGAGTGATTGCGAGCGCATTCGCATTTCGAATTCGAGCGCGGCACGCGAGTCACATCAAGCGTCAAATCGCTAGTCGCGTCAATCGTCAAATCAATTGTCACTTTGAGTGATATGACTTGACAATATGTCACTTTGATAAAGTGAAGACATGTGATGTGAATAGTGATGTGCAATGATTGAAAGCATTTAAAAGGCTTGAGATGGAATATAACATTATTTTATTCCTTGCCTTTTTTGACTTTTGAATTAAAAGTTGAGTATATGTATTTTTTTTTATTTACTTGGCAAATAAAAATGAGACATATATAAAAGCTTTTTATTCTCTCTCTCTTGTACTTGGTACAGTATACGGTTTTGGCAAATATTAGAGCCAAAAACGTTTTCTCTCCCTCTCATTTTTCCCTCTTCTTCTTCTCTTCTCTTCTCACGGCATGGTGCCGATTTCTTCTCATTTTTCTGGTCAAAACCGAAACTTTGAGAAGCAAAATGGAAGATGATAAGTGCTAGCACACCTTGAGTAATGCATAGGTGATAGGGAAGTGTCTTCTTTGAGCAAGGAAGCTTGAAGCTTGGAGCTTCAATGGTGGTCTTCAATGGCCGAACATGGAGGAAGCCAAACCAGTCCAAATCGCACAGCCCACTGCAAGATGAAGCCATTGCCGAGCTTGGAGGGAGCTTAAAATCGCAACTTGTTCTTCAAACATCAAAACCGAAATTCAATGTGAGTTGATTCCGCCACCTCCTTTGATGTGTTCATGTGTCGTTTTTATGCATGTTTTGTGATCTTGTGGACTTGATTAAACTCCAACAATCGCAACAGGCAAGGCTTTAGCGTCGCGATGCCCTTAATTGCCAACACGTGCCAACGTTTGTCAACAAAGTCAACTGCTGGAGTTGGTGCTTGGAGTGCCAATCCGAATTGTACATTTTATTATTCATTTAATAAAATAAATAAATTTTCATTTCATACCTTATTAATGGTATTGTCATTATGCGTATTAGATTGATGTATAGATATGCTAAGAATGACATCGACCTTAGAATACTCTTTTAGTAATACTGAACACTAGGTGGTCCGACATTGGGATAAGTATTACTATGGTAAACTATTCTTAAAGTATAAATATATTCCTAGTTATTGGTTTTGGAATACGGTCTAATTCCTATAACCTAGAAGACTAGCACATGTCGTGTATTGGAATTGGAGTTCTAATTGTATAAACCCGATGTACCATGAGCTTTGGAAGCTCATATAGACGGGTGACTATTGGTTGGAAGTACACACCATCGTCAATAGGAATCTCCTCAAGTTGAGTAGCATATGTAATCCTTTGACTATAGGATAATATTGATTTTGTGTGAGATCATCCACACTTTGATGCCAAGAATGTCAGAAACCTTTCATGGTCTGGCCTCTAGATGTTCGTTGGGTGTAGACCAATGCACTCAGTAATCAAGTGCGAAGCAAGATAGAATCCATTGTCCCGTATGTGTATCATAAGAGGTTTAGGTATCCATGTTAGTAAAGTCACGATTCTTAAAGCTTTGGCCAAAGTCGATCACTTAAGGTGGATCGCATCAGTTATGAAGAATCGTGGACATGTCGACATGAGATGTGTGCGTCAGAAACTTGACGGTATATTCTATGTTTCCTAAGCACAACTCAGATAGCCTATGACAGAGGGATAGTTAAACATATGTGATAACCTCAATTTATATAGTTTAGAAAGGTCGTTCGTGTTCTTCGCGAATTCGGAGGTGGCCGAATTGAGTACATATTAGCTAGGCTTATATGACGAATGTGTCTGAACTTAGAGAGTCTCAATATTAAGTGTACTTGTTGAACACTTAGGTAGCCGATTAATTTTGATAAAATATATTTTTCGATATTTTAATTATTAACCAAGATAATAAAATGTTATTGGATAACATTGATTATTTACTTTGACCTATTTGGATTAATTAGATTAATTAAAAATTACACAAAGGGCTTAATTGTAAATTCATGAATATCTTTACCATTTGAGGATATTTTGGTAATTCCAAATTTGTATTAATAGGTGTAAATCTATATGTCTTGATTTAATTGGATTAAATTAAAGTGGTAGACATTGAACTAATCGATTAAGTAAAAATTATCTTGATTTAATTTACTTAAATCAAAGTGGTAGACAATGGAATTAGTCACACCTAATTATGAATATATGGATGAATTTAATTAAGCATACCTAATGTTTGATAAGATATTTATTGATTAAAAATTACCTAAGTTTTGCTATAAATAGCAAGCTTTATGAAGGTTATAATTACAAGTGTAAGCATAAGTAAAAGCTTGAGTAAGCTATACACAAGTAATTCTTGAGAGATTAGCCTTAGTTAGAGAAGTGTTAATAGAATCTTGTGAGGTCTCTATAACATTTCATCTAGGAGAAATCAAGATTGGATCTTGAAGTGAATCTTGGTAGCATTGGAAACAAGATTGGATCTTGGAGTCAAGTTTACACACCTTGGAGGTTCCCCAACTATTTCAACAAAAGACAGGCAGATTGGATCTTGCATCAAGCTTACTAGGTAATATTTGATCTTCTCCTAAGCTATGTTCTTTTATGTATTAGATGCATGATTACATGGCTTAATGTTGAAATAAGGCAAATTAATTTGTGTTATGATACTTTAGAGGTATAAACACAATATGCTTATGAATTAGGTCAAAGATGTTCATGTTGGACATGGAATAATTAACAAGAGTTTGGAACTATAAATTAAAGCTTAGAGCTATGACTACCATTCTAGATTCACTTGACCACCTTTAGGTGAACTAGAATTTTTCATGAGATATTTGTAATTGGGATTCTAAAATGGTTTGTGATTAGATTCAAACAAATGCATATAAGTATTTAGAATACATGTATGCTAATTGTAAAATATGTGTTGATAGTGCTTATGAAGTTAAAATTGGATTTTAAGTGTATTTGAAGTATTGAGAGAAAATTGGAAGTGTTTAGTAATGTTTTGAATTTGAAAAAATCACATTCTACCTGAGTTACATCGCGACACAGACGCATACACCTACGTGTAAAATATTTGAAGTATTGGGCACATCACGACGCATACAACTACGCGTCGTGACGCGATGACATTTTTTTTCAGCATGCTCTCGGCATTTTGGGTGGCGTCACGATGCCCAAGAACTCGCGTCGCGATGCCCAGACCTGATTCACACAAAAACTTATTTTTCTCATTTTCGGAGTTTCCGGACTCCTTTTTTGTCCCCGTTTTTTCCTATGGACTCAAAATGGAATTTAGTTTTACATAAAAATATTTTAAAACACAACTATACTAAATATCAATGGGTTATATCCATTTTCCGCTATGTTGGGCACCGATCAGACCCTAGGGGTTCCACAACTGTCCCAACAGAATGATATCAGTAGCAAGGCTTAACCACACAACAAATGTTGCATGTTAGACAAGTATTTGAATATATGCCTATGTATTTTAATTTAATTATGCATAAATCATATTGGATATATTGCATGTTTTAAATTAAAATTTTGACCTAATTAAGTTAATGACTTGATTGTCATCAATCTCTCATGATTAGTCGATTACTTTTTAAGTAAATGTAGTAGTAATGTTGGAGCATTATTAGAAGGTCCTTCTTGTCAATACAAAGATGAATGAGTTCTTACTACTTATATCTAATATCGTCATTAGTGTGAGGGTATAAGTGTTCAGAACTTAGGTCGCTCCGGTAAAACATTAGATGTAATGTCATGGGTTAACTCAATCACCCAATATCATCATTAGTGTGATGGTGTACATACGAAGCTCATTAGTGCACATTGACAAGTAAACACCTATAATACGTCTTAATCCAATATCGTCATTAGTTTGAGGATAAGAAACGGTTCAGGACCAAACTAGAAGTCACATGATATGATTTACCTGTAAGCTCTACCTAATGAGTTTATAAATGTCAATATCGTCATTAGTGTGAGGCTGGAGTAGATGTCATAGGATCCACTTCCCGCTATGAAATTTTGATAGTCAAATTTCTATTTTTCCTGTTAAGGGAGATTGCATAATTACGTAAAATAGTGGGAGGGCACTAATAGATTTAAAATTCCATAATCAATTAGTGTTATTATTTTGAAATGAAAACTGTTCTGCTACTATTTAAAATATTGTCTTGTAGATAGCTACCACTAATCCATTGATTAGACTTTTGGATACCAATAAGATAAAAGAAGCTGAGAACTTTTTCAATGGGAAATGAACATACGCCTTGTCTTGGAGTTTGAGAACTTGACTTATGTCACTGTCAATCCACTGCCTATTGAAATCGATCATGACTCCACTCCAGAAGAGCGAGAAACTTTTAATAGACGGAAGGATGATAACCTGAAGGTGAAATCCTACATCTTGGGATCGATGGTTCTATATTTGCTGAGACAATACATTGAAGTACTGGATGCTTGGAGCATCATGCGAACACTCAAGGAGTTGTTCGAGGTAAATAAAGAGATGAAATTTTATCAAAGGTCTAAGGAATTATTCCGTGATGAACTCAAGGATGAAATAGCTGTCTACGTTTACATTTTGAACATGATCGACCAGATTTGATACGTAGAACGACATGGCATTGTAATTGATGAATGGCTGGGCTGTAATTTGATTCTGTCTTCTTTGCCTGGTTCTTATGCTGGCTTTATATTAAACTTCCATATGCACTCGATGTAAGCTAGCTACGAAGAACTTCATAACAGGCTACGCACGGTGGAGAAAGATTTCAGATCTAGATGATAGGAAATCTACATCTGTATTTACCCTTAATGGTGGCGCGGTTAGTTGGGGTTGTTCAAAACAAGGCTCAACAGCTGATTCCACCACTGAGGCGAAATTTATAGCGGCTTTAGAAGCTACTAAAGAAGCTGTATGGATTAGAAATTTTATTACAGAACTTAGCATTGTACCTAGCATTGCGGATTCGAACCTAATGTACTGTGATAATAGCAGAGCCATCACGCAGGCTAATGAGTCGAGGGCGCATTCCAAGTCTAAACACGTGGAAAAGAAATACCACATAATTAGAGAGATAATTCAATGAAAAGGCATATTGGTCTTGAAGATTCAAGGACTAGACAACATAACAGACCCACTTACAAATGCCTTACCTCATAAGTTATTCGATAAACATATGGAGGAGATGGGACTATGGTACTATCCAGATTGGCACTAAGCAAGTGGGAGTTTGTTGGAATTGGTGCTTGGAATGCCAATCAGAATACTATATTGTATATTTTATTATTTATTAATAAAATAACTACATTTTCATTTCATACATTGTCATTATGCGTATTAGATTGATGTATAGATATGATAAGAATGACATCGACCTTAAAATAGTTTTGTAGTAATAATGGACACTAGGTGGTCTGATATTGGGATAAATATTACTATAGTAAACTATTCTTAAAGTATAAATATATTCCTAGTCACAGGTTTTGGAATACGATCGAATTCCTATAACCTAGAAGACTAGCACATGTCATATATTGGAATTGAAGTTCCAATGGTTTAAACCCGATGTACCATGAGCTTTGGAAGCTCATATATATGTGTGAGTATTGGTTGGATTGAATAATAAATGACTCACATGTGATTCCTAATAGTTGGAAGTACACGCCATCGTCAATAGGAATCTCCTCAAGTCGAGTAGCATATGTAATTCTTTGACTATAGGATAGCATTGATTTTGTGTGAGATCCTCCACACTTTGATGCCAAGTATGTCAGAAACCTTTCATGGTCTGGCCTCTAGATGGTCGTTGGGTGTGGAACGATGCACTCAGTAATCAAGTGCGAAGTAAGATAGAATCTGTTGGCCCATATGTGTATCATAAGAGGTTTAGGTATCCATGTTAGTAAAGCCACAATTCTTAAAGCTTTGGCCAAAGTCGATCACGTAAGGTGGATCGCATCAGTTATGAAGAATCGTGGACATGTCTACATGAGATGTGTGCCTCAAGAACTTGACGGTATATTCTATGTCTCCTAAGCACAACTCGGATAGCCTATGACAGAGGGATTGTTAAACATATGTGATAACCTCAATTTGTATAGTTTAGAAAGGTCGTTCGTGTTCTTCGCGAATTCGGAGGTGGCCAAATTACGTACATATTAGCTAGGCTTATATGAAGAACGTGTCTGAACTTAGAGAGTCCCAATATTAAGTGTACTCTTTGAGCACTTAGGTAGCCGATTAATTTTGATAAAAGATAATATTCGATATTATAATTATCAACCAAGATAATAAAGTGTTATTGGATAACATTGATTATTTACTTTGACCTATTTGGATTAATTAGATTAATTAAAAATTACACAAAAGGCTTAATTGTAAATTAATGAAAATCTTTACCATTTGAGGATATTTTGGTAATTCTAAATTTGTATTGATAGGTGTAAATCTATATGTCTTGATTTAATTGGATTAAATCAAAGTGGTTGACATTAAACTAATCTATTAAGTAAAAATTATCTTGATTTAATTTACTTAAATCAAAGTGGTAGACAATGGGATTAGTCATACCTAATTATGAATATATGGATGAATTTAGTTAAGCATACCTAATGTTAGGTAAGACATTTATTGATTAAAAATTGTCTAAGTTTTTCTATAAACAGCAAGCTTTATGAAGGTTTTAATTACAAGTGTAAGCATAAGTAAAAGCTTGAGTAAGCTATACACAAGTAATTCTTGAGAGATTAGCCTTAGTTAGAGATGTGTTAAAAAAATCTTGTGAGGTCTCTACAACATTTCATCTAGGAGAAATCAAGATTGGATCTTGAAGTGAAGCTTGGTAGCATTGGAAATAAGATTGGATCTTGGAGTCAAGCTTGCACGCATTAGAGGTTCTCCAACCATTTCAACAAAGGAGAGGTAGATTAGATCTTGCATCAAGCTTACTAGCTAATGTTTGATCTTCTCCTAAGCTATGTTCTTTTGTGTATTAGATGCATGATTACATAGCTTAATGTTGAAATAAGGCTAATCAATTTGTGTTAGGATACTTTAGAAGTATAAACACAACATGCTTATGAATTAGGTCAAAGATATTCATGTTGGACATAGAATAATTAACAAGAGTTTGGAACTCTAAATTAAAGCTTAAAGCTATAACTACCATTCTAGATTCACTTGACCACCTTTAGGTGAACTAGAATTGTTCATGAGACATTTCTAATTAGGATTCTAAAATGGTTTGTGATTAGATTCAAAATGCATATAAGTATTTAGAATACATGTATGCTAATTGTAAAATATGTGTTGATAGTGGTTATGAAGTTAAAATTGGATTTTAAGTGTATTTGAAGTATTGGGAGAAAATTGGAAGTGTTTAGTAATGTTTTTAACATGAAAAAATCACATTCTGCCTAAGTTGCGTCGTGACACAGACAACCTCGCGTCACGACATAGAGCTTCAAAATTGGGCGCGTCGCGACCCATACACCTACGTGTCGTGACACAACATTGTTTTCGTTCAGCATGCTCTCGGCATTTTGAGTGGCGACGCCCAGAACTGATTCATACTAAAACTTGTTTTTCTCCGTTTCGGAGTTTCCAGACTTCATTTTGGTCCCCGTTTTTTCCTATGGAATAGAAATGGAATGTAGTTTTACATAAAAATATTTTAAAATACATCCATACTAAATATCCATGGGTTAGACCCATTTTCTACTACGCTAGGCACCAATCCGACCCTGGGGGTTCCATAACTGTCCCAACCTCAACAACTGGCATCAGTGTCGAGACGCGTCAAGACCAAGTGTCACGACGCGTAGACCTTATTTTTGCCTATAAATTGAAGCTTCCGACATAAGAAATTTTCATGCTTTCTTTCCGATTTCTCTATAGATTTTCGGATAGAGTGTCTTGTGTGTCTATTTATTTAAGCTTTCTGTAATGTCTTTTTATTTCAGTAATAAAATTACGAGTGTCTTTAATTACAAAATAAGTAGCTAATTTCTTTTTGCTGAGGTAAACGATGAAGCTTTTATAATAAAAACTTAGATCAATCTCCCTTATATTATAATAAATAAATTGAAATCTAATGATTAAAACTTGATTTAAATCTAGATTAGTTATTGACATATCTTGCTACTGCCTATATGGCTGGTTTTATATGGCTACCGCCTGTATGGCTGGTTTTACATGTTTTGGCATAACTAAGTACCTAACTGGACTTGTTATCGACAGAAATGGACACCACCTATATGGTTGGTTTTATATGTTTTGGCATAATAAATTCCTGAGATAATTTAATTAGGTAACAAGGACAATTTATATATTATAATAAAGCGAGATTTCTAAATTTGTAATATTAAAAGTGGATCCCCTAACTCCAGTATTTTATTTTATTATTGCTTTTTAACCTAAAAGTTTCCAAAAACTTCAAAAAATCAAATCCTTTTCTTTTCGCTCTACTTATCATTCTATTTTACTAAATCTATTCCATGTGGATCGACCCCGGACTTACCAGGTTATTTTATTACTTAGACACTCTTATACTTAGGAGTAAAGAACTACTTTTTGAGCGTGTCAAGTTTTTGATGCCGTTGCCGGAGAATTAATATTTAGTAGATAGAATAACTATTGTAATTAATTTTCTTTTCTTTTTGTATTTATTTTTCTTATGTCTTTTCTTTATTTGGAAATTTTTTCTTTTTGAGTAGTATATTTGCATTTTTAGATTTTTGTATATAGTTTGTTTTTTTGTTGCATGAAACACTGGTCTCGATCATCTAGCGGTAGATTATATAGAGAGTCTCCATCACCATCATCGTTCGTCAAAATGGCTGAGAAACAAAATGAAAATCCACCTGCCCAAGTTGAAAACCCAGTTGATCAAGAAGAATATGAGTCTCAACATAACGATCATCCTAGGACACTTAGATAATTTATGAATCCCACTAGGACAATATCACCATCTTGCATTGTTTTTCCTCTAGATGCAACACATTTCAATTTTAAATATGTATCATCCATCTTTTATCCATATTCTACGGTCTAGAATCAGAAAATCATTATGAGCACTTATATATACCACTTATATATACCAAAATTGTAGCATGAATGTAATTCGTTTAAAGTTTTTTTTTCCCTTTTTTAAAGGATAAAGCAAAAATTTGGCTGCAATACTTTAGGTTAGGATCCATTAGAATATGGGATGATTTATAAGATCAGTTCCTTAAAACGTTTTTTCCCTCTCATAGGACAAATTCCTTTAAGAGGAGAATCACAACCTTCACACAAGAGTCGGGGGAAACACTTTACCAATATTGGGAGAGGTTTAAAGAGATGTTAAATGTTTATCCACATCACGGGTTTAAAACATGGAGGCTGGTTGCCTACTTCTACGAGGGTTTAACACCCCGATGTAGACAAGTGGTGGAGATGATATGTAACGGTGAGTTTAGGGACAGATATCCCGAAGATGCACTATATTACCTAGAACACATAACAGAGAATGTACAACAATGGGACACCATTGGCACCTATGAGTTGTCCGTAAAACTACAGCCATCTAGTAGAGGTATGTTTAACCTTAAGGAAGACCATGACCTTGCTGCCAAGTATTCATCTCTATCTAAAAAAATTGAGGCTTTAGAAGCAGGGAAGAGTGATCATGTCAAGTCAGTTCAGGAAGTCCTATATCAAATATGTAATTCAAATGAACATATCACATAAGTTTTCCCATCTTTACCAGTCCTGCAAGAGTGTCTCCATGACCAAGAACAAAATGAACAAATTTTATCTCCCAATGAGAAGCAAATTTTGTCCAAGAGAGAAGGAAGCAATCGGCCACAAAGTCATACGACTAAAGCAGTGGCCATTCTGCCTTGTTGATCATAGGCCAATTGCTTCTTCTTCAAAAGAAAAACAAGAACATTGCTTTTTGGCCAATTCGGCCTATGCTCATAAAGAAAACAGAGGCTGATAGTGAGAGAATTCAATGTTTTTCGCCAAATTGAAAAAGCAAAGTCAGAAAGCCCTTTTTTTAATTGGCTTTTCAAATTAGAAAATTTAATGGCTATTTTCTTTTGCTTTCTGTCGGCCAATTGAAAAAGAGACAAAATCCATTTTGGCTTAGAAAAGGCCAAATGCCATTCGGCCAAATGTCAGGAAGAGAGAAAAAAAA
This sequence comes from Zanthoxylum bungeanum, assembly GCA_019454045.1. Taxonomy (NCBI): domain Eukaryota; kingdom Viridiplantae; phylum Streptophyta; class Magnoliopsida; order Sapindales; family Rutaceae; genus Zanthoxylum; species Zanthoxylum bungeanum. The sequence goes on from SKCR01042129.1 coordinate 122,504, forward strand.
ATCACTTTTAAATATTCATGAGTTGTGTTTTATATCAAATCCAATTTATTTCATTGCCAACCACTTACATCAATTATTGACAATTGATGTAAGTCATGGGTCCTACCCATTTAATTCAAAATTTGGTTGGCTTACACAACAAACTTTGGGCTCGGGTTCGTTTAATCCGATTAAACGAATTTTCCGTCGCAACGTAATTAAATCTAATTTAATTAAATAATAATGCCTCGCAAAAGTATTACGAAAGTCGTTTTCTAAGCATAATTATTTAATTAAATTTGATTTAATTACGTCGCAACGGAAAATTCGTTAATTTGGAATTAGCGAACCCGAGCCCGGGAGAGTTTGCGGGCCCACTCGCATTTCAAATCAAGTGGGGCCCACAAGTCACATCAAGCGTCAAATCACTAGTCAATCAAGTGATGGAAGTCAAATCACTTTGAGTGAAGTGATGCTTGTCATCATTGATTGATGTGAATAGTTGATGGAAGGCTTTTAATGGCTTGTATATTTTTTGGAAAGTGTAATTGGTATTTGTTTTTTTGAAAATCAAAAACAAAACACACAACTTCATCTTCCTCCTCTCTCTTCTCAAGTTTCGGCCAAGGACGATTTTCTTGGCTTGGCCGAGAATATCCAGAAGCTTAAGGAATGATTTGCGGCAAATTTTTCCGAGTGCTAGCACACTAAAGAGTCATCCTAAGGTGATAGGGAAACAAACCCTTGAGCATGGAATCCATTGATAAAGCTTGGAGCTTGGAGATCATCCATGGAGCATCAAAGAGAGCCAAAGCTGTGAGCTTCAAGTAGGAGCATTTTTTGTTGTTCCACGCATCGCAAATCCGATCAAAGTGAGTATTTCCGCAACTTAACTTTGTTGTATTCACACATGTTTTACGCTTAAATTCGATCTTGGTTTGACCTTAGAAACCCAACAATGGTATCAGAGCCATGATTTAAGCATGAAATTTGAATTGTGGTAGAATTGGGTAAAATTGATTTGAGCATGTTTTGATGAAATTTATTGTTTGAATATGGTTGAATGATGATAACATAGTGTTATGCTTGATCAATTTGATGAAAATTGAATTGGATCAAATTTTCCCCAATAATTTGGCTTGGCTGAAAGTTATATGTTACCCTAAGTCATGGTGATTTTTGTTTTTGATCATTGGATGAGTTGAAATCACTTGGGATATGTTGATTTAGGATTTAATTGGATTGAATTCGGAATCGGACAATAAAACCCTACAATTGCCGTGACTAGTAGCATGGAAAATGATATGATTTTTGATTCAATTGTGTTGGACATGTGTTGATGATAATTAGCATGATTAATTATGTAAATTGGTGTTTTGGAAATATTAATTTGGTTAATTAATTATGGCTATATACTTTAGATTAATTTAATTGTGAAATTTAGAATTTTGTAATTTAATTAATTGGGCCAAATTTGGAATTGGGCTTGTAAAGTTGTATTTGGGCTTAATGGGCTTGGTTGGGCCAAGTTTGGTTTGGGTTAATTGGTTAGATCCAATTAGGCCCAAAACCATATCCATAAAGTCCAAATATAATTAAATGGACCTTTAATATTTTAATTGGGCCTAATGGGCCTAAATTGATTTTTGGCAAATAAGGGTGATTCCTTAATTGGGCTTTGGTATTTGGGTTTGACCAATATTGACCAAAGTCCATGCCTTATAAATTAATTGAAAGCCCATTGGACTTTAATTAAATTGACATTGGATGTTAATTGGGCTTTGAGACCCGAAAAGATTAGATTTAGAGTCTAAGTCGCTAAAGGCACATTAATAAAGTGTAATTATTTAATTTCGAATTAAATATAGAATTAGTATTAAATACAAATTAAATTGGATTTAATGTTGTAGTTTAATATAATTCGAGAATTCGTACTTTGAGTACTTATTCTTAAAACGAGTTTGACTCGCGCAAAATCAAATCGTTGTTTGAACATTGGATCGTCATTAATTTCAGATTAATAAATTGGATTAGATTGATTGATAACATGCTTTGTGTGAATACATGGATGTGATGTATGAATAATGTATATCAGATGGATATTAGATGGGTGAGGGTAATTTTGGAAATTGTTGTAATAAATTTAGAATTTATTAAATTAGACCTGCGTGTCCAGCCTATTACCTCTTGACTCTTTGTATTTCTCTTCTCACCTATTCCCCTCAATGTAAATGAGGTTTCTTTAGAAGTGTTATGTAATTGGGTAGAAGTAATATTTGTGCTAGCGGGAAAGAGGAAATTGAGAGATTTGCTCTAGGAACAAAATGTGTTAAGTATCCATCCGCATATCATTATTATTTTATTTATACGTGCCTTATTATGTTTTTAGAATGCATGTTTAAGGGTGTATGATGATGAGACCTTAACAAAGATAATTAATTGGTTGCCAATTACGCGAAAAACCCTCAACATATATTAAGCGTTTTTCCTTCCATTGAATGATTCATTATCAAGTGTTGGACAATTATGACCCATAGCGTCACTACTTGTACAGATCACGGTGTTTTTGTACAAATTAACTATGTGACCAAGGAGATTGCACTCTTATCATTTGTGATTATATCACCTAGATATATAAAAGATAGGAGGTCCCTGTGATTTGTTCCTGGATTGAGAATGATATGAGACAGTATCAATCCACGAAGGATAAATCATTAAATATCCCTAGTCAGAGCATTATCGAGATTGGACATCGATGAATGCGTAAAAGACTAGTATTACACTAGTGCGCGTTGTGAGGGCACAACGGCATAGTTCTCATATATTTGGGTATAGGATACTCATGCAAGTGTAATAAGAGGTTGTGTTTTACCGATGGTACGGGAGACAGCTTCGCTCTCGATAAGACCCCCTCAGAATTCCATTGGTAGTATGACTATATGTCTATGGAAATCCGAAATCAGGGTAGGTGTATTTGGTCTTAACCTGAGACTTGCACCGCTAATACTTGCGACAATCAATATACTTTGGTTGAGGTCGTCCAGGGCTTTAACTGGTTCTGTGTACGCCAATACTGGGTATATTGAGAATCGTAGTGTGTTGGGTGTGATGTCAAGACGGAAGTGTCACTCTAGTCATATGGAGATGATGATCGCGCAGGGATACAGAACCGGTTCTCTATATAAGGTTGCAACCGTCGGGATAATATGACTTGGTCATGATTATCCGATATTAAAGAGACAAGTTGCTCGTAATCCGATATATGCTTCGTATGGGGCAGACACTGTACCAGCCCCAGGCCTTGCATGTGATCATCCGATACTGGACAGAAATACGTAATACTACCTATACTACGCCTGATACAGATCCTTTATTCCTGTAAGGATGTTTTTGGAGAATTGGGTAGGCATGGCGCTTTGCTAGAGGCCAACCTTATCTTGTAAATCGGTAAAAACGTAGTACTAGGTACGTACGTGTTCGGATAGTCCGACAACCGAATTTACTGCCAACATATCTGGGGATCTCATGGGTCGCTTCCCAAAGATTCACCGATGACGTACAACTCGCACTCTAAATTAATCTGGGATTAATTGCAGAGATATTTTATCTGGGATAAAATATCATTTAAAGAGAGATAACGATTAATTTGGAGTTAATTGGCAAATTAATATATTCGATATATTAAACGAAATTGGATTTTGACGCGAAATTAAAATTAGATTTTAATTCGGGTGAACGAATTAATTTAGAATTAATTCGTTAGCGACGTGAATAGTGATTTCGCTAGGCGTAATCATTTAATTACGACGCAACGGAAAATTCCTTAATTTGGAATTAGCGAACCCGAGCCCGAGATTATTTGCGAGCGCATTCGCATTTCGAATTCGAGTGCGGCACGTCAAATCAAGCTACAAATCGCTAGTCGCATCAAGCGTCAAATCACAAGTCACTTTCAGTGATGTGACTTGACAACTTGATGGATTGAGTGATGTGAGTGGTTGGGGCTTTAATGGTTTGACTTTTAAAAGCCAAATTCAAGTGAAATTCATTTGAAATTTAAATGAGTGTATAAGATACACAAATTTAACCAACCAAATACAACTCTCTCATCTCTCTTTCTCTCATCACTTCACGCCCAAGGGGCACCAAAACAGCTCATTGGTTTTGTTCCAAAACCGAGCAGTGAGGGAAGCTTGGAGTGTGATTTTCTGGCAAAATCACAAGTGTTAGCACACTTACGAGACATGCGAAGGTGATAGGGAAGTCCACCCATGATCCGGGAACCGTTCGACAAAGCTCGGAGCTTGACGAAGGACCCTAACGAAGGCCAAAACAGTGAGCTGCGCACAGCCCACTGCCGAACCAGTGAGGAGCAGTTTTTGAGGTTTTTGTTACCTCCGCGTCGCTCAACCGCTCGATTTAAGTATTCCGCAACTTCCTCGAATGTATTCACACATGTTCATGCTTGATTTATGATCCTTGGAACCTTTAGAATTGCCAACAATGGTATCAAGAGCTTGGTTAAAAGCATGAAAATTATTTAGGGCTTAAAATTGGGCAAACTTGATTTTGAGCATAATTAATGAAATTGGATGGATTAGTATGCTTAAATGTGTTTGAATTAAGGATTGATTGGATCAATTTGTTGAAATTATGTTTGGAACAAATTTCCCCAATATTTTGGTCATGGCCGAAAATGTGATGCCCTAAAATGTCTTGGGATTTTTGATTTTTGACAATTGGAAGTGTTGGAAATCATTCGGGATGATGATTTAATGTCGATTGTGGAATTAATTGGATTGAATTCGAATCAGACCTAAAATCCCCAAATTGCCGAGAGCATAAGAGCATGTGATTAGGTTTGATTTTGATTAATTTGTGTTGGACACTAATTGATGTTAATGGCATGATTAATTAGCCTAATTTGTGTTTTGGAAATAATGATTTGGGTGATTAATTATGTTAATGCACTTTAGGTAATTAAATTGGGAATTTGGAATTTGGCAATTTAATTAAAATGGGCTAATTTTGGAAATTGGGCTTGAAATGTTGTAAATGGGCTTATTGGGCTTTGTTGTACAAAGTTGGGTTTAGGCAAAATTGGTTGGATCCAATTGGGCCCAAAACCGCACCAATAAAGCCCAAATACGACTTAATGGACCTTTAAAGTTTAATTGGGCCTAATGGGCCAAGATTGATTTATAGGCTTATGGGGTAACTCCCGGATTGGAATTTGGTTATTGGATTCGACCCGAGTTGACCAAACGTCCACGCCTTAAGAAATTAATTAAAAGCCCATTGGACTTTAATTAAATTAACGTTGGACGTTAAACGAGCTTTGAGACCCGTAACGATTAAATTTGGAATTTAAGTCCTAAAAGGTTTATTAATAAAAGTGTAATATTTAATTTGGAATTAAATAGTGAATTAGAATTAAATACAAATTGAATTGGATTTAATTGTGTAGTTTAATTTAATTCGAGAATTCGTACTTTAAGTACTTATTCGCAAAAACGAGTTTGACTCGAGAAAAATCAAATCGTTCTTTGAACATTGGATGATCACTAATTATCAGATTAATTAATTTGATTAGATTGATTGATAACATGCTTGTGTGAATACATGGTTGCGATGCATGAATAATGTATATCGGATGGATATTAGATGGTTGGGGCAATTTTAGAAATTGTTGTAATAAATTTGATTTATTAATTGGACCTGCGTGTCCAGCCTTATTACCTCCTTATTCTTTGTATTCTCTTCTCACCTATTCCCCTCAATGTAAATGAGGTTTCTTTAGAAGTGTAGTGTAACGGGTAGAAGCAAATACTTGTGCTAGCGGGAGATAGAAATGGAGAGATTTGATCTAGGATTAATGTGTAAAGTATCCATCCGCATATCATTATTATTTTTCATATGCGCTTTATTATGTGTTTAGAATGCATGTTTAAGGGTGTATGATGATGAGACCTTAACAAAGATAATAAATTGGTTGCCAATTTGCACGCGAAAAACCATCAAACAATATTAAGCGTCTTTCCTTCCATTGAGTGATTCTCACTCAAGATCGGAGATTGGCATTGGCTTGTTGGCCAAAGTCAAGGCCTTTGTCCGTCGAGGATGTGTTTGAATCACGAAGGCTTTGTTCCATGTCAGTGTCTTGTCCAAGTTGTGGTTTGTTGGCCAAAGTCAAGACCACTTCTTGTCCATCGACATTGATTACGAAGCTTTCCATGGTCAATGGGTCGCGCTTGACTGGGATCACTAAGTTTGTTGTGCCAAAGCCAAAGCTTAGTTGATTCAGAGGAAAAAGGTTAGGTAATACATTGGATGTATTGGCATATATAAGATATATGTTTCGGACTTGGATGTCCCCCTACCGGATCTAGGAATTGGATTGGATCCAATCGATCTTAGAGATCTACCTAGTTAATTATCATACAATTTGTTGGCCAAAGTCAAGATTGTGTGATATTTAACGGGATCCTAGCCCACTAGGAAACGCGATTTCCCGAGTACTCGACAGAGGGTTAGAGGCTCGCCGAAAAATAGTGGGAGCCAAGAATTGAATTTGCAATATTCGTTCAATTACTCGCCATACGCGCTCATTCAAATATCAATTCGTCAAAGAAATTAAATGTTAGTTGGACTAATATTTAAACGTTGTTTTAATAAATAGTTGGACTATATATTCAAACTATTCATTTATAGTTGATTTTATAATTAGATTATAGTAATCAATATAATTGATTTTAATCTATTAAATTATAGTTGATTAAATAGTTGGACTATTGTAATCATTATAATAAATAGTACCTAAATCGTTGATTAAATAGTTGGACTATTAGAATCAAGATATAAATTGAAAGATTGACATTTAAAACATAATCCTAGGGAAAATGTGTTTAAATGGTTTAATTTTCAAATTGGGAATAATTTCAGGATGGTCCTGGAAAATAATAAGTTATTTTATTTGATAAAATAATATATTAGGCCTAAGCCCGGAATTAAGCAAACAGTAGAGCATAATCTTTGGAAGATTATGTGATGATAACTTTAGTGCTTAATCAATTATACTTACCGCAGTAGACTCCTTAATTTCTGAATCAGAACTAAGGATTAGATCCTTAAAGTATGATAAAGAAATTGAAGGATCTTCAAAGATCTATTTTAGATTTTAGAAGTACTAAATTGCAATAATAATTCTTGGAGAATTAATGACTATTCTCAAGGAGATAAAGTCAACGTTTGCAATTAGGCAAGTAGCGCAAGGCTCACCTTACTTCGATATTCTAGAAGGCCAAGGCTTGGCCAAAGGCTTCTGGAGTGTTGAAACTGGCAAAGGCAAAATCATTATAATCTTCTGGGAAGATAAAGGACATATCCCAAAATGTCTGCCTAAATGTGGCAAACGGGATCGCGGAAGCGTGACTGCCGTTTGGACAAAGCAGACATGAAGGAATTGAAGACGAGCAAGGCTCTGACTTCAAACATGTTTGTCATAAATGTATTCACTACTAGTATTAAAATTGGATTTTAGATACTTAGTGTGATATATATATATTGATGTTCAGAATCTCCTATGAGCAGGATACTAACTTCAATAGAGATTTAATCTGCGAATCGGAAACGGGACGAAAGTCGCTGTTTTAACCGTAGATACCTAAGTTTAGGAACTACCCTTCGGGTGTGTACCTAAATTGGGAGATTGTTATAATATAACTAGTTTGACTAGATACATTATATTTATATCAGTGTTTAACCCGCTGCGGGTGAACCTTTATATTCTAGAACACTAAAGTGTTTTATTTTATAAAGATGATATTGAGATATACACATTAGATGTGAATAACAGAATTTATATTTTGAATATAAATAAATCTCAAATATGTATAACATGACAAACAAATAGCTCGAACTGATTTGATCAGAAGAAACTAATTAGTGGCATTGTTGTCTGGGACACAATTAAACAAGAATCGTATATCCACACTTTTGAAGAGTGGGTACCAGGACTAATTTGATTCAAATCAAATAAAGTCTACGAATCTAGTTTATTGGGCAATGTGCCTAAAACACTATTTACTTGGTAAAAGTGTAAATGCCACCATTCTGTTAGCCCTAGTTCATAGTGAAGCAAATGGGCCCATGTCTAGCTAGGCTAGATGTGGATATGAATATTTCGTGACCTATACGGATGTGGCATCGCGTTATGGTTATGTGTTTCTTTTGAAAGACAAATCGGAAACTTTCAATTTCGACACGAAATAGACAAACAGATCGGCTATAGTATTATACCGTCACGGTAAGACCGTAATTGAAAATACTTAAGGAATAAGTTTCTTATATACTTGAAAGAGTAAAGTATTCTTTCAAATGGGGACTCCTCCCGGAACACGTCAAAGTGACGGTGTGTCCGAACAGAGTAACCGAATTTTGTTGGACATGATAAGGTTAATCATGAGTCGCTCTGAGCTACCATTTCCTTCAACGGATGAGCATTAATAGTGCAGAACTTATTTATAATAAGGTTCCATTAAAATCTGTTTGACAGATTTCATATTAGATATGAACAGGAAAGAAACCGGGTTTCTCATTCCTTAATATTTGGGTATGCTTGGCATATGTTTGGATGATACCAAACTAAAACCCAAATTGGATAAGTGCCAATTGTAGGTTATCATAGGGATACCATAAGTATTGTACTTATACAACTCACGAGAGAACAATTAGATTGTTGCTCACCATGCGGTTTTCCTAAGAGGAATACCAATATGCAGTGGTAAGTGGGAGGATAGTACAACTCGATGAAAATCGGAGTAATATTAATCAAGGCATCGATTCCTAATGGAACACAAATAGTTCATCAAGGATGAAACTATATCATTAATCTTCGAATACATAAGAACCACGTATGACGGAGAGAGTCAGAAAACAACCTGGGGTATGGGTTTCTGATCTCACCTCATAAGGATTTCTATCTTATTGAGGTATACCAACTAACTACGTATGAGGAAGTGATACAAGGTATCGACTCCCTATTATGACAAAGTGTCATAAGTCCGAAATGGATTCCATGTATATCAACAAGTTTGGATACTAGTTGATGTACCGCAAGGCATTGTGCCTATTGGTACTATAACTCTTAAAGGAAGACGTACATGGATGGCAACATACCAACGTATAAAGCTAGGCTTTTAGCGGAAAGGTATAATTATCAACATTGTGTTGATTACGATTCAACCTTTTAACTGTTGCCATGATAAATCCATTTGGAAAATGTTTGCTAACGCTGTATGTTTCATTTATGAAATATGACAGCTGAACGGGAAAATCGCTTTCCTGAAAAGGAAACCTCTTTGGAGGATGTTTACAACATCCTGACGGTTTTGTCATACCAAAACTAGCAAACAAGGTTTGCAGGTTATTCGATCCATGTTTGGATTGAAGCAAGCATAGGGTCTTGGAATTATCGTTTTGATATAATCATAATAATTTATGATTTAATTCAAAATGAAAAGATTCTTGTGTATATAAGGAGGTTAGTAGGAGCGCACTGACAATAAATATCCTATAAATAATGATAATATACATCATTTCTTGGAAATGATATTCCCAAAAGAAATGGGTGAAAGCTCGGCTATCGAGAAAACTCTCCGAGAAACCGTACATTGAAAAATGTACGCGACCTGGTGTCTCATCCGCTTTGAGCTTATGGATTCAAAAACAGGCCAATCCAAGTGATAGTCATTGGATTGATGTTAAGAACATCCGTTAGTATCTTAGAGATCTAAGGATGCTGTCTTAAACTGTGGAGAAGGAGAACTTGAAGTGACTGGGATCACTGTAGCAAGTTTCCTAACCGATAAAGACGACTATAAGTCGCAAACGGTACTATACAGTTTGAATAATGGTACAGTGAGCTGGAAATCTTCCAAGCAAGATACTGTTACCGTATAAACAACAAATGCGGGTTATTGCTGCAGCTGAAGCGGCAACAGAAGCCATTTGGGTCGATAACAAATCTAATTAGATTAGATATAGTTCTGTTAGCAGCTGAGCTAGGCATGAGCACAGGCTAAAGTATTAATGGTCTCATCAACGATCTAGATACATACTTCTATATTCATCTGATTCATTCGGATCATACATTGTGGTGATGTGATGATCGAATAAATCGCATCAGATGATAATCATGCAAATCCACTGAGGAAAGCTTTTCTCAGCAATTTGAGCCAACCGTACATAGTTCGGGTGTAAGACACTCGAGTGACTGGCTATAGGCCAAGTAGGAGATTGTTGGACAATTATGACCCATAGCGTCACTATTTATACAGATCACGGTGTTGTTGTACAAATTAACTATGTGACAAAGGAGATTGCACTCTTATCATTTGTGATTAAATCACCTAGATATATAAATGATAGGAGGTCCCTGTGATTTGTTCCTGGATTGAGAATGATATGAGACAGTATCAATCCACGAAGGATAAATCATTAAATATCCCTAGTCAGAGCATTATCGAGATTGGACATCGATGAATGCGTAAAAGACTAGTATTACAAATGTGCACGTTGTGAGGGCACAACGGCATAGTTCTCATATATTTGGGTATAGGATACTCATGCAAGTGTAATAGGAGGTTGTGTTTTACTGATGGTACGGGAGACAGCTTCGCTCTGGATAAGACCCCATCGGAATTCCATTGGTAGTATGACTATGTGTCTATGGAAATCCGAAATCAGGGTAGGTGTATTTGGTCTTAACCTGAGACTTGCACCGTTAATACTTGCGACAATCAATATACATTGGTTGAGGTCGTCCAAGGCTTTAACCGGTTCTGTGTACGCCAATACTGGGTATATTGAGAATCGTAGTGTGTTGGGTGTGATGTCAAGACGGAAGTGTCACTCCAGTCATATGGAGATGATGATCGCGCAGGGATACCGAACCGGTTCTCTATATAAGGTTGCAACCGTCGGGATAATATGACTTGGTCATGATTATCCGATATTAAAGAGACAAGTTGCTCGTAATCCGATATATGCTTCGTACGGGGCAGACACTGTACCAGCCCCAGGCCTTGCATGTGATCATCCGATACTGGACAGAATAATACGTAATAATACATATACTGCGCCTGATACAGATCCTTTATTCCTGTAAGGATGTTTCTGGAGAATTGGGTAGGCATGGCGCTTTGCTAGAGGCCAACCTTGTCTTTTAAATTGGTATAAATGTAGTACGAGGTACTTACGTGTTCGGATAGTCCGACGACCGAATTTACTACCAACATATCCGGGGATCTCATGGGTCGCTTCCCAAAGATTTACCGATGACGTATAACTCACACTCTAAATTAATCTGGGATTAATTAGAAGAGAGAGAAAAGTAATCTGGGATTAATTGCGGAGATATTTTATCTAGGATAAAATATCAATTAAAGAGAGATAACGATTAATTTGGAATTAATCGGCAAATTAATATGTTCGATATATTAAACGAAATTGGATTTCGACGCGGAATTAAAATTAGATTTTAATTCGGGCGAACAAAATTAATTTAGAATTAATTCATTAGCGACGTGAATAGTGATTTTGCTAGGCGTAATCATTTAATTACGACGCAACGAAAAATTCGTTAATTTGGAATTAGCGAACCTGAGCCCGAGATTATTTGCATGCGCATTCGCATTTCGAATTCAAGTGCGGAACTTCTAATCAAGCGACAAATCGCTAGTCGCATCAAGCGTCAAATCACAAGTCACTTTGAGTGATGTGACTTGACAACTTGATGGATTGAGTGATGTGAGTGGTTGGGGCTTTAATGGTTTGACTTTTAAAAGCCAAATTCAAGTGAAATGCATTTGAAATTTAAATTAGTGTATAAGATACAAAAATTTAACCAACCAAATACAATTCTCTCATCTCTCTTTCTCTCATCTCTTCACGCTCAAGGGGCACCAAAACAGCTCACTGGTTTTGTTCCAAAATCGAGCAGTGAAGGAAGCTTGGAGTGTGATTTTGTGGCAAAATCACAAGTGCTAGCACACTTACGAGACCTGCGAAGGTGATAGGGAAGTCCGCCCATGAGCCGGGAACCATTCGACGAAGCTCGGAGCTTGGCGAATGACCCTAACGAAGGCCAAAATAGTGAGCTGTGTACAGCCCACTGCCAAACCAGTGAGGAGCAGGTTTTGAAGTTTTTGTTGCCTCCGCGTCGCTCAACCGCTCGATCTAAGTATTTCGCAACTTCCTCAAATGTATTCACACATGTTCATGCTTGATTTATGATCCTTGGGACCCTTAGAATTGCCAACATTAAGATCCAAGATTGGCACTGGTTTGTTGGCCAAAGTCAAGACCTTTGTCCATCGCGGATGTGTTTGAATCATGAAGGCTTTGTTCCATATCGGTGTTTTGACCAAGTTGTGATTTGTTGGCCAAAGTCAAGATCACTTCTTGTCAATCGACATCGATTACGAAGCTTTCCAAAGTCAATGGGTCATGCTTAACTGGAATCATTAAGTTTGTTGTGCTAAAGCCAATGCTTAATTGATTCAGAGGAAAAAGGTTAGGGAATATATTGGATATATTGGCATATATAAGATATATATTTTTCGGACTTGGATGTCCACCTACTGGATCTAGGAATTGGATGAGATCCAATTGATCTTAGAGATCTACCTAGTTAAATATCATACAATTTGTTGGCCAAAGTCAAGATTGTGTGTTATTTAACGGGATCCTAGCCCACTAGGAAACAAGGTTTCCCGAGTACTCAACAAAGGGTTAGAGGCTCGCCGAAAAATAATGGGAAGCAAGTATTAAATTTGCAAATTCGTTTAGTTACTTGCCAATACGCGCTCATTTCATTGTTCGTCAATACGTAAATATATATTAGTTGGACTAATATTTAATCGTTGTTTTAATTAAACAGTTGGACTGTATTCAAACTACTTCAATTATAGTTGATTATATAATTGGATTATAGTAATCAATATATTTGAATTTAAACCAAACAAATTATAGTTGATTATATAGTTAGACTATAGTAATCATTATATTAAAATAGTATCTGAAATCGTTGATTGGATAGTTGGACTATTGCAATCAAGATAACTGAAAGATTAGCGTTTAGAACATAATCCTGGGTGAAAATGTTTTTAAACTGCTTTAATTTTCAAATTGGGAATAAAATTTCAAGATAATCCTAGTAACTGAGAAGTTATTCTATTTGATAGAGAAACATCTCGGGCCTAAGCCCGGAGTTGAGAAAATATTGGAGCATGAGTTTTCGATGACTCATGGTGATGATAACTTTAGTGCTCAATCCTTTATACTTAATTCAATAACTCTTTAATTCCGTCGTCAAAGTTAAGGATTAGATCCTTGTACCATAATGATGAAATAAAGATCTTCATAGATTTATTGTTAGATCTTAGAAGAATAAATTACAAAAGAAGCTTTTTACACTCGTGTATGTCAGAGGGTACATCTGTCGAGCACTAGGTGTCGCAGATGATTGCTGACATCGATCAGCTAGGTTAGCTGGTGACCGGCGTAAACACACACGTATAACGCAAGCGCACGTATCGTTCAAGTAGTATAAAAATATCGATCCCACGAGGACTTAATTCCTACTGTTGTTATTAATTATTGAATCTATTTATTTACAAATATCTAATTAAAGGGAGAATAGAATTGATTGCTTGATTGATTTGGTTGATTGAAGATTTGCTAAATAAATAATAAAAAGACAAAAGAAAATACTAAGGAAAATAATAGACACAAAAATCTAGGGTTGTGATTTATTTTAATATCATTTAAAAGATGAAGTGATTAATTATGTTTGTGAAATAAATCAGTTTACTAATCTGGAACACTAAATTATGTAAAAGCCTCTTCCGATGGTCAATTACAAATACCCAGTATAACCCAATTGAACCATATTCCTATGTCAACCACATTACCTGGATTCATTAAGTCTAAGTTCCAATAATAATTACCCCCGCCCAACAGGTATATTCCTATCCTGTAAGGAAATCTATTAAAGGGTTATCTATCTCAAGGAAGATCGTGGGCTATTAAGTCTAAGGCTGAAACCTAAAATCCCTATGTCTAGTTCATTTTAGATTTACCATTTCAATCTTATTGGTGATCAGACAACAAGAAGCATTAAGCTTAAGATTTAATAAATAAACTATAAATTACCAACTATAAAAAATCCCTTATAAACCGTGATATTAAAAGTCATCACAACCCCTAATTATTAACACATAACTAGGACTATAAAAATAAAATACATAAAATAAAAATACTGAAAAGTAAAATAAAATAAAATAAAATGCTAAGGTAAAAGGAATTACTTTTACTACTACTAATTTAGATATCTCCCATAAAATAATATATAAACTTGTGTTAAATTTACCAACCGACCAGTCTGGCGGTATCCTGATTAAGTCAAATTAAGTCCAACCCGCCATTAAGGCGGAACCAAAAATAAATTTATCAACCGACCAGTCTGGCGGTATCCTTTATTAAGTCAATATTTAAATAGTTAATATATTATTTTTAAGGGAGATTAATCTAAATAGCAATAGTAGAAGAATTACCTTTCACCCTAGCTGAAAAAGTTACTTCAACATGGTGAATAGTAAAAACTGTAAAAAGTAAAAGTAAAAATTAAATTACTATTACAAACGTAATTAAATTATTTACAAAACTAAAAATAAAAAAAATAAAATAAAAATAAAAATAAAAATTCTAGAGAGAGAAAAACTCTCTAGAGAGAGAAATCAAGAGAGAGAAAGGTATATGAAAAATGAAAATTCGCGCCTATTTATAGCAAAACAAAATTCACTGTTTGGGAACTGTGCGCGCGTCGCGACGCTAAGGCGTTGCGCGTCGCGACGCTAAAATGTCGACGTGGCACAATGAGACGGCGACACGTAGCGAGGCGGCTAACTGTGCAAGCGACACGTGTCAAGGCGGCTAATTCTCAATTATGTGATGACGTCATGCTGACGTCATGCTGACGCGGAGGCGACGTGGCGATGACGTGGCGACACGTGGCGCTGACGTGGCGTGGCGGCTGACTGTACAACTGTCGGCACAATGGGATGGCGACACGTGGCGACACGTGTCAAATTCTGATTGGCTGAGGCTGACGTGGCATGTTGACTCGGTTGACTTGCTGACGTGTTGATGACGTGGCATGACACGTGGCATGGTTGACTCGTTGACCGATGACATGGCTGATGACGAGGCGACACGTGTCATGTCAGAGTGTCGGCGCATATGATTGTTGACACGTGTCACGGCGCACGTTAGCAGATCGGATGTGATGGTGACACGTGGCACGGCGCATTTTAGCAAAGTCAAACTTTTCAAATTGTTGACCCGTTGACCATGGCGCATTTTAGCAGAACCGGCACACGCTGGGCGTCGCGGCGCGCAGTGATCCTGCGTCGCGACGCGCAGAAGACCAAAATAACCCTGTTGACGCATTTTTGTCCGGTTTGCCCAAATTGCCTCCAGTGCTGTCCAAACTTTATTTATCTGCAAAATAAATCAAAAAACACATCAAACGTTCATAAAACTCAAGAAACTATACCAAAATATTAAGTTAATGAGGGAAAATAGTGATATAAATACCACTCATCAGCTGGGCCTTACCTACGTGGTTGAGACTACCAAAGATTTGATCTTATAGTCTCTACCCAAAAGCTGGGGTAGGTTCATTATGAACCAAGAGAAAATTCTTGGAGAATTGATGGCTATGCTCTATGAGACAAAGCCAGAGCTTCTAAAAGGGGCAAAGGCAAAATCATCACAAGTCTTCTAGGAAGACAAATGACATATCCCAAAATGTCTGCCTAAAACTGTGGCAAACGGTGTCACTGTACGCGTGACTGTCGTATGGACAAGGCACACATGAAGGAAGAGAAGACGGGTAAGGCTCTAACTTCAAATATGTTTGTCATAAACATGTTCATTGGATTTTGATACTAGATGTGGTACATAAATATGTACTGGTGTGTAGAATCTGCTGATAAGCAGGATACTGACTTTAGTAGAGATTTACCTACGAATCGGAAACAGGACGAGAGTCGCTGTTTTAACCGTAGAAACCTAAGTTTAGGAACTACCCTTTGGGTATGTACTTAAATTAGGAAACTGTTACAATGTAACTAGTTTGACTAGAAATATTATCTCTATATCATGGTTTAACCCGTTGCGGGTATGCCTTTATATTCTACAACACTAAAGTATTTTATTTTATAAAGATTATATTGAGATAAACACATTAGATATGAATAACAGTATTTATATTTTGAATATAAATAAATCTCAAACATATGACATGACAAACAAATAGCTCAAACTGAATTAATCAGTTGAAACTTAAAAGTGACATTGTTGTATGGGACAAATTAAACAAGACTCGTATATCCACACTTTCGAAGAGTGGGTACTAGGACAAATTTGATTCCATTCAAATAATGTCTATGAATCTAGTTTATTAGGGAAAGTGCCTAAAACACCTTTTACTTGGTAAAAGTGTAAGTGCCACCGATCTGTTAGCCCTTGTTTATAGTGACGTAAGTGGGCCCATATCTAGCTAGGCTAGAAGTGGATATGAATACTTCGTAACCTTTATGGATGTGGCATCGCGTTATGGTTATGTGTTTCTTGTGAAACATAAATCAGATACTTTTAGAGTTTCGACACGAAGTAGACAGACAAATCGGCAAGAGTATTAATACATCACGATTAGACTGTGATGGAAAATACTTAAACAATAAGTTTCTCAATTATATGAAAGAGTATAGTATTCTTTCATGATGGACTCTTCACGGAACACCTCAATTTTATGGTGTGTCCGAACAGAGAAACCGAATTTTGTTGGACATGATAAGGTTAATCATGAGTCGCTCTGAGCTACCATTTTCCTTCAAGGGATACGCATTAACAGTGTAAAACTTATTTTGAATAAGGTTCCATAAAATCTGTTTGACAGACTTCATATTAGATATGAACAGGAAAGAAATCGGGTTTTCTCATTCCTATAGATTTAGGTATGCTGGGCATAAGTTTGATACCAAACTAAAACCCAAATCGGATAAGTGCCTAATTTGTAGGTTATCCTAGGGAAACCTAAGTATAGTACTTATACAACTTACTAGAGAACAATGTAATTGTTGTTCGCCATGCGGTTTTCCTAAGAGGAATACCTATATGCAGTGGTAAGTGGGAGGAAAGTAAAACTCGATGAAATCGGAGTAATACTGTTCCAGTCACCGATTCCTTAATGGAACACAAATAGTTCATCAAGGATGAAACTATACCAATAATCTTCGAATACACAAGAACCGTGTAAGTCGGAGAGAGTCAGAAAATAACCTGGGGTATGAGTTTCTGATCTCACCTCATAAAGATGTCAATCTTATTGAGGAAGAATAACTGACTACGTATGAGGAAGTGATACTAGGTATCAACTCCATATTATGGCAAAGTGCCATGAAGTTCGAAATGGGTTCCATGTATACCAACCAAGTTTAGACACTGGTTGTTGTACCGAAAGGCATTGTGCCTATTGGCACTATATAAGTCTTTAAGGAAGACATACATGGATGGCAACATACCAACGTACTAAGCTAGGCTTGTAGTGAAAAGGTATCGTTATTAACATTGTGTCGATTATGACGAAACCTTTTACTCATTGCCATGGTTAAATCCATTTGGATAATGCTTGCTAAATGCTGCATGTTTCATTTATGAAATGTGGCAGCTGAACGTCAAAACCTCTTTCCTTAAAAGGAAATCTCTTGGAGGATGTTTACAACATCCTGACGGTTTTGTCGTACCAAAATGAGCAAACAAGGTTTGCAAGTTAATTCGATCCATTTATAGATTGAAGCAAGCATAGCGTTCTTGGAACTATCGTTTTGATGTAATCATAATGGTATATGATTTAATTCAAAATGAAAAATGATTCTTGTGTATATAATGAGGTTAGTGGGAGCGCACTGACAGTGAATGTCCTAAATAATGATGACATGGCATTTCTTGGAAATGATATTCCCATAATACAATTGGTGAAAGCTTGGCTTTCATGAAAATTCTCCATAGAATTCTTGGGAGAAACAACCTTTATTCTAGGAATAAAGATCTTCTGGGATAGATCTAAAGGTTTTTGACATTCTCCGAGAACTCGTACATTGAAATATATGTACGCGACCTGGTGTCTCATATGCTTTGAGCATATGGAGTCACAATCAGGCCAATCCAAGTGATAGTCATTGGATTGATGTTAAGAACATCGTTAAGTATCTTAGATGAACTAATGATGCTTTCTTAAGTTATGGAGAATGAGAACTTGAAGTGATTGGGTTCACTACTGCAAGTTTCCAAACCGATAAAAACGATTATAAGTCGTAACAAAGGTACTATATAGTCTGAATAACGGAACAGTGAGCTGGAAATCTTCCAAGTAAGATACTTCTACTGATTAAACAACAAAAACTGAATATTGATGCAGCTGAGGCAGCAATAGAAGTCTTTTGGATCTATAATAATCCTAATTAGATTAGGAGTAGTTCTGTTAGCAGCTGAGCTAGGCTACAGCACAGGCTAAAGAATTAATGGTCTCATCAACGATCCAGATATATACTTTAAATATTCATCTGATTCGTTTGGATAATACATCGTGGCGATGTGATGATCGAATAAATCACATATGATGAAAACCATGTAAATCCGCTGACGAAAGCCTTTCCTCAGTAGAAATTTGAGCGAACCGCACATAGTTCAAGTGTATGACACTTGAGTGATTGGCTATAGGCCAAGTGGGAGATTGTTGGACAATTATGACCCATAGCATCACTATTTGTACAGAACATGGTGTTGTTGTACAAATTAACTATGTGACAAAGGAAATTGCTCTTTTATCATTTGTAATTAGATTACCAAGATGTATAAATGATAGAAGGTCCTTATGATTAGTTCCGGATTGAGATGATATGAGACAATATCAATCCACGAAGGTTTAATCATTAAATATCCCTAGTCGTAGTATTATCAAGATTGGACATCGATAATGCGGAATAGACTAGTATTACACTTGTGCGCGTTGTGGGAGCATAACGACATAGTTCTCATATATTTGGGTATTGGATAGTCATGCAAGTGTAATAGGAGGTTGTGTTTACCGATGGTACGGAAACAGCTTCGCTCTGGATAGACCCATCGGAATTCCATTGGTAGTATGACTTTGTGTCTATGGAAGTCCGAATCAGGATAGATGTATTTGGTCTTAACCTGAGACTTGCACCGCTAATACTTGCGACAATCAATATACTTTGGTTTTGGTCATCCAGGGCTTTAACCGGTTCTGTGTACGCCTCTTCTGGGTATATTGAGAATCGTAGTGTATTGGGTGTGATGTCGAGATGGAAGTATCACTCCAGTCATAGTGGAGATGATGATCACGTAGGATACGGAATTGGTGCTCTTATATGCTGCAGCTAACGGGATATTATGACTAGGTCATGTTTATCCGATTATAGAGACTAGTTACTAGAGATCCGATATGTGCTTCGTACGGAGCAGACACAATTCCAACCCCAGGCCTAGCACGTGACATCCGATACTGGATCGCAATACGCAATACTACGTATACTACGCCTGATAAAGATTACATATTCCTTTAAGAATATTTTTGGAGAATTGGGTAGGCACGGTGCTTTGCTAGAAGCCAACCATGTCTTGTAAATCGGTAAAAACGTAGTACTAGGTACGTACGTGTTCGGATAGTCTGACGACCAGATTTACTGCCAACATATCCAGGGATCTCATGGGTCGCTTCCTGAAGATTCACCGATGACATATGACTCGCACATTATTAATCTGGGATTAATTATAAGAGAGAGAAAATTAATTTAGGATTAATTACGGAGATATTTTATCTGGGATAAAATATTATTTAAAGAGAGAGAACGATTAATTTGGAATTAATCGATAAATTAATATATTCGATATATTAAACAAAATTAGATTTCGACGCGGAATTAAATTTAGAATTTAATTTGGGGGAACGAGTTAATTTAGAATTAATTCGCTAGCGACGTGAATAGTAATTTTACTAGGCATAATTATTTAATTAAATTTGATTTAATTACGTCGCAACGGAAAATTTGTTAATTTGGAATTAGCGAACCCGAGCCCGGGAGAGTTTGCGGGCCCACTCGCATTTCGAATCAAGTGGGGCCCACAAGTCACATCAAGCGTCAAATCACTAGTCAATCAAGTGATGGAAGTCACATCACTTTGAGTGAAGTGATGTTTGTTATCATTGATTGATGTGAATAGTTGATGGAAGGCTTTTAATGGCTTGTACATTTTTTGGAAAGTGTAATTGGTATTTGTTTTTTTTGAAAATAAAAAAAAAACACACAACTTCATCTTCTTCCTCTCTCTTCTCAAGTTTCGGCCAAGGGCGATTTTCTTTCTTATTTTCTTGGCTTGGCCGAGAATATCAAGAAGTTTAAGGAATGATTTGCGGTAAATTTTTCCGAGTGCTAGCACATTAAAGAGTCATCCAAAGGTGATAGGGAAACAAACCCTTGAGCATGGAATCCATTGATAAAGCTTGGAGCTTGGAGATCATCCATGGAGCATCAAAGAGAGCCAAAGCCGTGAGCTTCAAGAAGGAGCATTTTTTTTTTGTTCGACGCATCGCAAATCCAATCAAAGTGAGTATTTCCGCAACTGAACTTTGTTGTATTCACACATGTTTTACGCTTAAATTGATCTTGGTTTGACCTTAGAAACCCAATAGTCCGTACCCGTAAGCATGACAGAGGTTTTAAGCTCCGGTTTCAAGTCCTTCTCTGCTTGCTTTATCAGATTGTGCATTTCTGCTAAAGTAGCTTCTTTATCAGACAGATGAAATTGCATAATAAAGTTAGAGAATTCTTTTGGTAAGGACTGAAGAATTAGATCGTGACCTATCTCAAGATCCATATGAACCCGAAGTTGGCCAATTTTTCAATATGGCCAATCATCTTAAGCACATGTCCACTAACAGATCCTTCTTTATACCTTGTTTAGATAAGGCACATGACACTTGGAATCTCATGGTATGAACGGAAGTTGCATACAACTCCTTCAAGTGAAAGATGATGGTTTGAGCATCCATATCTTCGTGAGCTTTCTGATGTTCGTCCGACATAGAGCCAAGCATTATGCAAAATGCTTGCTCATCATCATCGACGTGTTTCTTCCAAGCATTAAATGTATTTTAGTCAGCATCTTCTGCGGGTTCAGGGGGAAATGGTCTTTCAAGAACATAGAAAATATTTTCTTGTCGTAAGACAATTTTAAGGTTTCTAAACCAGTCATTGTAGTTGTCCCCTTTGAGCTTATGCTCATCAAGGATGGAACGAAGTGATACTCCGTTTGCCATAATAACATGAATAGTAATATTAATGGAGAATGTTAAAATTAGGAATATGTTTTCATTAATGTTTCATAATAACATGAGCTTTTAATATTATGAAGTTGCTCCCACTCAATTGTTTTAAATTTTTAAACAAATCACATCAACCCCAATATGATGGATTTCTTGTGGGCACGGATCCCATTATCATTAATTCATAACTCCGACTAGGGCCGGTCGTTATAAAATACAATAATTAGGTAGGTTCCCAACCAATTTATGATATAAATCACAATTCCTTGATCATTGGGTTGGGCAATCAAACATGCCATAGTTTATGCTAGTTCTCGTGGACACCCAATCTTTGCCACTAAGTTATAAGACCATGCCTAAGGGTCGCTGCGTCCTATGACTCAGAAAATTCAAACCATTGTCAATAGTACGATTTAGGGAAAAATTGGTATTGGTCAGTCTGGTAAAGCCTAGTCCTGCCAATACGGTTTAAGCCCTTTGGGTCTATACTTTACAGTGGGAGGTAAATTTTAGACTTAAATTATTATTGAGGATTTTAGCATGTTTAAGTGAATAACTTTCAAATGGATTCCTTCATTGAAAATTCCCCAGATGGAGGGTGGAGCTAACTCTCTTAAATACCCTTACCTCTTAGGCTCTTATTTCCTTGGTGAAAGGAATAAACAATAGATCCTCCAAATTAGTCCAACACTTTAAATATGCTTTAAGGTAAGCTTTGGGTAAATGATTATCTAGATGTCTTCACAGCTTTTCCTTTTGGTTATAAAAAGGTTGTGAGTGAAGGAAGACACCAAATCATTATCTAACTCTAGTAATATATTTGGTTAAATTAACTTTAGTTTGGAAAGTTTTATTAACGCCTTGGTCCCACCCCATTTGTATCTTTTATAATGTCTTTTATTATAAACAAGTAATTTATATTTATTAACCTTAAAGGTAATAAATCTCTAAGTTCATCACGAAATAATTACTTAGCTAAGGGATAAGCAATACACTCTATATTTCCTTAGAAAGTCTCTAGATGCTTGCACCCTAAAATAATCATGCCAATTCTAATCATACATAGAATCATCAAGCATATGAGTTTTAATATGTTGGAATTATTTTAGGCATTAAATAACTTTGATTAATATTTAATTATGATATTGTATTTTATTTTATTCAAATAAATTTACTATTCACTTTTTTTTACAGATGCGTGAACTTTAAATGCAATTTCACAATTCAAATCTTAACCAAATCATGTAAAACTTGTACCTAAAATTACGTTCAGGGTGTTAGCTTTCCAACGAGCTTTTACACACCCAATTTTGAGTTCAAATGAGAGAGAACGAATCAAAACAAAAACGGTGCGGGGATACCACTGTTGGGAAGCGGCCACGAGTGCGTAGCGGAAAATTTAAATAAATCAAATTATGATGCCGCTATCCCTTTGCCCAAAACCCATTTGTTTTGATTATTCTACAAGCCTAGGCATGTTACTATATATTCTAAGCATAAAAAATCATAAAACATGCAAAAAACATAAACCTAAACATGCTAACTATCATAAGAACTCTAATTAAAATAAAGAAAGAAAAAGACTTACTTGAACCGAAGACTCCTCCAGTCCTCCCTCCAATCTACAAGCTTTTTCTCGAATTCAGCAAGCTCTTCCACGTTCCAAAGAGCCACCCAAGTGTGTGGCCTCCAAAGGTGCACACACCAAAGCCAAAACTCAACGGCAATACTACTCCTTGAGTGCACGGGTATTTTGCCTTTGGTGCTAGCCTAGGCAAATACCTCAAAACTTTTAACTCGAGGTTCCTCTAGTCAATTAGACTTAAGGATCCTCAAAATCATTGGCTTACTCTTAAACTTTAGAGTTGCTCACTTATATAATACCAATATATGAAAGGTTTGGTGTAAAAATTTGTAAAGAATTCTTTGGGTTTATATAGGTTTTCCAAAGAAACAAAATTAATTAAGAATCTGATGTGAGATAAAAGATAATTTAATCTTAGTTATTGGATCTTAATTTAGTGGTTTAATGAGATTATAAAACCCGAATAAAAGTTTGGGCCGAATTGGAATTCAAAACAAATAACAAATAAAATTTTTTTTACTATTCATGTTACTATTCACATTTTTATTTATATATTTATTCCAGTTCCCAAAGTGCCCATATCTTCATTCACTAATCCCTAAGCCACTATGGAACCTCATAAATGATTTGTTCAATAATTAAACACATTGAACCATTTATGAACAATTCCTACAGCAATCATATATGCTGTTAAATTTGTACTGTGCACTGTTAACCATTGATTTCGACTTTGTTGTGTGTGACCTTTTGGGTTCCCCTCAAGTTGGACATGAAATGAATCGTGATAATTTAATCGAACATAAATTATCATCCGATCAGATGGTCGTTCGATTTCAATGACCAAGGTTGACATCTAGCAACATGCCAATGACTCCAAATGAGAATGAAAGATATATACCCATTCTGTATGCGATTTACATATGATACGGTCCATCGCCTCACTGTATCCCCACCATTTGACCAAAGGTATGATGTTGATAGTGTCATGAATCGTGTTAACCCAAGAATCTCAGATGATTCTTCCGCTGCGGCCACAGTCTCAAGCACTGATCACACATATCAACCTACGAACTGGAATACTACTCTTATAAGAAAATATTATCCTAGAGAGTGGCGATTCTTTGTTGTGTCTTCACAAACTTCATGTGTTTCAACAAATGACCCAATCATACCCTTATGACCAGATCTTTTGAACAGGGGAAGGAGAATGTCAAATTTATTTGATCCACACATAAGATTGTAATGACCTCAAGTCTAAGGACTAGTCATACAATCGATACATGAAAGTTCTCACAGACACATGGGATAAACACTCCATGTGAAAACTTTCGACGGTCAGTTCGATGGACACAAGCAACTCATGCATCCATGTGATACACCAAGCGGACGGATCTCCGCTAGTAGCCTATGAGATCGGCTACCCCACTTAAGGGCGGGTCATATCATCATGCTAGTCTCTCCGCTTTGTGAATGCCCAGATTATTCACAAAACTATGACTAGGAACGTTTAAGAGTAATGATTCTCATAAGGCGTGGAAGCAATCATCTTATTACTCCAAGGGCTTTATTACAGTGTTTTATGATTCATATAAGTTCTGTAAGACACGTATAATAAAGATTGTCATTTTATTAATTAATGAAAATATTACAAATACATGTACATATAGCCCATCCACAAGTTTAGTATAGGGCATATCCCTAACAGTGTATGTGTGCATGGAATGAAAGAATGACATATAAACCGGTGTGACCATAAGATGCTATAGAATGTATGTGCTAAGTTTGTATTGTATATACGTATATTTTGAAAGAGGTACGAATGTTAAGTTATCATAAGGTTTTTGGTATTGAAGAAAGTTTGTCAATAGTTAAAGTTTGTTTTGGTATTGAAGATAGTTGCCCGAATATAAGACAACTTGTTTGAGTTGCCGATTTGATGATAATTGTGATAGAAATATATATGTATGACTTCATATTTCACGTGATTGAAGTGTATTTGATATTAAACGATGCACTCTATGGTATTCATGCTTTGCTTTGTATGCTTTGGATGTCAGCTATTAGTCATATGTAGATGTGTGAATATGAAAGCTTGACATTGGTTAAGTATAAAGGATAATAACAAGTTAATAAAATATGAACTTGTAACAATCTATTAATTCCGTTAATTTGTTGATATGTTTGACTTATTTATTTATAGTAGTATGGTTACTTACTGAGTTTTTAAACTCAGACCAAACCAGTTTGCTAGTTTTGCAGGTTGGCTTCCAGATTGGTCAACCACAACAGCTTTGGAAGTCATGCTTGAGACGAGGATCACCCAAGCAGCAGTCACCCTCGCAAGTGTCCTTGAAGAAGTTTAGAAGTTTAAGAAATTTTGCTATTGCTTTATTTATCATGCTGAGCACGCCGCCTGTATATATATTTATATATATATATATATATATTAGTAAATGTTTTGATTATTTATGATGTGGTGGGCAGAGCCCTTGAGTGTTGATAGATGATATGGGCACGGGGCTCTTAGGTGATATGTTGGTGTGGACCTGAGGTCTATTTTAGTATATGATGTTTATTTCAGGATAGTTTTGATGCTGGTCTGAGATCCAGGTGTTCCGGTTTTAAGATACATCATGCCGGATTTTCGTAAATTTAGAGGCTTATGGAGATGGGTCAATCATGTCTCCTGCCGATAGCATCCAGCTTCTAGTGGGGTGTTACAGTGTGTATGATAGATTTCGTGATATGTGTGGACTATGGACGTTTATATGGAATGAATAAATGACTTGAAAAATCAGAGTGAATAGAAGATGTTATAAATGTGTATGTCAAGTTTGTTATAGTATGTACGTATATTGTAAAAGAGAACCGAATGTGGTTGAAAGCCTCTGATGTTAGTTATATCTTCAAGTATGAATTCTAGAATTAGATGTACATGAATATAATAGAAGTGAGATATGATTTCCGCACTGATAAGAGTGAATGCATATGAGTCATAAATGTTAAGCTATCATGAGTTTATCATGATTAAAGAAAGTTGAAGAAAGATTTTTTTTTATAGAAGAAAATATGTGTTGAATTAAAGAAAGTATGTTTTGAATTGAAGAAAGTATGTTTGTTTTATCGATTTGATGATATTTCAAATATGATTAGTCGTAATAGAGTATAATAAATCAGACTCTACATCTCATATGATGGAATTGGTTTCCATGTAAAATGACTTCATCTGTGATGCTTGTGTTGATGCCTTGTGTGATTTGAGTGTTTGGCTAATAGATTGGCATATATGTGAATATGTAGATATGAGAATTTGTCCTGGTAAAGTATAAAGGAAAATAAAAGTTGATAATTCTAAAAGTTGTAATAAGTTGATAATTCTGGTAAACGTCTAATGTGATTGACTTGTATGTTCTGTTTGTAGTACTAGCATGGTTACTTACTGAGTTTTATAACTCACACCAAACCAGTTTGCTAGTTTTACAGGTTGGCTACCAGATGGGTCAACCACAAATAAGTAGACTCAATTCAAAGAAACCTAAAGGTAGAATGCTTGGAATATAGAAATCACAAACTAGCACAACACGCTAGAAAATATGCAAACAATTGCTGACGAAAATTTGGGGCCTCAATAGAAATTTTGATGAATTGCCCTTCACGAACACCCCAATGATAATATATAACCAATGAAATTCAACTAAATTTTTTGAGCTTTTTTGCTCTTTAGGTCACTGAGCGCACGAAAAAATTCTAAATGTTGACCGATTTGGAGTCCGAAATGGGACCGGTATGGTTGCTTCTTGGTTCCAATAGCTATGTTTAACTTACAGGTTCACCGGTATGGGTACCAGTATGTAGGCCGTATCTACTTGCTGGTTCCATTAGCTATATTTTGGAACAAGTTGACTGGTATAGAGTCCGGTATGTTACTGGCATGAAGCTAGCCTGGTTCTAGTAGCTATGTATTTCCCAAGTAGATCGCTATGAATGCCGGTGTGGATACCGATATGGTTATTCCAGTTCCAATCGCTGTTTCAAGGTTATTTTATGACCAATATGAAGATTATATCTATGGACACTGACATAGTTTGACTTATTTTATCTATCTACGGCAATGAGAGTGCAGCTACGAGTTTTTAGTGGAATAACCTGAAGTTAATAATCCAGAAAATTTAATTAAAGATTTTAATAAATAATACAGGATTATTGGAGCTCGGAACTATAGATCCATTTGGCCCCCGTGCTAGCTCGATATATTGTAGCATATTAAATATAATTCGATAGTCCAATTATATACTCATATATATATATAAATATATATTATTAATATGATTAATAATATTTTTTGTCACACTTGAAACTATATATTAATTTTAATAAATATTTTTTATAATAAATGATTATATGAAAATTGTTTATTATAAATTATTTTAATAAATTATATGGTATAATTTAATAAAATATTTGGTTTAATAATTATTCCAAAAATGTGTTTTAGAAACACTTTAGTTGGAATGGAAGTTACACCTTTTAAATGGTAATAACAAATTCTTTTTGAGTAATATCTTTTTGTGATGATGATGACATTAAGTAAAAGATTTATATGTGGCAAAAACTGAAGGGGCTAGTATAATTCTTTAAAGAAAAAATGGTAAGAATTTGTTTGATTTTGTAAAATAAAATCCTAAGTATAAAGGTTAAGTTAGTTTTCCTTTTCACCCTAACTCACTTGTGTGAAACCTTAGCCACCCTAGTTCATCATTTTCTGTTAAGAGTTGAAAGAAAAGAAAATGAACAAAATAAAATGAAAAAATTCTGGTGTGATAAGTTTTGATCTCTAAAGTGTTTAGAGATTGGTTTGTGAGTCTAGCCCACTCTAATTTATGTTGATTGTGAGACATAGTACGGAAGACCAATCGGGATTGTAAAGAAAAATAAATTATCATCATCTTTCTTTTCTTATTTACCCTACACGGCAGTGACAGAAAAAATAACTCATTACCGCATGTTGTTTGGTGTTACGGGACTCGATTGGTTTTGTTTCTTATCCAGTAAAATTATAGAATATTAAGGAGTATTTTAAGAGTGTTTTGGTGCTGTTTTTGGTGGAAACATAAGACATGATACACTAATGTATTTTACGCAAATAATGGGCCGATTTGAGCGTGAGTTGGGAGCATTTTTGGGGTGAAAAATAGTTCAGATCCGAGCTGCTGATCGAGGGCTATTCGGGGGCTCATATATTGTTAAAAACAAAAACAAAATTTCAGTCCAGTAGCTGGTCATATTCAGCTATACAAGGGGAAGGGCAGAAAAAGTTTTCAAGGTCGATCCCGGGTGCCTAAGGTGTATCTGCTGCACCAGGAAAATGGTTCCTACAATTGATATCAGAGTAAAGTTGAAAAGTATTCTTAACCCTTCTCTTTTTATTTAAAGTCTATGTTTTTTATTATTTATATGAGATATAAATTATTATATGCATGTTGAGATGAGTTGGCACATATTAATGTTAATGTGATGAATATTTATTGTTGATTCATGTGATGAATATTTTTACATTGATCGTAAATTTTTCTGGCTCTTTTTTTATGTTGTTTTGGATTTTGGGAATGTAATATCATAAGGCCAATTTTACAAATGTTGTATATTTTATTTCCTATGTAAAATTTTCATTCTATGTAAATTGGAGGACCAATGCCGCAAAGGAATCAACACCACTCCATGGAGCAAGATATTAAGACAAGTGATGCCTTGTTTATTCGTACTAATTAGATTAGTATAGGAAAAATAAGAGCCCGATCAATGTAATTTTTTATATTATATGTATGCTTATTTCGAAATATTTTAATCACGTGTCATATAGCTTAGGGTGCCTACTCGTGCGTTTCACATGCAACAACATGTTTTAGATGCATGGATATTCTAGTCATAAAATGTGATTTTATGAAATTTAAAATAATTAAATTGGAATTTGATATGCATGAAAGTAAATTAATAAGATTAATTTATTTAATGGTTTAAAATTGGAAATTAAAAAATTTAATATAAATTGGCTTTATAAGTGAATTATATTTTCTCTTGGTATATCGAGTGGAAACCCGTACGTAAATTCCATAGCCGATTCCGAATAAACGGTAGAGTGGTCTGTACTCGGGACACAATTCCACGTACTATTAGAATTTATGAGATGCTTATATTAATTAAATAGTTTAATTAAAATTTTGTCCGGTTTGAATTTCTAAAAATTTTAAACTTGTTAGTGAACCAATATTTTAAGAGTTAAAATAAATTAGATCACTAAACCTAACTTAATTTAATTAGTTTAATTGAGTAAATTAATTAGTTGAGACTAATGGATATTAGTGTATTAAAATTTTAAGAGTTAAAATTGGTAAGATCACTAATTATGCACTAGTGTAAAGGAAAGTTATGTTTCAGCTGCGCATAAATTTATAGACACAAGTGAATTAAAATATAAGATATTTTAAATAGAAACCTTAAATTTAAAATAGTGAGTGTGAGAGGGATATACGAAAATATATCCCATAATCTTCGTTGTTAGTCTGAAAAGAAAGACTCAAAAGTCACCTCGAGAAGGCTTTGTTTTCGTCCGTTATGGATGGTGTCCATTTTGGGTCAATATCAAGTTTGGATTCCGAGAGGATATGAGCTCTAGATGTATCTGGTGAACTGACCTACCCTACGACGACACTTCATTAATTATGTCTAAGGGTTCCAAAATAACGGGTTACACTCACGAAGGAATGATTAAATATTAATCGAAATTCCTTAATCAAATCAAACGATGGTTGGTTAATATAAGAATAAAAGTTATTCCCATATACATAAATCAATTGAGATTGTCTCGATCTATCATGTAAATACTTGACCTACCATACGACGACACTTATTTGTAGGATGATAGATTTCTGTGACATAGTAATTCTCTTAGGTTTCTAATTCATTATACATGGTTCATACATCATGTCTAATTTTATGCCTAAATGTTTGATAATTTTAATATGCGATGAATGGATTTTAAATGCATGTTTACTTTTTTTTTTTTATTTCAGCCATGGTTTCTCCAATAATTGACATTCTCTCTAATAATAAATTGACGGGAGAAAATTATGTAAAATGGAAAATTAACATGAACGCCATTTTGGTCTATGAAGACCTTAAGTTTGTCCTGATAGATGAGTTTCCTTTGGAGACAACCAGAAAATTTGGCCAAAC
This sequence comes from Zanthoxylum bungeanum, assembly GCA_019454045.1. Classification (NCBI taxonomy): domain Eukaryota; kingdom Viridiplantae; phylum Streptophyta; class Magnoliopsida; order Sapindales; family Rutaceae; genus Zanthoxylum; species Zanthoxylum bungeanum. Next base: position 152,776 of record SKCR01042129.1, read on the forward strand.
CGTGCGCGATGCCTACCAGAAATGGGTCGCGGCCAATGAGAAAACCCGCTGCTATTTGCTAACAGGATGTCCAAGTTTCTTGATGCAAAATATGAGCCTATGGCTATAACATCTTTGATGGTGGAGTCATTACAGTGCATGTTCGTGCATCGTTCAAAGCGGCAGCGTCATGAGGCTATGGTCTCAGCAATGACTGTTATGATAAAGAAAGGGACATCAGTCCAAGAGCATGTATTAAGGATTATGACCTATCTCAATACGATCTAAACTTATGGAGTTCGTATTGACGAGCGAAGCCAAGTGACCATGATCATGGAAACTCTTCCGAAGAGTTTCCTGCAGTTTAAAAGCAACTAAGTTATGAACAAGTTATCTTTTACTTTGAGTCAGCTGTTAAATGAGCTCACCCATTATGAGTCCATACTGGTGGATCCTCATAGGCCTAGTGGAGAGGTAAATATTACCGAATATTCTAAATCTGCTAAGAATAAGAAGAAATGAACTGGGAAGGCTAAGGCAAAACATATGAAGAAGAACAAGAGAAGCTCTTAGGATAACAAGCCCAAGGGAAAGTATTTCCATTACAATAAGGATGGGCATTGGGAAAAGAACTGTCTTAAATACCTTACTGAGCGAAATAGATGAAGGCTACAGGTAAATATGATTTACTTGTTATCGAATCTCTATTTGTGGAGGATGATAAATCTGTATGGATTGTTTATTGTAGAGCCACTAATCATGTTAATTTGTTCTTCTTTATAGCTACTTGACTCATATAGGGACCTTGATGAAGGTAACTACACTATAAGGACACGGGATGCCGTTTCAGCAAGTGCAATAAAAGTTTCTGATTTAATTTTTTTAAATAATAATTATTTATTATGTTTAAACAATGTGTTATTTATTCTTGATTTTCGCAGGAATTTGATTTATGTTTCTAGACTTCTGGATGATGGTTTTTCCATTTCCTTTAATATTAATTTGGTTATTATTGGTAGAAATGGATTAACTATATGCACATGAAACGCTGATAATAATTTATATGTATTAAGGTCGTTAACACGTAATTCACTGCTCAACATTGAAATGTTTAAGGTTGAAAAACCTAAAATAAAATGGCAAAAGATTTTTCAGGATGACACATATCTGTGGCATCTTAGAGTTTATCATAATAGCCTTGATCGGATAGATAGGTTTATAAAGAACGGAGCTTCAAGCCAGTTAAATCTTGGAACTTTACCAGTCTGCGAATCATGTCTAAAAGGAAAGATGACCAAGAGACATTTTACTGGAAAAGATATAAGAGTCAGTAAACTACTTGAGCTAATACATTCAGACATTTACGGACGATGAATGTAAGAGCACGAGGTGGTTATGAATACTTCATCACATTTATTGACGATTATTTTAGATATGGGTATGTTTACCTAATGCAGCATAAATTTGATACTTTTGAAAAGTTCAAAGAATATCGTGTTGAGGTTGAGAACCAATTAGGTAAGACGATCAAAACTCTACGATCGGATCATGAAGGAGAATACCTTGATAGAGATTTCGATGAATTATTAGTTAATCTCACAGCACCCAAAACACCACAAAATAATGATGTTGTAGAGAGGAGAGATCGGACCCTACTAGATATGATAAGATATATGTTTAGTTATAGTTAACTACCTAGTTGATTCTAGGGGTATGCATGGCAAACGAAAATGTATATCATTAATGCAGTCACATCTAAGTCTGTTCCTAAAACTCCCTTAGAGTTGTGGAGTGGTCGTAAAACTAGTTTACGATATTTTCGCATATGTGGGTGTTTAGCATATGTGCTGAAGAATAAGACTACAAAGTTGGAGCCACGTTCTCAGGTATGCTTATTTGTAGGCTATCCTAAGGAGACTAGGGGTGGATTCTTGTATAGTCCTGAAGATAACAAAGTGTTTGTGTCAAAATATGCTACGTTTCTGATGGAGGAATATATAAGGGAGTTCATGTTGGACAGTTATGACCCATAGCGTCACTATTTGTACATATCAAGGTGTTGTTGTACAAATTAACTATGTGACAAAGGAAATTTCTCTTTTATCATTTGTGATTAGATCACCAAGATGTATAAATGATGAAAGGTCCATATGGTTAGATTCTGGATTGAGATGATATGAGACAGTATCAATCCACGAAGGATTAATCATTAAATATCCCTAGTCAGAGTATTATCGAAATTGGACATCGATAATGCGTAAAAGACTAATATTACACTTGTGCGCGTTGTGAGGGCAAAACGTCATAGTTCTCATATATTTGGGTATAGGATACTCATGCAAGTGTAGTAGGAGGTTGGGTATAGGATACTCATACCGATGGTACGGAAAACAGCTTCGCTCTGGATAGACCCCTCGGAATTCCATTGGTAGTATGACTATGTGTCTATGGAAGTCTAAATCAGGGTAAGTGTATTTGGTCTTAACCTGAGACTTGCACCGCTAATACTTGCGACAATCAATATACTTTGGTTTTAGGTCGTCCAAGCTTTAACAGGTTCTGTGTACGCCTATGCTGGGTATATTGAGAATCGTAGTGTGTTGGGTGTGATGTCAAGACGGAAGTATCACTCCAGTCATAGTGGAGATGATGGTCACGCAGGATACGGAACTGGTTCTCTTATGTACTGCAGTCATCGGGATAAAATGACTAGGTCATGTTTATCTGATTATAGAGACTAGTTACCAGAGATCCGATATGTGCTTTGTACGGGGAAGACACAATTCCAGCCCCAGGCCTAGCATGTGACATCCGAACTGGATCGAAATACGCAATACTACGTATACTACGCCTGATATATAGATCTCATATTCCTGTAAGGATATTTCTGGAGAATTGGGTATGCATGGCGCTTTGCTAGAAGCCAACCTTGTCTTGTAATTCGTTAAAAACATAGTACTAGGTACGTACGTGTTCGGATAGTTTGACGACCGAATTTACTGCCAACATATCCGGGGATCTCATGGGTCGCTTCCCGAAGATTCACCGATGACGTATGACTCGCACTTTATTAATCTTGGATTAATTAGATGAGAGAGAAAATTAATCTGGGATTAATTGCGGAGATATTTTATCTGGGATAAAATATCATTAAAAGAGAGATAACGATTAATTTGGAATTAATTGATAAAATAATATATTCGATATATTATACGAAATTGGATTTCGACGCGGAATTGAAATTAGATTTTAATTCAGGCAAACGAATTGATTTAGAATTAATTCGTTAGCGACATGAATAGTATTTTTCTAGGCATAATTAATTAATTACGTCGCAACGGAAAATTCGTTAATTTGGAATTAGCGAACCCGAGCCCGGGAGTGTTTGCGAACGCACTCGCATTGCGAACTTAAGTGCGACTCGCAAGTCACATCAAGCGTCAAATCACGTCACATCAAGCGTCAAATCATTAGTCACTTTGAGTGATCTGACAACTTGTCACTTGATTGATTGATTGATGTAAATAGTGATGTGAGTGGTTGAGGCTTTATTGCCTTTGACTTTTTGAAATTGAAAAATGGTAAATATTTTATTGTTTTTTGGAAAATCAAATAACAAATACATAAAGCAATTTCTTCTCTCTTTTTTTAATTAGCTCACGGTTTTTGGAGCCAAATATGCTCCCTCTCTCTCACGGCCTCAAGGCCATTTTCTTCTTCTGTCTTTCTGGTTTTCACCGAGAATCAAGAGGAGAAACATGGTGATTTTGTGGCAAAATTACCAAGTGCTAGCACACCAAATAGTGCATACAAAGGTGATAGGGAACTAATTTCATGAGCATGGAATCACCATCATCAAAAGCTTGGAGCTTGGACCGATTTTTGGAGAGCCAAAATAGTGGACTGTCGTGACCACCAAGGAGGGCAGAAATGATTTTTGTTCTTCACAACATCGCCTCAACCGATCGATGTAAGTATTCTGCAACTTCTTCGTGTATTCACATGTTGTCTCTTGCTTGTTATTCGATCCTCGGGACCGTAGAACATACCAACAATGGTATCAGAGCCATGTTGATAAAGCATGAAACTTAATTTAGGGTTAAAATTGGGTAAATTGATTTTGAGCATGATTTGGTTAAATTGGATGATTGAGTATACTTAAATGATGGTTAATTGAAGTTTGATTGGATCAATTTCATGAAATATTGTTTGGAACAATTTTGCCCAAAAATGTTGGCTTGGCCGAGAATGACATGAACCCTAATGTCTTGGAATTTTTGATTTTTGATTCATTGGATGACTTGAAATCAATTGGGAATGTTGATTTAATGTTGAATTGGATTTAATTGGATTGAATTCGAATCGGACATAAAAATCCCTACAATTACCGAGACTTTAGCATGTAATATGGGTTTGATTTTTGATCAATTGTGTTGGACACTAATTGTTGTTGATAAGCATAATTAATTAGGCTAATTGGTGTTTTGGAAGTATTGATTTGGGTGATTAATTATGGCATTACACTTTGTTTAATTAAATTGTGAAATTGGAATTTTGTAATTTAATTAAATGGGCCTATTTTGGAAATTGGGCTTTTAAATGTTGTAAATGGGCTAATTGGGCTTGGTTGTACCAAGTTAGGTTTAGGCTAAATTGGTTGGACCCAATTGGGCCCAAAACCGTTTCCATAAAGTCCAAATGCGACTAATGGACCTTTAATTATTTAATTGGGCCTAATGGGCCTTAATTGATTTCTAGGCTTATGGGGTTATTCCTTGATTGGGCTTTGGTTATTGGGTTTGACCCAAGTTGACCAAAAGTCTACGCCTTTAAGAAATTAATTAAAAGCCCATTGGACTTTCATTAAATTAACATTGGATGTTTATCGGGCTTTGAGACCCGTAACGATTAAATTTGAAATTTAAGTCGTAAATGTTCGTTAATAAAGTGTAATATTTAATTTGGAATTAAATAGCGAATTAGTATTAAATGCAAATTGAATTGGATTTAATTTTGTAGTTTAATATAATTCTAGAATTCGTACTTTGAGTACTTATTCGCAAAACGAGTTTGACTCGTGCAAAATCAAATCGTTGTTTGAACATTGGATGGTCATTAATTATCAGATTAATTAATTGGAATAGATTGATTGATAACATGCTTGTGTGAATACATGGTTGCGATGCATGAATAATGTATATCGGATGGATATTAGATGGGTGGGGCAATTTTAGAAATTGTTGTAATAAATTTTGAATTTATTAGGTCCAGCCTATTACCTCCATAATCTTTGTATTTCTCTTCTCACCTATTCCCCTCAATGTAAATGAGGTTTCTTTATAAGTGTTGTGTAACGGGTAGAAGTAAATACTTGTGCTAGCGGGAGAGAGGAAAGAGAGAGATTTGATCTAGGATCAATGTGTAAAGTATCCATCCACATATCATTATTATTTTATTTACGCGCCTTATTATGTGTTTAGAATGCATGTTTAAGGGTGTATGATGATGAGACCTTAACAAAGATAATAAATTGGTTGCCAATTTGCACGCGAAAAACCCTCTTAAAATATTAAGCGTTTTTCCTTCCATTGAGTGATTCTTACTCAAGATCCAAGACCGGCATTGGTTTGTTGGCCAAAGTCAAGGCCTTTGTCCGTCGAAGATGTGTTTGAATCATGAGAGCTTTGTTACATATTGGTGTCTTGTCCAAGTTGTGATTTGTTGGCCAAAGTCAAGATCACTTATTGTCCATCGACATTGATTACGAAGCTTTCCAAGGTCAATGGGTCACGCTTAACTGGGATCACTAAGTTTGTTGTGCCAAAGCCAAGGCTTAGTTGATTCAGAGGAAAAATGTTAGGTAATATATTGGATATATTGGCATATATAAGATATATGTTTCGGACTTGGATGTCCCCCTACTGGATCTAGGAATTGGATGGGATCCAATTGATCTTAGAGATCTACCTAGTTAATTATCATACAATTTGTTGGCCAAAGTCAAGATTTTGTGACATTTAACGGGATCCTAGCCCACTAGGAAACATGGTTTCCCGAGTACTCGACAGATGGTTAGAGGCTCGGCGAAAAATAGTGGGAGGCAAGTATTAAATTTGCAATATTCGTTTAATAACTTGCCATACGCGCTCAATTCAAATCATTCGTCAAATAAATTAAATGTTAGTTGGACTAATATTTAAATCGTTGTTTTAATAAAACAGTTGGACTGTATTCGAACTATTCATTTATAGTTGATTATATAATTGGATTATAGTAATCAATATATTTGATTTAATTAATTATAGTTGATTTTATAATTGGATTATAGTAATCAATATAATTTAATTTAATCTATTAAATTATAGTTGATTAAATAGTTGGACTATAGTAATCATTATAATAAATAGTACCTAAATCGTTGATTAAATAGTTGGACTATTAGAATCAAGATAAAATTGAAAGATTGACATTTAAAACATAATCCTAGGGAAAATGTATTTAAATGGTTTAATTTTCAAATTGGGAATAAAATTTCAGGATGGTCCTGGAAACTAATAAGTTACTTTATTTGATAAAATAACATATTAGGCCTAAGCCCAGAGTTAAGCAAATAAGTGGAACATGATATTTGAAATATTCATATGATGATAACTTTAGTGCTTAATCCATTAAACTTGTCGCATAGATTCCTTAATTTCTTAATCAGAACTAAGGATTAGATCGTTAAAGTATGATAATGAAATTGAAGGATCTTCATAGATCTAATTTTAGATCTTAGAAGTACAAATTACAATACTTAACTCTTTGAGAGTTAATGGCCATTCTCAAGGAGACAAAGCCAAAGTTTGCAATAAAGCAAATAGCGCAAGGCGCATCTTACTTCGACATTCGAGAAGGCCAAGGCTAGGTCGAACGCTTCTGAATGTGAAAAGGGCAAAGGCAAAATCATTATAATCTTCTAGGAAGATAAATGACATATCCTAAAATGTCTGCTTAAATTGTGGCAAACGGGATCGCGGAAGCGTGACTGCCGTTTGGACAAGGCAAACATGAAGGAATTGAAGACGAGAAAGGCTCTGACTTCAAATCTGTTTGTCATAATTATGTTCACTACTAGTATTAAAATTGGATTTTAAATACTTAGTGTGGTACATAAATATGTATTGATGTGCAGAATATGCTATGAGCAGGATACTGACTTCAATTGAGATATAAAATCTGCGAATCGAAAACGGGACAAAAGTCGCTGTTTTAACCGTAGATACCTAAGTAGGAACTACCCTTCGGGTGTGTACAAAAATTAGGAAACTGTTACAATGTAACTAGTTTGACTAGAGACATTATCTATATATCTGTGTTCAATCCGTTGCGGATGTACCTTTATATTCTAGAACACTAAAGTGTTTTATTTTATAAAGATGATATTGAGATAAACACATTAGATGTGAATAACAGCATTTATATTTTGAATATAAATAAATCTCAAACGTATAATATGACAAAAAAATAGCTCAAACTGAATTAATCAGTTGAAACTTAATTGTGGCATTGTTTTCGGGGACACAATTAAACGAGACTCGTATATCCACACTTTCGAAGAGTGGGTACTAGGACAAATTTGATTCCAATCAAATAAAGTCTACGAATCTAGTTTATTAGGCAAAGTGCCTAAAACACTATTTACTTGGTAAAAGTGCAAATGCCACCGATCTGTGAACCCTAGTTCATAGTGACGTAGGTGGGCCCATGTCTAGCTAGGCTAGAGGTGGATATGAATATTTCGTGACCTTTACGGATGAGGCAACGCGTTAGGGTTATATGTTTCTTCTGAAACATAAATCGGAAACTTTTAGAGTTTCGATAGGAAATAGACAAACAGATCGGCTAAAGTATTAAAGCATCACGGTTAGACCATGATGAAAATACTTAAGCAATAAGTTTCTCATATACCTGAAAGAGTATAGTATTCTTTCAATGAGGACTCCTCCCGGAACACGTCAATCTGATGGTCTGTCCGAACGGAGAAACTGAATTTTGTTGGACATGATAAGGTTAATCATGAGTCGCTCTGAACTACCATTTCCTTCAACGGATACGCATAAACAATGCAATACTTATTTTGAATAAGGTTCCATAAAAATCTGTTTGACATAATTCATATTAGATATGAACAGGAAAGAAATCGGGTTGCTCATTCCTGAAGATTTGGGTATGCTAGGCATACATTTGGATGATACCAAACTAAAACCCAAATCGGATAAGTGCCAAGTTGTTGGTTATCCTAAGGAAACCAAAGTATAGTACTTATACAACTCACTAGAGAACAATGTAATTGTTGCTCGCCATGCGGTTTTCCTAAGAGGAATACCTATATGCAGTGGTAAGTGGGAGGATAGTAAAACTCGATGAAAATCAGAGTAATACTGTTTCATGCACCGAATCTTAATGGAACATAAATAGTTCATCAAGGATGAAACTATACCAATAATCTTTGAAAACACAAGAACCGCGTAAGTCGGAGAGAGTCAGAAAACAACCTGGGGTATGGTTTTCTGATCTCACCTAATAAAGATGTCAATCTTATTGAGGAATACCAACTGACTACATATGAGGAAGTGATACAAGGTATCGACTCCCTATTATGGCAAAGTGCCATATAATCCGAAATGGATTCCATGTAAATCAACCAAGTTTGGACACTAGTTGTTGTACCTGAAGGTATTGTGCCTATTGGTACTGTATAAGTCTTCAAGGAAGACATACATGGAAGGCAACATACCAACGTACAGAGATAGGCTTATAGCGGAAAGGTGTCGTTATCAACATTGTGTCGATCACGACGAAACCTTTTACCTGTTGCCATGTTAAATCCATTTGGATAATGCTTACAGATGCTGCATGTTTCATTTATCAAATATGACAGCTGAATGCCAAAACCGTTTTCCTTAACGGAAACCTTTTGGAGGATGTTTATAACATCCTGACGGTTTTGTCGTACCAAAACTAGCAAACAAGGTTTGCAGGTTATTTGATCCATGTTTGGATTGAAGCAAGGATTGAGTTCTTGGAATTATCGTTTTGATGTAATCATAATGGTGTATGATTTAATTCAAAAGGAAATGATTCTTGTGTATATAAAGAGGTTAGTGGGAGCGCACTGACAGTGACTGTCCTATAATTAATGATGACATATCATTTCTTGGAAATGATATTCCCATAAAAACTATCGGTGAAAGCTTGGCTTTCGAGTAAATTCTCCGTAGAATTCTTGGGAGTAACAACCTTTATTCTATGAATAAAGATCTACTGGGATAGATTTAAAGTTGTTAATAATCTCTGAGAACTCGTACATTGAAATAAATGTATGTGACCTGGTGTCTCATACGCTTTGAGCATATAGATTCACAGACACACCAATCCAAGTGATGGTCACTGGATTGACATTAAGAACATCCTTTAGTATCTTAGAAAACTAAGGATGCTGTCTTAAACTATGGAGAATGAGAACTTGAAGTGACTGGGATCACTGTAGCAAGTTTCCTAACCGATGAAAAACGACTATAAGTCGCAAATGGTACTATATAGTTTGAATAAATGAACAGTGAGCTGGAAATCTTCCAAGCAAGATATTGTTACCGAATAAACAACAAATGCGGGTTATTGCTGCGGCTGAGGCAGCAATAGAAGCTATTTGGGTCGATAATAAGTCTAATTAGATTAGATATAGTTCTGTTAGCAGCTGAGCTAGGCTTCGCACAGGCTAAAGAATTAATTGTCTCATCAAGGATCCAGATACATACTTCGACTATTCATCTGATTCGTTCGGATCATACATCGTGGCGATGTGATGATCGTATAAATCGCATCATATGATAATCATGTAAATCCATTGACGAAAGCCTTTCCTCAGCAGTTTGAGCGAACCGTACATAGTTCGGGTGTAGGACACTCGAGTGACTGGCTATAGGAAAAGTGGGAGATTGTTGGACAATTATGACCAATAGCGTCACTATTTGTACAGATCATGGTGTTGTTGTACAAATTAACTATGTGACAAAGGAAATTGCTCTTTTATCATTTGTGATTAGATCACCAAGATGTATATATGATGAAAGGTCCATATGGTTAGTTCCTGGATTGAAATTATATGAGACAGTATCAATCCACGATTGATTAATCATTAAATATCCCTAGTCAGAGTATTATCGAGATTGGAGATCGATAATGCGTAAAAGACTAGTATTATACTTGTGCGCATTGTGAGGGCATAACGACATAGTTCTCATAAATTTGGGTATAGGATACTCAAGCAAATGTAGTAGGAGGTTGTGTTTTACCGATGGTACGGAAAACAGCTTCGCTCTGGATGGACCCCTCGGAATTCCATTGGTAGTATGACTATGTGTCTATGGAAGTCCGAATCAGGGTAGGTGTATTTGGTCTTAACGTGAGACTTGCACCGCTAATACTTGCGACAATCAATATACTTTGGTTTTAGGTCGTCCAAGCTTTAACAGGTTCTGTGTACGCCTCTGCTGGGTATATTGAGAATCGTAATGTGTTGGGTGTGATGTCGAGACGGAAGTATCACTCCAGTCATAGTGGAGATGATGGTTACGTAGGATACGGAACTGGTTCTCTTATGTACTGCAGTCATCGGGATAAAATGACTAGGTCATGTTTATCCGATTATAGAGACTAGTTACCAGAGATCCGATATGTGCTTCGTACGGGGCAGACACAATTCCAGCCCCAGGCCTAGCATGTGACATCCGATACTGGATCGAAATACGCAATACTACGTATACTACGCCTGATATAGATCACATATTCCTGTAAGGATATTTATTGAGAATTGGGTAGGCATGACGATTTGCTAGAAGCCAACCTTGTCTTGTAAATCAGCAAAAACGTAGTACTAGGTACGTACGTGTTCGGATAGTCCGACGATCGAATTTACTGCCAACATATCCGGGGATCTCATGGGTCGCTTCCCGAAGATTCACCGATGACGTATGACTCACACTTTATTAATCTGGGATTAATTAGATGAGAGAGAAAATTAATCTGGGATTAATTGCAGAGATATTTTATCTGGGATAAAATATCATTAAAAGAGAGATAACGATTAATTTGGAATTAATCGATAAAATAATATATTCGATATATTATACGAAATTGGATTTCGACGCGGAATTGAAATTATATTTTAATTCGGGCAAACGAATTGATTTAGAATTAATTCGTTAGCGACGTGAATAGTGATTTTACTAGGCATAATTAATTAATTACGTCGCAACGGAAAATTTATTAATTTGGAATTAGCGAACCCAAGCCCGGGAGTGTTTGCGAGCGCACTCGCATTGCGAACTTAAGTACGGCTCGCAAGTCACATCAAGCGTCAAATCACGTCGCATCAAGCGTCAAATCATTAGTCACTTTGAGTGATGTGACAACTTGTCACTTGATTGATTAATTGATGTAAATAGTGATGTGAGTGGTTGAGGCTTTATTGCCTTTGACTTTTTGAAATTGAAAAATGGTAAATGTTTTATTATTTTTTGGAAAATCAATTAAAAAATACATAAAGCAATTTCTTCTCTCTTTTTTTAATTAGCTCACGGTTTTTGGAGCCAAATATTCTCCCTCTCTCTCACGGCCTCAAGGCCATTTTCTTCTTCTGTCTTTCTGGTTTTCACCGAGAATCAAGAGGAGAAACATGGTGATTTTGTGGCAAAATTACCAAGTGCTAGCACACCAAAGAGTACATACAAAGGTGATAGGGAACTAACTTCATGAGCATGGAATCACCATCATCAAAAGCTTGGAGCTTGGACCGATTTTTGGAGAGCCAAACCAGTGGACTGCCGTGACCACCAAGGAGGGCAGAAATGATTTTTGTTCTTCACCGCATCGCCTCAACCGATCGATGTAAGTATTCCGCAACTTCTTCGTGTATTCACATGTTGTTTCTTGCTTGTTATTCGATCCTCAGGACCGTAGAACATACCAACAGTTCAAACATCGAAGTACGGTGTTACTCGAGGAGTTATTTGCTGGTTCGACCAGCACACTATCGTTAATAACAGTTGATAAAAACAGAGCAGCTTCGATATCTGAGCGTCAGATGCAAGTTTTTCAGAATGATCTGCCATATAGACGTAGTGGGAGGATTATACGACAACCTGATCGCTATTTAAGAGTTGGAGAGGCACAAGTTGTCACTTCCAGAGATGGTGTAGATGATCCATTGACCGATCGTAGTGCAATGAATGATTCTGATAAAGAGGAATAGCTCAAAGCCATGAACCTCGAGATGAAGTCTATGTACTCCAACTCAGTATGGGAACTTGTAGACCAACCTGATGGGGTAAAACCCATAGGTTGCAAATGGATCTATAACAGAAAAAATGGAGAAAATGGGAAAGTACAAACCTTCAAGGCTAGGATAGTGGCCAAGGGTTATACCTAGAAATATAGAGTTGACTATGATGACACTTTCTCACCAGTAGCCATGCTCAAATCCATTCTCACTCTTCTGTCAATTGCCGCATATTATGACTATGAGATTTGGTAGATGGACATCAAGACTGTATTCTTGAATGGCAATCTTGATGAGTGTATCTTTATGGTACAACCAGATGGGTTAATAGCCCAAGGTTAAGGGCAAAAGGTTTGCAAGTTACAAAGGTCCATTTATGGACTCAAGGAAATATCTCGATCTTGAAACATAAGATTTGATACCACGATCAAGTCTTATGATTTTGAGCAGAATGTTGATGACCTTTGTGTATACAAGCATGTCATTGACGGAAAAATGATTTTTCTCATTTTATACGTTGATGATAATTTACTCATTGGGAATGATGTAAAAATATTATCGGACGTGAAAACCTGACTAACTAGCTAATTCCAAATGAAAGATTTGGGATAGGCCAGTTATGTACCTGGGATCCTGATTCTTGGGGATCGCAAGATATGACTGTAAGTTATGTCTCAGACATCCTATATCAACAAGATCCTTGTGCAATTTGAGATGCAGAATTCCAATAAAGGAAATTTACCTTATCGACATGGAATTCATTTATCGAATGAAAAGTCTCCTAAGACACCTCATGTTGGACAAAATGACCCATGGCGTCACTATTTGCACAGATCATTGTGTTGTTGTAGCAAATTAACTATGTGACAAGGAAATTGCACTCTCATCATTTGTGATTAGATCACCACAGATATATAAATGAAGAGAGGTCCCTATGATTAGTACCTGGACTGAGAATGATATGAGACAGTATCAGTCCCCGAAGGTTTAATCATTAAATATCCCTAGCCGTAGTATTATCGAGACTGGACATCGATAATGCGGAATAGGCTAGTATTGCACTTGTGCGCGTTTGTGAGGGCACAACGGCATAGTTCTCATATATATAAGTATTGGATACTTATGCAAGTGCGATAGGAGGTCGTGTTTCACCGACGGTACGGGAAACAGCTTCGCTCTGGATAGACCCCTCGGAATCCCATTGGTATTATGACTATGTGTCTATGGGAGGCCGAAATCAAGGTAGGTGTGTATGGTCTTAACCTGAGACTTACATCGCTAATACTTACGATAATCGATAAACTTTGGTCTTGGTGGTAGGGGACTTTAAACGGGTTCTGAGTACACCACTTCTGGGTTTATCAGAGAGTCGTAGAGTATTGGGTGTGATGTCAAGATGGAAGTATCACTTCAGTCATATTGGAGATGATGTCACGCAGGATACGGTATTAGTGCTCTTAAGTGCTGGCCGGCCATCGGGATATTATGACAAGGTCATGTATATCCGATTATAGAGACTAGTTACCAGACATCCGACATGTGCTTCGGACGGGGCAGACACTTATCCAGCCCCAGCCCTAGCACGTGACTATCCGATACTGGGCCGATATACACAATACATTAGTATACTACGCTTGATACAGATCTTAATATTCTTAAATGGATATGTCCGGAGAATTGGGTAGACTTGGTGCTTTGCTAGGAGTCGACCTTGTCTTGTAAATCGGTAGAACGTAGTACTTGGTACGTACGTGATTCGGATACTCCGACGACCGTATTTACTGCCAGATTATCCGGGGATCTCATGGGTCGCTTCCCGATAATCCACTGATGACGCACAACTCGCACTCTTAAATAATCTGGGATTATAATAGAAGAGAGAGAAAATTAATCTAGGATTAATAACAGAGATGTTTTATCCGGGATAAAATGTCGTCTAAAGAGAGAGAACGATTAATTCGGAATTAATCGATATATTAATATATTCGATATATTAGACGAAATTAGATTTCGACGCGGAATTAAAATCAGATTTTAATTCGGGTAAACGAGTTAATTTAGAATTAATTCGTTAGCGACGTAAATAATAATTTCGCTAGGCGCAATTATTTATTTAAATTCGATTGAATTAACGTCGCGAAGTAAGCTCGGTATTTCGGAAATATCGAACCCGAACGCGTGAGTGCACGTGGGCCCACTTTCATTTGGAAACGTGTGGGGCCACATGACACATGTCATTCTAATGCTTTGCATGTAGATTGTGTACATTGCACTCAATGTCATTGCATGTAGATAGTGTACAATGCACTCAATGTTATTGCATGGAAATTGAGTGTTTTACACTCTAAGCCATTGCATGTTTTGTGTCATAATTTTATTATTAATTTAATGAAAATTATGGCATAAATATAAATTGATTTTTGGTAAATCATTTTTAACAACTTAATACACAATTTTATCTCTCTCAAATTCTCTCTTCCTCTCACGGCAATGGTGGCCATTCTTCACTGGTTTTGAACCAGTTTGGGCGTGAATAAGGGAAGCAAGAGTGGTTTCTCATGGTGAGAAATCAAGTGCTAGCACACTTTCAAGTTTTGCGAAGGTGGTAGGGAGGTTCACCCATGAGGCGGGACTCATCCGATGGAGTTTGGAGCTTCGTTTTGAGACCCGAAACTGCCAAGACAGTGAGCATGGACTGGTTGCAGTAAGCTTACCAAGGCAGTGCGTTTTTGGGCATGATTCGTCTTCAAATCGACATAACCGATCAATGTAAGTATTCCGCTATCTTCGTTGGTGTATTCACGCATTATTTCATGTCTTGATTTGATCTTGGGACCTTAGAATTAACCAACAATGGCATCATGAGCTAATGTTGCAAGCATGAAATTTGTAGGGTTTAAAATTGGGTAAATGTGATTTGAGCATGATTTGAATAAATTGCTTGTTTGAGTATGCTTATAACATGTTTAAATTCATTTTGGTTGGACTAATTTGATGAAAAATGATTTGGAATTATTTTCCCCAAAATTAACACCTTGGCCGAATGTATAATGATTTTTGGGATCTTGGATTTTTCATTATTAATTCATTGGATGAGTTGTAATGGAGTAGGATGATATTAATTTAAGATTGAATTGGATTTAATTTTAAATTGAACAAAAACCCTAAATTCTATATGTTGGCCGAATGGTGCCTTTGCCCTAATGTCTTGGTGTTTTTGGTTTTGTGACATTGGATGTGTATGAAATCAAATCGGATGTTGATTTGATGTCGATTGTAGGTTCGATTGGATCGAAACCGAATCGGACACAAAATCACCTTCCTTGGCCGAGAGCATTGAAGCATGTTTATGGGTTTGATTTTTCATTATGTGTGTTTGACATGTAATAATGAATTAAGTATGATTAATTGGACTAATTTAGTGTTTTGGAAATGTTGATTTACTTGATTAATCATATAATGCACTTTTGGTAATTAAATTGTGAAAATTGGATTTTTGGATTTAATTAATTGGGCCTAATTTTGGAAATTAGAATTTAAAGTTGTAATTGGGCCTATTGGGCTTGATTTATCAAGTTTGGTTTAGGCCAAGTGGATTGGATCCAATTGGGCCCAAAACCTTAACCATAAAGCCCAATTGCGACTAATGAACCTTTAAAGTTCAATTGGGCCTAATGGGCCAAGATTGATTTATGGGCTTATGGGGTAAATCCCGGATTGGACTTTGGTTATCGGTTTGACCCGAGTTGACCAAAAGTCCACGCCTTAAGAAATCAATCAAAAGCCCATTGGACTTTAATTGAATTGACGTTGGACGTTATTCGGACTTTGAGTCCCGACGCGATTGAATTTGGAATTTAAATCGTAAAAGGTTTATTAATATAAAGTGCAATATTTAATTTAGAATTGAATAATGAATTAGTATTAAATACATGTTAAATTGGATTTAATTATGTAGTTTAATTTAATTCATGAATTCGTACTTTAAGTACTTATTCGCAAAAACGAGTTTGACTCGAACAAAATCAAATCGTTGTTTGAACATTGGATGATCACTTAATTATCAGATTAATTAATTTGATTAGATTGATTGATAGCATGCTTATGTGTGTGAATACGTGGTTGTGTTGAATGAATAATGCATATCGGATGGATATTAGTCGGGTGGGCAATTTTAGAAATTGTTGTAATAAATTCGATTTATTAAATTGGACCTGCGTGTCCAGCCTTATCACCTTCTTTCTCTTTGTATTCTCTTCTCACCTATTCCCCTCTACATATATGAGGTTTCTTTAGAAGTGTAGTGTAACGGGTAGAAGTAGTACAAGTGCTAGCTTGAGTGAGAAAGGGAGAGATTTGATCTAGGATCAATGTGTTAAGTATCCATCCGCATATCATTATTATTTTATTTCATACTCGCTTTATTATGTATTTAGAATGCATGTTTAAGGGTGTATGATGATGAGACCTTAACAAAGATAATTAAATTGGTAGCCAATTTGCACGCGAAAATCCCTCAATCTATATTAAGCAAATATCCTTCCATTGAATGATTCTTGTTCAAGATCCGAAGTTGGCATTGGTTTGTTTTTGACCAAAGTCAAGACCTTTGTCAATCAAGGATGTACTTGAATCATGAGAGTTTTGTTGCATATCGGTGTCTTGTCCAAATCGTGATTTTTATTGACCAAAGTCAGATCACTTTTTGTCCAATGACATTGATTACGAAACTTTCCTCGTCAATGGGTCCCGCTTAACTGGAATCATTAGGTTTGTGTTTGGCCAAAGCCAAGGCCTAAATGATTCAGAGGATATGGTTAGGAAAATGTATTGGATACATTGACATTATACATATGTTTCGGACTTGGATGTCCACCTAACCGGATCTAGGAATTGGATGAGATCCAATTGATCTGTGAGATCTACCTAGTTAAATAGCATACAGCTTTTTATTGGCCAAAGTCAGGGTTGTGTGTTATTTAATAGGATCCTAGCCCACTAGGAAACGCGGTTTCCCGAGTACTCCACAGAGGGTTAGAGACTCGACGAAAAATAGTGGGAGGCAAGTATTGAATTTGCAATATTCGTTCGAATACTCGCTAAACACGCTCATTTACATTTTACTCGTCGTATTAATCAAAAGTATTAGTTGGACTAATATTTTATGTTGTTTTAAATTATATATATAGTTGGACTATATACAAACTCATTCAATATATAGTTGATTTTATAATTGGATTATAGTAATCATATAATTGAATTAAATGATAGTTGATTATAATGGGATTATAGTAATCAATATTAAAATTTAGTTGATTTTATAATTGGATTATAGTAATCAATATAATTGAATTAAATGATAGTTGATTTTATAATGGGATTATAGTAATCAATATTAAAATTATAGTTGATTAAATAATGGATTATTGTAATCATTATAATAAATAGTACCTTAATAATTTGATTAAATAGTTGGACTATTAAAATCAAGTAAAGAATTGAAAAGGTTGAATATTTAAAATATATAATCCTTGGATTAAATGTTTTAAATGATTTAATTTTCAATTGGGAATTAATAATAGGTTAATTTATTTGATAAAATAACTTATTATTACTAAGCCCATAATTAAGCAAATAGTAGAGCATAAAGTCTTTGGAAGATTTATGTGATGATGACTTTAGTGCTTAATTAATATACTTACAATAAATCTATCTTTAGATTTAAAAGTATTAAAATTGCAATTAATAATTCTTGGAGAATTAATTGACTATTCTAGTGGAGAAAAGTCAAAGTTTGCAATTAGGGCATGTAGCACAAGGTGCACATCGTTTAGATATTCCGAAACCCAAGGCTTGGCCAAAGGTTTGTGAAATATTGAAAAGGATAATTGACATATCTCAAAGTGACTACCATTTGGATATGGAAGACACGAAGGAATTAAAGAAAGGGCGAGGCTCTAACTTTAAAAAATATTTGTCAAAGTTATGTTCACAACTAGTATTAAAATTAGATTTTAAATACTTAGTGTGGTACATAAAATATATGTATTGACGTTCAGAATCCGCTGTGAGCTGGATACTGGCTTCAAGCCGAGATTTCTCTGCAAATCGGAAAACGGGACGAAAGTCGCTGTTTCGACCGTAGATACCTAAATTAGGAACTACCATTTGGGTATGTACTTAAATTAGGAAATGTTATAATGTAACTAGTTAGACTAGAGACATTATCTCTATATCAGTGTTTAATCCGATGCGGATAAAACCTTTATATTCTAGAACACAAAGTGTTTCATTATATAAAGATGATACTGAGATAAATACATTGGATGTAAATAACAGAATTTATATTTTGAATATAATAAAATCTCAAAAACATATAAAATGACAAATAAATAGCTCAAATTGATTTGATCAATAGAGACTTATTTGTGGCATTGTTGTCTGGGACACAATTAAACAAGACTCGTATATCCACACTTTTGAAGAGTGGGTACTAGGACTGATTTGACTATTCAAATAAGGTCTACGAATCTAGTTTATTAAACAAGACTCGTATATCCACACTTTTTGAAGAGTGGGTACTAGGACTGATTTGACTATTCAAATAAGGTCTACGAATCTAGTTTACTAGGTTAAATACCTAAAATACTATTTACTTGGTAATAGTAAAAGGGCCACCGATCTGTTAGCCCTATTCATGGTGAAGTAAGTGGGCCCATATCTAGCTAGGCTAGATGTGAACATGAATATTTCGTGACCTTAACGGATGTGACATCACGTTATGGTTATGTGTTTCTTTTGAAGAACACAGATCGGAAACTTTAAGAGTTTCGACACGAAGTAGACAAACAGATCGGCTATAGTATTATTCCGCCACGGTAAGACCGAAATGGAAAATACTTAAGCAGTAAGTTTCATATATAAATGAAAGAGTACGGTATTCTTTCATATGAGGACTCCTCCCGAGACACGTAGTTAGATGGTGTGTCCGAACCAAAAACCGAATTTTTGTTGGACATGATAAGGTTTATCACGAGTCGCTCTGAGCTATAATTTCCTTCAACAAGATATGTATTAACAGTGCAAAACTTATTTAGAATAAGGTTCCATATAAATCTGTTTGACAGATATCATATAGGATATGAACAGGGAAGAAACGAGGTTTCTCATTCCTGATAATTTGGGTATGCCAGGCATGACGTTTGGATGATACCAAACTAAAGGACCCAAATTGGATTAGTGCCAATATAGGTTATCCTAAGGGAAACCATAAGTATAGTACTTATAAATCCCACATGAGAACAATGTGATTGTTGCTCACCATGCGGTTTTCCTGAGAGGAATACCGATATGCAGTGGTCAGTGGGAGGATAGTGATACTCGATGAAAATCGGAGTAATACTATCAAAGCACGAAGTCCTTTATGGAACACAAATAGTTCATCAATGATGAATCTATACCATTAATCTTCAAATACACAAGAAACGCGTAGATCAGAGAGAGTCAGAAAACAACCTGGGGTATGGGTTTCTGATCTCACCTCATAAAGATTTTAATCTTTTAAGGTACACCAACTGATTACGTATGAGGAAGTGATACGAGGTATCGACTCCCTAATATGGCAAAGTGCCATGAAACCGAAATGGATTCCATGTATAACAACTATTTTGGATACTAGTTGTTGTACCACAAGGCATTTTGCCTATGGTACATTAAACGTCTTCAAGGAAGACATACATGGAAGGCAACATACCAACGTACAAAGCAGGGCTTTTGACGGAAAGGTATCGTTATCAACATTATGTTAATAACGGTTCAACCTTTTACCTGTTGCCATGGTAAGTCCATTTTGAAGATGCTTGTTGATAACTGTATATTTCATTTATGGAATATGTCAGTTACAATCAAAATCGCTTTCTTGAAAAGGAAACCTTTTGGAGGATGCTTTCAACATCCTGACGATTTTGTATAACCGACAAACAAGGTTTGCGGGTTATTCGATCCATGTTTGGATTGATGCAAGCATAAGGTTCTTGGAACTGTTATTTTGAAATAATCATAATGGTTTATGATTTGACTCAAAACTAAATAATTCTTGTGTATATAAGGAGGTTAGTGGGAGAGCGCACTGACAGTGAAATTCCCATAAAGCAATTGGTGAAAGCTTGGCTTTCAATAGAAATTCTCCGTAGAATTCTGGGGAGTAACAACCTTTATTCAAGGAATAAAGATCTACTGGGATAGATTTGGAGTTTGTTAACACTCTCTGGGAAATTGTACATTTAAAATGTACTTGTATTGGTGTCTCATACGCTTCGAGCATATGGAGTCACAATCGGGTCAATCCAAGTGATAGTCACTGGATTGAAGATTAAGAACATCTGGTAGTATCTGAGAGAACTAAAGATGTTGTCTTAAACTATGGAGATGGAGAACTTGAAGTGACTGGGATCACTACTGCAAGTTTCCAAACAATTAAAATACTACGGTACTATAAAGTTTGAATAACCGGGACAGTGAGCTGGAAATCTTCCGAGCAAGATAACTGTTGCCGAATAACAACAAAAGCGGATTATTGCTGCAGCTGAGGCAGCAATAGAAGCCATTTGGATCGATAATAAATCTAATTAGATTAGATATGGTTCTGTTAGCAGCTGAGCTAGGCGTCACACAGGCTAAAGAATTAAAGGTCTCATCGACGATCCAGATATATACTTCTATATCATCTGATTCGTTCGGATCATACATCGTGGCGATGTGATGATCGTGTAAATCGCGTCAGACGAAAATAAGCAAATCCGCTGACGAAAACCTTTCCTCAGCAATTTGAGCGAACCGTACATAGTTCAGGTGTGGGACACTTGAGTGACTGGCTATGTGCCAAGTGGAGATTGTTGGACAAAATGACCCATAGCGTCACTATTTGCACAGATCATTGTGTTGTTGTAGCAAATTAACTATGTGACAAGGAAATTGCACTCTCATCATTTGTGATTAGATCACCATAGATATATAAATGAAGAGAGGTCCCTATGATTAGTACCTGGACTGAGAATGATATGAGACAGTATCAGTCCCCGAAGGTTTAATCATTAAATATCCCTAGCCGTAGTATTATCGAGACTGGACATCGATAATGCGGAATAGGCTAGTATTGCACTTGTGCGCGTTTGTGAGGGCACAACGGCATAGTTCTCATATATATAAGTATTGGATACTTATGCAAGTGCGATAGGAGGTCGTGTTTCACCGACGGTACGGGAAACAGCTTCGCTCTGGATAGACCCCTCGGAATCCCATTGGTATTATGACTATGTGTCTATGGGAGGCCGAAATCAAGGTAGGTGTGTATGGTCTTAACCTGAGACTTACATCGCTAATACTTACGATAATCGATAAACTTTGGTCTTGGTGGTAGGGGACTTTAAACGGGTTCTGAGTACACCACTTCTGGGTTTATCAGAGAGTCGTAGAGTATTGGGTGTGATGTCAAGATGGAAGTATCACTTCAGTCATATTGGAGATGATGTCACGCAGGATACGGTATTAGTGCTCTTAAGTGCTGGCCGGCCATCGGGATATTATGACAAGGTCATGTATATCCGATTATAGAGACTAGTTACCAGACATCCGACATGTGCTTCGGACGGGGCAGACACTTATCCAGCCCCAGCCCTAGCACGTGACTATCCGATACTGGGCCGATATACACAATACATAGTATTATACTACGCTTGATACAGATCTTAATATTCTTAAATGGATATGTCCGGAGAATTGGGTAGACTTGGTGCTTTGCTAGGAGTCGACCTTGTCTTGTAAATCGGTAGAACGTAGTACTTGGTACGTACGTGATTCGGATACTCCGACGACCGTATTTACTGCCAGATTATCCGGGGATCTCATGGGTCGCTTCCCGATAATCCACCGATGACGCACAACTCGCACTCTTAAATAATCTGGGATTATAATAGAAGAGAGAGAAAATTAATCTAGGATTAATAACGGAGATGTTTTATCCGGGATAAAATGTCGTCTAAAGAGAGAGAACGATTAATTCGGAATTAATCGATATATTAATATATTCGATATATTAGACGAAATTAGATTTCGACGCGGAATTAAAATCAGATTTTAATTCGGGTAAACGAGTTAATTTAGAATTAATTCGTTAGCGACGTAAATAATAATTTCGCTAGGCGCAATTATTTATTTAAATTCGATTGAATTAACGTCGCGAAGTAAGCTCGGTATTTCGGAAATATCGAACCCGAACGCGTGAGTGCACGTGGGCCCACTTTCATTTGGAAACGTGTGGGGCCCACATGACACATGTCATTCTAATGCTTTGCATGTAGATTGTGTACATTGCACTCAATGTCATTGCATGTAGATAGTGTACAATGCACTCAATGTTATTGCATGGAAATTGAGTGTTTTACACTCTAAGCCATTGCATGTTTTGTGTCATAATTTTATTATTAATTTAATGAAAATTATGGCATAAATATAAATTGATTTTTGGTAAATCATTTTTTAACAACTTAATACACAATTTTATCTCTCTCAAATTCTCTCTTCCTCTCACGGCAATGGTGGCCATTCTTCACTGGTTTTGAACCAGTTTGGGCGTGAATAAGGGAAGCAAGAGTGGTTTCTCATGGTGAGAAATCAAGTGCTAGCACACTTTCAAGTTTTGCGAAGGTGGTAGGGAGGTTCACCCATGAGGCGGGACTCATCCGATGGAGTTTGGAGCTTCGTTTTGAGACCCGAAACTGCCAAGACAGTGAGCATGGACTGGTTGCAGTAAGCTTACCAAGGCAGTGCGTTTTTGGGCATGATTCGTCTTCAAATCGACATAACCGATCAATGTAAGTATTCCGCTATCTTCGTTGGTGTATTCACGCATTATTTCATGTCTTGATTTGATCTTGGGACCTTAGAATTAACCAACACCTCAATGAGTTGAGGAAATGAGATATATCCCATATGCCTCAGTAGTTGGTAGTCTCATGTATGCCATGTCATGCACGAGACTGGACATCTATTTTTTAGTGGGAGTAATCAGTAGGTTTCAGTCTAACCTATGATTAGATCGTTGGGAGGCTGTGAAACATATTCTCAAGTATCTTAAGAGAACGAGAAATTATATACTTGTATATTCTGGTGAGGATATGATCTTCAGGGGATATATGGACTCTAATTTTCAAACAGATATTGATTCTAGGAAATCAACATCTGGATCAGTGTTTACCTTTGGTGGCGGGACAATTGTGTGGAGAAGTATCAAGTAACCTTGTATTGTTGACTCCACCATGGAGGCTGAGTATGTAACATCTTGCGAAGCAGCTAAGGAAGCAGTCTGGCTCTAGAAATTCTTGGGAGATCTTAAAGTTGTTCTAGATATAGATAAACAACTAACATTTTATTACGATAATAGTGGTGCGTTGGCTAATTCCAAAGAACAAAGAAGTCACAATAGGGGAAATCATATAGAGAGAAAATATCAACTCATCAGGGAGATAATGCAGAGATGAGATGTTTCTGTCACGAAGATTGTATCCATAAAGAACCTGGCTGATCCGTTTACAAATACTTTTATCGGTTAAAGTATTTTAAGGTCACCTAGATGGTCTAGGATTACGTGACATGTTCCATTTGCTCTAGTGCAAGTGGAAGATTATTGGGATATATGCCCTAGATCCTTATGTAATATAAATGAAATTATATATTATGAAATAAAAGGATGCATTAACAATTTATCAAGTGTTTATTTTATATCGCATATTATAAAATATCTTGTTTACCATTGATTACTCATGTGGCTTCAGACTTAGTGTATGAGTGTCATACACAAGAACTTCAGAGGCAAGTGCGGGAGTTGATGGAAAATGGTATGTCAGAGAAAGTATGAGTCACTGTGCGGTACCAGTTCTTCTAGTTCCTAAGAAAGATTGGATGTGGCGTATGTGCGTTGATTGTCGAGCGATCAACAATATAACGGTAAAATATCGTCACCCTATTCCTAGACTAGATGAAATGTTAGATGAGTTGCATAGTTCCAAAATTTTTAGTAAGATTGATTTAAAGAATGGATACCATCAAATTCGCATGAGAGAGAGATGAGTGGAAAACTGCATTTAAGACCAAGTATGGTCTATATGAATGGTTAGTTATGCCATTTGGTCTTACAAACGCACCTAGCACATTTATGAGATTGATGAATCATGTTATGCGTGCATTTATAGGTAGGTTTGTTTTAGTTTATTTTAATGACATCTTAGTTTATAGTAAAATAATAGATGAGCATGTTACGTATTTGAAACATATTCTTGATGTGTTAAGGCAGTAGAAACTATATGCTAACATTGATAAGTGCACTTTTTGTATAGATAGAATGGTTTTCCTTGGTTTTATTGTAAATGCAGATGGCATCGAAGTTGATGTGGAAAAGGTAAAGGCAATTCAGGATTGGCCTACACTGACAATTGTGACCGAAGTCAGAAGCTTCCATGGATTAGCAAGCTTCTACCGTAGATTTTTAGAGACTTCAGCAGTATTGCAGCACAACTGACTGAAGTAGTGAAGAAAACTGTTGGCTTCAAATATGAAGAAGAGTAGGAGCGTGCATTCCAAGATCTTAAAATGAAGTTGTGCAGTGCCCCCGTTTTGGCGCTACCCAACTTTGAGAAGACATTTGAGATTGAGTGTGACGCATCCGGATTAGGCATTGGAGCGGTTCTTATGCAAGAAAAACGGCCAATTGCCTAATTTAGTGAGAAGCTTAACGGAGCAGTTTTGAGATACCCCACATACGACAAGGAGTTGTATGAGCTAGTGAGAGCCCTTGAGACTTGGCAGCATTATCTATGGCCTCGAGAGTTTGTGATCCATACAGATCATGAGTCATTGAAGCATTTGAAAGGTCAAGGGAAGCTAAACAAATGGCACGCACGATGGTTAGAGTTTGTTGAGACATTTCCATACGTAATCCGCTAAAAACAAGGTAAGGAAAACATGTCGCTGATGCACTATCGCGAATGTATGCTTTATTTGCTTCATTGAATGCAAGGATGCTTGGGTTTGAATTTATTAAAGAACTTTATGAAAATGATACTGACTTCAGTACTATCTATGCTGCATGTGAAAAGTCTACCTTTAGTAAATTCTACCAACATGATGGGTTTCTGTTCAAGGAAAATAGATTATGCATTCCTGTTTGTAGTATACGTGAATTTTTAGTTAGGGAAGCGCATGGGAGAGGTTTAATGGGGTACTTTGGCATTGCCAAGACCTTATGAGTTTTGAGTGAACATTTCTATTGGCCAAAAATGAGGAGAGATATTGAGCATTTGTGTGATAAATGCTTAACTTGTAAAAAGGCTAAATCTAAGGTTATGCCTCATGGATTGTATACGCTATTGCCTATCCCTAGCGAGCCATGGGTAGATGTCTCAATGGACTTTATATTGGGTTTACCTAGGACTTGGCGGGATAGAGATTCCATTTTTGCAGTGGTTGTTAGGTTCAGTAAGATGACACACTTTATAGCATGTCATAAGAATGATGATGCCATTAACATTGCTGACTTATTCTTTAGAGAAGTAGTACGATTCCATGGAATTCCACTGAGTATAGTTTCAGATCGTGATGTTAAATTCCTTTGTCACTTTTGGAAAGTTTTATGGGGTAAGTTGGGAACTAAACTTTTGTATTCTACTACTTGTCACCCCCAAACTGATGGACAAACCGAGGTGGTTAATAGGACTTTGACTCAGTTATTGCATACTATTATCACTAAGAACTTAAAAACTTGGGAGGATTGTTTGCCTTTTATCGAATTTACATATAATTGTAGCATTCATTCTTCTACATCTTATTCACCATTTCAAATTGTTTATGGTTTTCAGCCACTAACTCCATTAGATCTGTTACCATTACCTGTTGATGAGCATGCATGGTTAGATGGCAAAAGAAAAGCTGATTTGGTGAAACACATACATGAGAAAGTAAAAGAGCACATACAGCGAAAGAATGAGCAATATGTTTCTCATGCCAATAAGGGAAGAAAACATGTGGTATTTCAGCTTGGTGATTGGGTTTGGGTATACATGCGCAAGGAGCGATTTCCTTAACAACGTAATGTTGGTTATTATCTAGGTCCCAAGATCAAACAAGACATGAAATCAATGTGTGAACACACCAACGGAGATAGCGGAATACTCACATCGATCGGTTGACTCGATTTGAAGACGAATGAAGCCCAAAATGCTCACTGCCAAGGGCGCCAAAACCAGCAGTTCACTGCCTCCAAAAACAGAATTTTGAGCTGAGAAACGGAGCTCCAAGCCTCGTCTAACGGATCCCGGCTCATGGGCGAACCTCCCTACCACCTTCGCAAGACTCGTAAGTGTGCTAGCACTTGAATTTTCACCATGAAAACCCACTCATGCTTCCCTAATATTCACGCCCAAATGAAGTTCAAAACCAGTGAGCAAAGCCACTGTTTTGGCGTGAGAGAGATGAGAGAGTGAGAGAGAGAATTGTGTTTTTGACTTCATGAAAAAAATATGTAAACTTTTGATTATATATTTTCCCAAATAAATAATCAATTTCATTTAATAAATCCAACTTATCAAATGAAATTTGGAGCCAAAACTTAAAGCTTTTCCCTCCAAAATGCTTTACACTATTCTAGTCAAATCCATCATTATTCACATCAAGTCACTTTAATAAAGTGACATGTTGTCAAGTCACATCACTCAAAGTGACAAGTGATTTGACGCTTGATGCGACTAATGATTTGACGCTTGATGCGACTTGCGTTGCCGCACTCGAATTCGAAATACGAATGCGCTCGCAATCACACTCGGGCTCGGGTTCGCTAATTTCAAATTAATGATTTTTCCGTCGCGTTGTAATTAAATGATTACGCCTAGCGAATTCACTATTCACGTCGCTAACGAATTAATTCTAAATTAATTCGTTCGCCCGAATTAAAATCTAATTTTAATTCCGCGTCGAAATCTAATTTCGTTTAATATATCGAATATATTAATTTAATCGATTAATTCCAAATTAATCGTTATCTCTCGCTAGACGATATTTTATCCTAGATAAAATATCTCTATAATTATCCTAGATTAATTTTCTCTCTCTTCTATATAATCCCAGATTATTTAAGAGTGCGAGTTGTGCGTCATCGATGGATTATCGGGAGCGACCCATGAGATCCCCGGATATGTTGGCAGTAAATGCGGTCGTCGGAGTATCCGAATCACGTACGTACCAAGTACTACGTTCTACCGATTTACGAGACAAGGTCGACTCCTAGCAAAGCACCAAGTCTACCCAATTCTCCGGACATATCCTTTTAGAATATACAAGGATCTATATCAAGCGTAGTATACCAATTGTATTGTGTGTATCGGCCCAGTATCGGATAGTCACATGCTAGGGCTGGGGCTGGATAAGTGTCTGCCCCGTCCGAAACACATATCGGATGTCTGGTAACATAGTCTCTATAATCGGATATTCATGACCTGGTCACAATATCCCGATTGGATGCGCATCACTCAAGAGCACTAGTACCGTATCCGGCGTGACATCATCTCCACTATGACTGAAGTGATACTTCCGTCTTGACATCACACCCAATACACTACGACTCTCTGATAAACCCAGAAGTGGTGTACGCAGAACCGGTTAAAGCCATGTACCACCAAGACCAAAGTCTATCGATTATCGTAAGTATTAGCGATGTAAGTCTCAGGTTAAGACTATACACACCTACCTTGAATTCGGCCTCCCATAGACACATAGTCATAATACCAATGGGATTCCGAGGGGTCTATCCAGAGCGAAGCTGTTTCCCGTACATCGGTGAAACACTACCTCCTATCGCACTTGCATAAGTATCCGATACTTATATATATGAGAACTATGCCGTTGTGCCCTCACAACGCACACAAGTGCAATACTAGCCTATTCTGCATTATCGATGTCCAGTCTCGATAATACTCCGGCTAGGGAGGGAATTTAATGATTAATCCTTCGGGGACTGATACTGTCTCATATCATTCTCAATCCAGGAACTAATCATAGGGACCTCTCTTCATTTATATATCTATGGTGATCTAATCACAAATGATGAGAGTGCAATTTCCTTGTCACATAGTTAATTTGCTACAACAACACAATGATCTGTGCAAATAGTGACGCTATGGGTCATTTTGTCCAACAATCTCCCACTTGGCACATAGCCAGTCACTCAAGTGTCCCACACCCGAACTATGTACGGTTCGCTCATATTGCTGAGGAAAAGTTTTCGTCAGCGGATTTGTTTGATAATCGTCTGACGCGATTTATACGATCATCACATCGCCACGATGTATGATCCGAACGAATCAGATGATATAGAAGTATATATATGGATCGTCGATGAGACCTTCAATTCCTTAGCCTGTGCTGACGCCTAGCTCAGCTGCTAATAGAACTATATCTAATCTAATTTGATTTATTTTCGATCCAAATGGCTTCTTTTATTGCCTCAGCTGCAACAATAATCCGCATTTGTTGTTTATTCGGCAACAGTTATCTTGCTCGGAATATTTCCAGCTCACTGTCCCAGTGTTCAAACTTAATAGTACCGTATTATTTAATCGTTTGGAAACTTGCAGCAGTGATTCCTGTCACTTCAAGTTCTCCTTCTCCATAGTTTAAGATAGCATATTTAGTTCTCTGAGATACTAACAGATGTTCTTAATTTCAATCTAGTGACTATCACTTGGATTGACCTGATCGTGACTCCATATGCTCGAAGCGTATGAGACACCAATACAAGTACATTTTAAATGTACAATTTTCCAGAGAGTGTTAACAACTCCAAAATATGCCCAGTAGATCTTTATTCCTTGAATAAAGGTTGTTACTCCCAGAATTCTACGGAGAATTTCTATGAAAGAATATCTATGAAAGCCAAGCTTTCACCAATTGCTTTATTGGGAATTTCACTGTCAGTGCGCTCCCACTAACCTCCTTATATACACAAGAATCATTTCGTTTTGATTCAAATCATAAACCATTATGATTATTTCAAAACGACAGTTCCAAGAACCTTATGCTTGCATTAATCCAAACATGGATCGAATAACCCGCAAACCTCGTTTGTTGGTTATACAAAATCGTCAGAATGTTATTAACATTCTCAAAAAGGTTTCCTTTTCAGGAAAGCGATTTTGATCTATAACTGACACATTTCATAAATGAAATACGCAGTTATCAACAAGCATCTTCAAAATGGATTTACCATGGCAACATGTAAAAGGTTGAATCGTTATTAACATAATGTTGATAATGATACCTTTCCGTCAAAAGCCCAGCTTTGTACGTTGGTATGTTGCCTTCCATGTATGTCTTCCTTGAAGACGTTAATGTACCAATAGGCACAATGCCTTGTGGTACAACAACTAGTATCCAAAATAGTTGTTATACATGGAATCCATTTCGGACTCATGGCACTTTGCCATAATAGGGAGTCGATACCTCGTATCACTTCCTCAAAACGTAGTCGGTGGAAATACCTTCATAAGATTGACATCTTTATGAGGCTAGATCAGAAACCCATACGCTAGGTTGTTTTCTGACTCTATCCGATCTACGAGTTTCTTGTGTATTTGAAGATTAATGGTATAGATTCATCATAGATGAACTATTAGTGTTCCATTAAGGACTTCGTGCCTTGAACAGTATTACTCCAATTTTCATCGAGTATCACTATCCTCCCACTGACCACTGCATATCGGTATTCCTCTCAGGAAAAACCGCATGGTGAGCAACAATCACATTGTTCTCATGTGAGATTTACAAGTACTATACTTAAGGTTTCCCTTAGGATAACCTATATTGACACTTATCCAATTTGGGTCCTTAGTTTGGTATCATCCAAACGTTATGCCTGGCATACCCAAATTATCAGGAATGAGAAACCTCGTTCTTTCCCTGTTCATATCCTATATGATATCTGTCAAAAAGATTTATATGGAACCTTATTCTAAATAAGTTTTGCACTGTTAATACATATCCTATTGAAGGAAACAGTAGCTCAGAGCGACTCGTGATAAACCTTATCATGTCTAACAAAATTCGGTTTTTAGTTCGGACACACCGTCTAACTGACGTGTCTCAGGAGGAGTCCTCATATGAAAGAATACCGTACTCTTTCATGTACGTATGAAACTTACTGCTTAAGTATTTTCCATTACGGTCTTACCGTGGCGGAATAATACTATAGCCGATCTGTTTATTTACTTCGTGTCGAAACTTTAAAGTTTCCGATTTGTGTTCTTCAAAAGAAACACATAACCATAACGTGATGCCACATCCGTTAAGGTCACGAAATATTCATGTTCACATCTAGCCTAGCTAGATATGGGCCCACTAACTTCACCATGAATAGGGCTAACAGATCGGTGGCCCTTATACTATTACCAAGTAAATAGTATTTTAGGTACTTTACCTAATAAACTAGATTCGCAGACCTTATTTAAATAGTCAAATCAGTCCTAGTACCCACTCTTCAAAAGTGTGGATATACGAGTCTCGTTTAATTGTGTCCTAGACAACAATGCCACAAATAAGTCTTTATTGATCAAATCAATTTGAGCTATTTATTTTTCATTTTTATATGTTTGAGATTTTATTATATTCAAAATATAAATTCTGTTATTCACATCTAATGTGTTTATCTCAGTATCATCTTTATATAATAAAACACTTTAGTGTTCTAGAATATAAAGGTTTATTCGCAACGGATTAAACACTGATATAGAGATAATGTCTCTAGTCAAACTAGTTACATTATAACAGTTCCTAATTTAAGTACATACCCAAAGGGTAGTTCCTAAACTTAGGTATCTACGGTTGAAATAGTGACTTTCGTCCCGTTTCCGATTCGTAGAGAAATCTCGGCTTGAAGTCAGTATCCAGCTCATAGCGGATTCTGAACATCAATACATATATTTTATGTACCACACTAAGTATTTAAAATCCAATTTCAATACTAGTAGTGAACATAACTTTGACAAATATTTTTAAAGTTAGAGCCTCGCCCTTTCTTTAATTCCTTCGTGTCTTCCATATCCAAATGGTAGTCACTTTGGGATATGTCAATTATCTTTTCAATATTTCACAAACCTTTGGCCAAGCCTTGGGTTTTAGAATATCGAAATGATGTGCACCTTGTGCAACTTGCCCAATTGCAAACTTTTGACTTTTCTCCACTAGAATAGTCAATTAATTCTCCAAGAATTATTAATTGCAATTTTAATACCTTTTAAATCTAAAGATAGATTTATTGTCAAGTATATTAAATTAAGCACTAAAGTCATCATCACATAAATCTTCCAAAGATTTTATGCTCTACTATTTGCTTAATTATGGGCTTAGATATAACAAGTTATTTTATCCAATAAAGTAACCTATTATTCGTTCCCAATGAAAATTAAATTATTTAAAACATTTAATCCAAGGATTATATATTTTAAATATTCAACCTTTCAATCTTTTTATTGATTCCAATAGTCCAATTATTTAATCAATTTAATAAGAAACTATTCATTATAATGATTACAATAATCCAATTATTTAATCAACTATAATTTTAATATTGATTACTATAATCCAATTATAAAATCAACTATTATTTCGAATGAGTTTGTATATAGTCCAACTATATATATATTTAAAACAACATAAAATATTAGTCCAACTAATACTTTTGATTAATATGACGAGTAAAATATAGATGAGCGCGTTTAGCGAGTATTCGAACCAATGTTGCAAATTCAATACTTGCCTCCCACTATTTTTCGTCGAGCCTCTAACCCTCTGTCGAGTACTCGGGAAACCGTGTTTCCTAGTGGGCTAGGATCCCGTTAAATATCACACAATCTTGACTTAGGCCAACAAATTGTATGATAATTAACTAGGTAGATCTCGAAGATCAATTGGATCTCATCCAACTCCTAGATCCAGTAGGTGGACATCCAAGTCCCAAACATATATCTAATATATGCCTATATATCGAATATATACCCTAACCTTTTTCCTCTGAATCAACTAGGCCTTGGCTTTGGCACAACAAACCTAGTGATCCCAGTCAAGCGCGGACCCATTGACATGGAAGCTTCGTAATCAATGTCAATGGACAAGAAGTGGTCTTGACTTTGGCCAACAAACCACAACTTGGACACGACACCGATATGGAACAAAGCCTCGTGATTAAAACACATCTTCGACGGACAAGGGCTTGACTTTGGCCAACAACCCCTGCCAATCTCGGATCTTGAGCAAGAATCACTCAATGGAAGGAAAATAAACGCTTGATATTTAACGAGGGTTTTTCGCGTGCAAATTGGCTACCAATTTAATTATCTTTGTTAAGGTCTCATCATCATACACCCTTAAACATGCATTCTAAATACATAATAAAGCGAGTATGAAAATAAATAATAATGATATGCGGATGGATACTTTACATTGATCCTAGATCAAATCTCTCCCTTTCTTTCTCAAGCTAGCATTTGTATTACTTCTACCCGTTACACTACACTTCTAAAGAAACCTCATTTACATGGAGGGTGTAGGCATTGCATTTTTGCATATCAGCCCAATGATGAGCCTCGAATGGAGGCACTACGTTTTAGTTGCGGAAGTTACGGAAAGCGGTCGTCGGAAGGGAAAAGTCAAAAATTGACATTTTGTGGATTTTATTCGCTCGTTTTGCTTCGGGTTCGTCGTCGCCTTTTCCATTTTCAAAATCATCCTTCGCTCGGAACCTTTTCCTCGCTCTTTCTCACACGTATTCTCTCTCTCTAACTTTCCATGCTTGTAACCCATTCCAACCCATGCACCTTCCTTTTAACTCCAAACACTAACCAACAAAAGCCCTCATGTGAAGCCCCATCACCACCCATACACTGCCACACATCTCTTCAAATAAACAAAAAACCCATAACCTTCCATGCAACACCCATTCCTTCACATTCACACAGCACGTGATGCCCATACAACACCGATACAAAGCATCATTTCTTCACCCCACGTGCAACCACCCATACACGACACTCAAACCCTACACCTTATCACAACTCACTGCCCCTTTCACGTGGAATCAGTCCTTCACGCCATACGCAGACTAGTAAGCCTTTGTTCACAAACCCCACATTACACAAATTTCCCTCCTTCACGTGAACACCCATCCCCAAACACTAACAACCAAACAACAAATCAAGCCAAAACAATAACCAACAAAGAACCCATTCAATCAACCATTATCCCTGCACAACCCATCACTGCCACGGCATCTAATCCCCACAGCACTTCCTTCACAGACGGCACATACTGCCCCCCCTTTCATCAACATTATTCACGCCTTCTCCACTCACAAGACAAGACCACCATCATCATCAAACTGACGTGAAACAGCCCCTTACTCCTCTTGATGCTTCAGTCTTCATTCATCAGCTCCCACGCCCCTTCACCACTAACTCATTAGAACAAAATCATCACAGTCCCCCTACGGCCACTGCCCCTTTCACGTGGAATCAGTCCTTCACGCCATACGCAGCCCCTTCATTCTTCAGAAAATCATCACAGCTCAACAACCCTTCAAGCCTCACGTTCAACAGACCTGCACCCTCACATAGCTACTAAAACACATGTAACCACCTTCATGAACCCACGGACTTTCACGGCAGTTGACAGCTCCCTCTCCATCATCTTCTTCCCCACGAAAAAACCCTAGGCCACAGCCCCACGTCCCCACTTGCCAGTAAAACACGCCCTAAACTCATGCCAATACAGGCCCCTGAAGCTCTCTTCCCACACTCACAAACTCTCGGAAAACATCAACCCTAGCCCTGCCGAGCACACCACAAATGACACCATTCCCTCACTAAAGCCTCACGCACCTAACCCTAAAACAGCCCATTCATCGTGAATCACCAGCCACCATTCATGCCCTAACCCCTCACTGCCAAGAGCCACGTGAAGCACCCCATGCGTAACCCTAGCCCTGCCGAGCACACCACCGTCCATGCAGGGGCTGATCATCATCGAACCATCATGTAGCCGAGCTCCTCAAGCCACCACCTTCATGCACAGCAAACACCCTTCACTGCCGAGCCTCAAACGTATGAACCAGCCATGACCTTCACTTTCCATCAACCCTTAATGCACACAGCAGCTCTCGACATCACCATACACCATTAGCTCGCCACCCTAACCAAGAACCAAACCTTAAAAGACAACCCACTGCCGAGAGGAGCAACATGAACCAAATCTTGATCCTCTATAAAAAAATGATCATCAACAGCCCCTGGACCAACTGACCTTCACGTAAACCCTCCACAAACTGCACCATTCACCGCCGAGAACTAGCCACTGCACTGCTCACCAACCCCTCACTTCATTGCCGAGAACCAGTACCTCCATACACTGCCGAGAAGAGCCCACTGCATCATCATCAACCGAGCCCATGCACATGAAGAACCGAGACCCTCACGTATAACCTACTAACCTTCACCAAACTGTCATCAACAAAGCACCCTCCATGCACGCCCATGCACACGTGAATAATAACCCACAATTGAGCCTCCATGTGTACGTGAAAAGTCATCCAAGAAACAACGGCCAAATAATCCAAGAGAGAGAATGAAAATTTGAGTTGAAAAACAGAGAGAAAAGCGAGTGAAAAATAAAAAGAAAAATCAGAAAAATGACGAGTGAAAATAACGAGTGAAACGGTAAAAACGACGAGTTGAAACTGTGAGAATACAGATAAAACAGTAAACTGTAACCGCGGGTGAAAACAGTGAAAATGGCAGAAACAGCGAACCTGTTGAAAACGGACAAAACAGCGAAAATAGCGAACCCGGATAAAACAGCGGAAAAGCAGACATTGAGAACAGTGGGATGATAACCCTTCCGGCACCGTGGAACGCACTCCCGGATAGCGACTAAAAGGTAAGACCTGAGGGCACCTATTTTATTTATCATCATTTATTTTCGTAGTTAATTTGTTATTTTTATTCGCATGAATTAATGAATTAGAAAGCATGTAAGTTGTTTTATTTGTATGGATTAGTGAATTAAGAGGCATGTAATTTATTTTATTCGTATGAAATAATGACTTAGGGAATGTGTTTAGCTTGAGTAGTTAGTTTAGCATGTTGTTTGGAAATTGTTCGCATGAAATAATGACTTAGTATGTGATGTGATTTCGGGTGAATGTAGTATATATGTAATCTTGCTTGCGGTATATCGGATGGAAACCCGGACGTAAATTCCATAGCCGATTCCGAATGGACGGTAGTGCGGTCTGCACTCGGGATACAATGCCACGTACCACTTAAGATACACATATCTCGTCTCATCCGAATTTGTATTTGAGCATGTTATAGCCTTTAGGTTATTCGTTTATTATTTAAAGCATGATTTAGTTTAGTTTATTATTTATTTGTTAAAGCATATTTAGGATGTCCTTTATGTACATTATTAGTTTATGATGCGTTTGGGTAATGATTTATACATGTTAATGTAATGATTCAATGTGCTCGTTGTGTTATAGTGCGTGAAATTATTTGGATGAAAGCATGTTAGATCGAAGTACCCTTGAGCATGCATGTTAAGTAGACTTGGTTAATATTACACAAATCACAAACATTACAAGTGACATAAAGTAAGAGACCATTCCGAACCCAACGGTTTGAGGTCTTCTCCTGCGAGGAGTGAGTGCGGCCTTAATTCTTTGTCCCGGTTCACACCGGGTGGCGACTCCATGTTATTTCATACTTCTCAGCTAGGCCGCGAGCCTAGGACAGCGTCGCCCAGCTCTTGTTGTCTACAGAGGGGAATAGGTGAGAAGAGAATACAAAGAGAATGAAGGTGATAAGGCTGGACACGCAGGTCCAATTTAATAAATCGAATTTATTACAACAATTTCTAAAATTGCCCCACCCGACTAATATCCATCCGATATACATTATTCATACAACACAACCACGTATTCACACACATAAGCATGCTATCAATCAATCTAATCAAATTAATTAATTTGATAATTAAGTGATCATCCAATGTTCAAACAACGATTTGATTTTGTTCGAGTCAAACTCATTTTTGCGAATAAGTACTCAAAGTACGAATTCATGAATTAAATTAAACTACATCATTAAATCAAATTTAACATGTATTTAATACTAATTCACTATTCAATTCCAAATTAAATATTACACTTTTATTTAATAAACCTTTTACGATTTAAATTCCAAATTTAATCGTAACGCGTCTCAAAGACCGATTAACGTCCAACGTCAATTCAATTAAAGTCCAATGGGCTTTTAATTGATTTCTTAAGGCGTGGACTTTTGGTCAACTCGGGTCAAACCGATAACCAAAGTCCAATCCGGGATTTACCCCATAAGCCCATAAATCAATCTTGGCCCATTAGGCCCAATTGAACTTTAAAGGTTCATTAAGTCGCATTTGGGCTTAACGGAAGTGGTTTTGGGCCCAATTGGATCCAATCCATTTGGCCTAAACCCAACTTGATAAAATCAAGCCCAATAAGCCCAATTACAACATTAAAGTCCAATTTCCAAAATTAGGCCAATTAATTAAATATACAAAATCCAATTTCATATTCAATTAAACTAAAGTGTATTACATGATTAATCAACTAAATCAATATTTCTAAAACACCATATTAGTCCAATTAATCATGCTCATTATCATTATCATATGTCCAACACATAAATGAAAAAATCAAACCCATTACATGCTTTTAATGCTCTCGGCCAAAGGAGGGATTTTGTGTCCGATTCGGTTTCGATCCAATCGAACCCACAATCGACATCAAATCACCATCCTAAATGATTTCCAATACATCCAATGTTCAAAAATCAAAATACCAAGACATTTAAAGGGCATACACATTCGGCCAACACAAGCAATTTGGGATTTATGTTCAATTCAAAATTCAATCTAATTGACTTCAAATTAACATCATCCAACATCATTACAACCCATCCAATGAATCAAAATGAAAAAATTCCAAATTTCCAAACATGCTTGAAGATTCGGCCAACATGAATAAATTGGGGAAAATTATTCCAAATTAATTTTCTTGAAATTGATCCAATCCAACTTCAATTAAAGATCATTTAAACATGCTCAATCAATCAATTTAACCAAATCATGCTCAAAATCAAATTTACCTAAATTTTAAGCCCTACAATTTCATGCTTGAACCTATAGCTCTTGATGCCATTGTTGGTTATTATCTAGGTCCCAAGATCAAACAAGACATGAAATCAATGTGTGAACACACCAACGAAGATAGCGGAATACTCACATCGATCGGTTGAGTCGATTTGAAGACGAATTAAGCCCAAAATGCTCACTGCCAAGGGCGCCAAAACCAGCAGTTCACTGCCTCCAAAAACAGAATTTTGAGCTGAGAAACGGAGCTCCAAGCCTCGTCTAACGGATCCCGGCTCATGGGCGAACCTCCCTACCACCTTCGCAAGACTCGTAAGTGTGCTAGCACTTGAATTTTCACCATGAAAACCCACTCATGCTTCCCTAATATTCACGCCCAAATGAAGTTCAAAACCAGTGAGCAAAGCCACTGTTTTGGCGTGAGAGAGATGAGAGAGTGAGAGAGAGAATTATGTTTTTGACTTCATGAAAAATGTGTAAAACTTTTGATTATATATTTTCCAAAATAAATAATCAATTTCATTTAATTAAATCCAATTTATCAAATGAAATTTGGAGCCAAAACTTAAGGCTTTTCCCTCCAAAATGCTTTACACTATTCTAGTCAAATCCATCATTATTCACATCAAGTCACTTTAATAAAGTGACATGTTG
This sequence comes from Zanthoxylum bungeanum, assembly GCA_019454045.1. Classification (NCBI taxonomy): domain Eukaryota; kingdom Viridiplantae; phylum Streptophyta; class Magnoliopsida; order Sapindales; family Rutaceae; genus Zanthoxylum; species Zanthoxylum bungeanum. Next base: position 191,012 of record SKCR01042129.1, read on the forward strand.
TCAAGTCACATCACTCAAAGTGACAAGTGATTTGACGCTTGATGCGATTAATGATTTGACGCTTGATGCGACTTGCGTTGCCGCACTCGAATTCGAAATACGAATGCGCTCGCAATCACACTCGGGCTCGGGTTCGCTAATTCCAAATTAACGATTTTTCCGTCGCGTCGTAATTAAATGATTACGCCTAGTGAATTCACTATTCACGTCGCTAACAAATTAATTCTAAATTAATTCGTTCGCCCGAATTAAAATCTAATTTTAATTCCGCGTCGAAATCTAATTTCGTTTAATATATCGAATATATTAATTTAATCGATTAATTCCAAATTAATCGTTATCTCTCTAGACGATATTTTATCCTAGATAAAATATCTCTATAATTAATCCTAGATTAATTTTCTCTCTCTTCTATATAATCCCAGATTATTTAAGAGTGCGAGTTGTGCGTCATCGGTGGATTATCGGGAAGCGACCCATGAGATCCCCGGATATGTTGGCAGTAAATGCGGTCGTCGGAGTATCCGAATCACGTACGTACCAAGTACTACGTTCTACCGATTTACGAGACAAGGTCGACTCCTAGCAAAGCACCAAGTCTACCCAATTCTCCGGACATATCCTTTTAGAATATACAAGGATCTATATCAAGTGTAGTATACCAATTGTATTGTGTGTATCGGCCCAGTATCGGATAGTCACATGCTATGGCTGGGGCTGGATAAGTGTCTGCCCCGTCCGAAACACATATCAGATGTCTGGTAACATAGTCTCTATAATCGGAAATTCATGACCTGGTCACAATATCCCGATTGGATGCGCATCACTCAAGAGCACTAGTACCGTATCCTGCGTGACATCATCTCTACTATGACTGAAGTGATACTTCCATCTTGACATCACACCCAATACACTACGACTCTCTGATAAACCCAGAAGTGGTGTACGCAGAACCGGTTAAAGCCCTGTACCACCAATACCAAAGTCTATCGATTATCGTAAGTATTAGCGATGTAAGTCTCAGGTTAAGACTATACACACCTACCTTGAATTCGGCCTCTGATGAGTGGTATTTATATCACTATTTCCCACTCATTTAACTTAATATTTTGTATAGTTTCTTGAGTTTTATGAACGTTTTGATGTGTTTTATTGTTATTTTGCAGATAAATAAAGTTTGGACAGCACTGGAGGCAATTTGGGGCAAAACCGGACAAAAATGCGTCAACAGGGTTATTTTGGTCTTCTGCGCGTCGCGACGCTATAACACAGCGCGCCGCGACGCCCAGCGTGTGCCGGTTCTGCTAAAATGCGCCATGGTCAACGGGTCAACAATTTGAAAAGTTTGACTTTGCTAAAATGCGCCGTGCCACGTGTCACCATCACATCCCATCTGCTAAAATGCGCCGTGACACGTGTCATCATCATATGCTGCCGACACTCAGACTTGACACGTGTCGCCTCGTCATCAGCCATGTCAAGTCAACCGAGTCAACATGCCACGTCAGCCTCAGCCAATCAGAATTTGACACGTGTCGCCACGTGTCGCCATCCCATTATGCCGACAGTTGTACAGTCAGCCGCCACGCCACGTCAGCGCCACGTCATCGCCACGTCGCCTCGCGTCAGCATGACGTCATCACAATAATTGAGAATTAGCCGCCTTGACACGTGTCAGTTGTACAGTCAGCCGCCTTGCCACGTGTCGCCGTCTCATTGTGCCACGTCGACAAACGAGCGTCGCGACGCGAACGCCTTAGCGTCGCGACGCGCGCACAGTGACCAAACAGTGAATTTATTTTACTATAAATAGAGGCCGAATTTTCAGTTTTTAGTACACTTTCCCTCTCTCTCACTCCTTCTATGTAATTAGGGAGTTTCTCTCTCTAGAATTTTCGTTTTTATTTTTTAGTTTTTACTTTTGTAATAATTTTAATTACTTTTTGTAATAATAGTAATCTACTTTCTTATTTTACAGTTTTTACTATTCACTATGCGGAGGTAACTTCCCTATGCTAGGGTGAAAGGTAATTATTTTACTATTGCTATTTAGATTAATCTCCCTTAAAAATAATATATTTACTATTTAAAATTCTGATTAATAAAGGAATACCGCTATATTGGTCGGTTGGTAAATTATTTAATCTGGTTTAAACCTGACTAATCAAGGAATACCGCTATATTGGTCGGTTGGTAAATTTATTTTCTGTTGGTTTGAACCTGATTAATCAAGGAAACCGCTATATTGGTCGGTTGGTAAATTTATTTTGGTACCGCCTTTATGGCTGGATTATGGACAAATATTACCACCTATATGGCTGGTTGGACTTAATTTGACTTAATCAGGATACCGCCAGATTGGTCGGTTGGTAAAATATATCACAAAGTTTATATATTATTTTATGGGAGATATCTAAATTAGTAGTAGTAAAAGTAATTCCTTTTGCCTTAGCATTTTATTTCATTTGTAATTTTCTTTTCAGCATTTTACTTATCGCAATTACTTTTCAGCATTTTCATTTTATGTCTTTTAAGTTTTTACAAGCCCTAGCTATGTGTCATAACTAAGTTAGTAATCTAGGGTTGTGATGAAATCCAATATCACCGGTTTATAAGGGTTAAATTATAATTTGGGTAATATAAAGATTTATTTATTGAGTCTTAATCTTAATGCTTTTTATTAACTGGCCACTAATAAAATTGATAAGGTAAACTTAAAATGAACTAGACATAGGGATTTTAGGTTTAAGACCTCAGACTCAATAACCCACGATCTTCCTTGAGGATAGATAACCCTTTAATAGATTTCCTTACAGGATAGGAATATACCTGTTGGGCGGGGGTAGCCATAATTGGAACTTAATCTAATGAATCCAGTTAATTTGATTGACATAGACATATGGTTTAATTAAGTTAAATTGGATATTTGTAATTGACCATCGGAAGAGGCTTTTACATAATTTAGTGTTCCAGGTTAATAAATCAATATTTTACCCAATTATAAGATAACAACTTCATCTTTAAATAATATTGGAATAAATCACAACCCTAGATAGTTTTAATATTGAATTTTCTCAAAATATCTTTTCAACCAATTTTAGTTACTTGCTTTTAAATTTAGAATCGTCGCTATTTCAAATCAATCAAACAACCTGATAGATATTAGTAATCATTTGACCTCATAAAAATTAATAGAATAGATTTTAAGTCCTCGTGGGATCGATACTTTTTATACTACTTGAACGATACGTACGCTTGCGTTATACGTGTGTGTTTACGCCGGTCAAGTTTTTGGCGCCGTTGCCGGGGACTTAGTTATCTTTTACTATTAGTTTACAGGTTAGATTTGTTACTTGTATCTAATTTCTTTTTACTTATTATTTTTGTTTTATTGTGTTTCAGGTTCTCAGAACACTTCATGAGACGAACCAGAAGCTTTGAATCCGACCGCTTGACCCAGAAATTGAAAGAACCATCAGACAGTTGAGAAGGGAAAGGCGAGAAGGCCAAGAAGCCTTAGTCAACATGGAACCTGAACCTTTGGAGGTTGCACCACCAATTCCCATTCGAGACAGAACCATTCCGGTGGTAGATGGCCTCATTTCCTGTATTGTTCTTCCTCCTTTACCAGCAAATGCGGGTGACATCAAAACTTGCATTCAGATGATTCAGCAAACAGTTCAGTTTGGAGGAAATACAACTGAAGATCCTAATGCTCACATTAGCAACTTCCTGGAAGTCTGCGGCACTTTCAATTACAACCGAGCACAGAAGCATCAGAAGAAGCAATGAGACTGAGGGTTTTTCCATATTCCTTGAAAGACAGAGCAAAAGCATGGCTACATTCATTACCAGCAGGTTCTATCACAACTTGGAACGCTCTAGCCACAAAATTCCTTGCAAAATACTTTCCACCAGCCAGAACTGCAAAGTGAGAGAAATGACATCACATCCTTTGTGCAGCAAGATTCAGAATCCTGTACGAAGCTTGGGAGAGATACAAAGATTTACTCCGGAAATGTCCTCACCATGAGATTCCAAAATGGCTTCAAGTCCAAACTTTCTACAATGGACTTTCTGGACTGATGAGAACCACAATTGATGCTGCTGCTGGAGGAGCTTTAATGGCAAAAGGAGAAGATCAAGCCTGGGACCTAATTGAAGAAATGGCAAACAACAACTCATTGTGGCCAACAGAAAGAAATCTGATTCAAAGAATTGCAGGAATATATGAAGTTGGAGCTAATACAGCAGTCAACACCAAGCTAGATCAGATATGCAAATTTATGGAGACTCTCAACACTCAAAGCACCACTGGATCCACAAGTTCACCATATGGAGGAGCACCAGAACCAAACCAATTGAAGAGACGGTGAATTATGTCAACAATTTCAACAGACAGGGGAACAATCCATATTCCAACACCTACAACCCAGGGTGGAGGAATCATCCTAATTTTTCATGGAGCAACAATTCAGGGCAAAAGAACTATCCACCACCTGGATTCCAGCAACAGAATAAAGGCCAGGAGCAGACAAATGAACCAGTATTGGCAGAGATGCTAGCTCAATTAAAAAGATATGAAGCCATGATTCAGAGCCAATCAGCTTCCATCAAAGCACTGGAGAATCAAATCGGACAACTGGCCAATGCTCAGAGTTACAGACCACCAGGCAATCTTCCCAGCAACACAGAACCAAATCCAAGGAACCGAGGGAAGGAGCAATGTCAAGCCATTACCTTAAAGAGCGGTACTGAGATCAACAAAGATGTTGGAGTCCAGATATCTCAAGAAGAAGTTCCAAAAGAAACCGAGATACAGATTGAGAAAAAGAAGCAAAGGAAAAAAAGAAACAAGGAAAAAGAACCAGAACAGATCACTCCACCACCACCTTTTCCTCAGCGTCTTCAGAAAAGCAAAATGGACAAACAGTTTGCTCGTTTCTTGGAGATTTTCAAAAAGCTGCACATTAACATACCATTTGCAGAAGCCTTGGAACAAATGCCCAGTTATGTCAAATTCATGAAAGACATTCTTTCACGAAAACGGAGATTGGGAGACTACGAAACAGTAGCTTTGACAGAAGAATGCAGCGCCATCATTCAGAGGAAACTTCCACCGAAGTTGAAAGATCCTGGCAGTTTCACAGTTCCTTGCACCATTGGAGAACATTACATGGTAAGGCTTTATGTGATTTAGGTGCCAGTGTTAATTTAATGCCTTTTTCTATTTACAGGAAACTGCAAATTGGAGAAGCAATGCCTACCTCAGTATCTTTGCAACTTGCTGATCGAACACTCGCATTTCCGAGAGGAGTCGTGGAAAATGTGCTGGTAAAAGTTGACAAACTCATCCTTCCAGCAGATTTCATCATCCTTGACATGGAAGAAGACAAAGAAGTACCTATCATTCTTGGGAGACCATTTTTGGCTACAGGTAAAACTGTGATTGATGTGCAAAAAGGAGAACTAACAATGAAAGTGCAGGACCAAGAAGTGACCTTTAATGTTTTCCAAGCCATGAAATTTCCAAGCGATGAAAAGGAAGAAGAAGAATGCTTCAGAGTTGATGTTATTGATAATATTGTTCAGAATACTGAGTCAAATCCCACAGATACACTTGAAGCTTGCATCACCAACATGACTGACAATGAACTAGATGCTGAAATCTTGGAATGTATCAATTACCTTGACAAACCATTCCGATTCAAAGTAACACCACCAGTTGAAAGCTTGGAATTACCAAAGAAAGATCGAATCAAGCCTTCGATTGAAGAACCACCGCAGCTGGAACTAAGTTACTTCCGAGCCATCTCAGGTATGCATTTCTTGGAAACTCTTCTGAATTACCTGTTATTATTTCTTCTTCACTAACATTGGAACAGGAAGAAAAGCTACTGAGAGTGTTACGAGAACACAAAAGAGCCATTGGCTGGACTATAGCAGACATTCGAGGCATTAGTCCATCATTTTGCATGCATAAGATCCTGATGAATGATGAATACAAACCAACAGTGGAGCATCAACGGAGACTCAATCCTATCATGAAGGAAGTGGTGAAGTGAAGAAAGAGATCATCAAATGGTTGGATGCTGGTATCATTTACCCCATCTCAGACAGCACTTGGGTAAGTCCTATGCAGTGTGTACCAAAGAAAGGAGGAATTACTGTTGTCACCAATGAAAAGAACGAGTTGATTCCAACAGAACGGTGACTGGATGGAGAGTATGTATGGATTACAGGAAGCTGAACAAAGCCACGAGAAAGGACCATTTTCCATTGCCATTCATTGACCAGATGTTAGACAGACTGGCAGGACATGAGTTTTATTGTTTTCTTGGGATATTCAGGTTACAATCAGATTGCCATTGCACCAGAAGACCAGGAGAAAACTACTTTTACATGTCCCTATGGTACTTTTGCTTTCCGCAGGATGCCATTTGGATTATGTAATGCCCCTGCCACTTTTCAACGTTGCATGATGGCCATTTTCTCAGACATGCTGGAGCAGAGTATGGAGGTTTTTATGGATGATTTTTCTGTGTTTGGAGATTCTTTTGATCATTGTTTGTTAAATTTGGAACAGGTATTACAAAGGTGCGAAGATACAAACCTGGTACTCAATTGGGAGAAATGCCATTTCATGGTACAGGAAGGCATTGTTCTTGGACACCGTATTTCACAAAAGGGAATCGAGGTAGACAAAGCAAAAATCGAGACAATTGAGAAACTACCTCCACCAACAACTGTAAAAGGGATTCGGAGTTTTCTTGGACATGCAGGTTTTTACAGGAGATTTATCAAAGACTTTTCCAAGATTGCCAAACCTCTTTGCAATCTTTTGGAAAAGGATGTGTCTTTTAACTTCACCAAAGAATGCCAGGAAGCTTTTGAGATCTTAAAACAGAAGCTGATTTCTGCCCCCATCATTGTAGCACCAGATTGGACCCTTCCATTTGAAGTAATGTGTGATGCTAGTGATTTTGCTGTAGGTGCAGTTTTGGGACAACGCAAAGCAAAGATTTTCCACACCATTTACTACTCCAGCAGAACTCTGAATGAAGCTCAACTCAACTACACAACCACTGAAAAGGAGTTGCTAGCAGTTGTGTACGCTTTTGACAAATTTCGCTCCTATCTGCTGGGTCCCAAAGTGGTGGTCTACACAGATCATTCAGCAATCAAATATCTGATCACAAAGAAAGATGCCAAACCTAGATTGATCCGTTGGATACTTCTTTTACAAGAATTCGACGTAGAGATCCGAGACAGGAAAGGAACAGAAAACCAGGTGGCAGATCACTTATCGAGGCTCGAGAATGGAAAAACAGCTGACAAAGAACTAATAATCAAAGAAACTTTTCCAGATGAACAATTATTTTCCATAAAACAACAGGAAGTCCCTTGGTATGCTGACTATGTTAATTATATTGTATCAGGAAAATGGCCGTTGGAATGGACAACTCAACAACGGAAGAAGTTTTTCAAAGAAGTCAAGCACTATGTCTGGGATGAACCGTACCTGTTAAACGTGTGTGCTGATCAATTACTGAGACGGTGTGTTCCACAGGAGGAAGTCAACAGTGTTTTGCAACACTGTCATTCATCACCATACGGCGGACACTTCAGTGGAAACAAAACTGCAGCTAAAGTCCTTCAATCAGGTTTGTTCTGGCCCACACTTTTTAAAGATGCTTATCTTTTTGCTTTTCAATGTGACAGGTGCCAGAGAACAGGGAATATTTCGAGAAGAAACGAAGGACCATTGCAAAACATTCTGGAAGTGGAGATATTCGATGTTTGGGGTATTGATTTCATGGGACCATTTGTTCCATCATTTGGAAACATGTACATTCTGGTTCTTGTGTAGACTACGTCTCCAAATGGGTTGAAGCAATTGCACTGCCATCCAATGATTCCAAAGTGGTGATCAAATTCCTGAAAAAGAACATTTTCACTCGGTTTGGAACACCTCGGGCAATTATCAGCGATGGTGGCTCACATTTCTGCAACAGATATTTTGATGCACTCCTATCCAAATATGGAGTTACTCACAAAGTTGCCACAGCTTACCATCCACAGTCAAATGGACAGGTTGAAGTTTCAAACAGGGAGATCAAAAGAATCCTAGAAAGAACCGTTGGATCAACAAGGAGGGACTGGTCTACAAAACTGGATGATGCATTATGGGCCTACCGAACAGCTTACAAGACACCCATTGGTATGTCCCCATATCGATTGGTGTTTGGGAAAGCATGCCATCTGCCAGTTGAACTTGAACACAAGGCGTACTGGGCACTGAAGAAATTGAATCTTGATTCACAAGCTGCAGGAGAGAAAAGACTTCACCAACTCAATGAATTGGAGGAATTTCGCCTACAGTCTTATGAGAATGCCAAATTATACAAAGAAAAGACCAAAAAATGGCATGACCGAAAAATAGTGCACAGACAGTTGGAACCAAGGCAGCAGGTGTTATTGTACAACTCGAGGTTAAAACTTTTCCCTGGAAAGTTAAAATCTAGATGGTCCGGACCATTTGTAATCACTCAGATTTTACCATATGGAGCTGTTGAGTTACTGGATCCTAATACCAACAACACATTCAAAGTTAACAGTCAGCGTGTCAAGCACTACTGGGGAGAATCATTTGAGCGACAAAAAGAAAGTGTCACACTTTCAGATCCAGCATAAACGTTCGAAAAGTCACGTCTAGCTGACGACAATTAAACTTAGCGCTCGCAGGGAGGCAACCCATGCAATTTTTGTATATATTGTGATTTGGTGTGATTTAATTTTGTGTGTTTAGTTTTTGCAGATTAAGTCATTTCAAGATGGAAGAAGCTCTCGCAAATCTTCACAAACAATTTCCTTCTCTCCCTCAAAAATCTCTGATGAAAGTCTACAAAGCTCGCTTGGAACGGATGAGACTACTGACAATACATGGTGTGCCCAATGACATTCGTTGGGTAATTGAAGCACGAGTCCGATTGGCAGGTGAATCCTCTGATTCTTTTATTTCACATCTGCCTGGTTTTGGAAGAAGCACCTATGCAAAGAAACGAAGAGCTAAGCAAATGGGTGTTTGTTACAAATGTGCACGTTGGAATTGCAATACTCGTTGTCATTCTTTAGGAATGGTGTCTGTTAATCGCGAAGACAAAATTAAATTCATTAGGAATGGCTTGAGTAAGGAGTCTTTAGATGATATATCTTCGACTCTTGAGACGCATCCCAGTGGATATGTTCACATTGGATTTCGCAGATTACATACACAATATCAAAAAGAAAGACAACAGTTAAGTCTTGGGAATCTGACTCAAAAAGACCCTGTTTGCCAATTTATAAGAAAATTGGATGGGAAGCTTGTCCCTGACGCATAGATGTCAATCAAGCTGTTACTTTTTTTGTACATATTATATCTCTTTGTCTTTTCTTAATAATTGTAATTTGTTTTGTTATTTTCTTTTATTTTCTCCGACAGGATCCAGATTCTTTTTTGACTATCACGATCTATTTTACTATTATTGTACTAATCGTCATTTGGAAGATACTTGTGCTATTTTTACTAACCCATTTTCAGGTATTATAAATTCAACTCATCATTGTACCTTTGAAGTCATCCAGAGTTGAGAAAAAAAAATACATAGGAAAATGGAAGCCACCTCAAGAAGACGAGTTGAAAACATTTGTGTGTTTTGCGGAAGTACTGTTGGTACTAAACCACAATACATAGAAGCGGCACAGGAGTTGGGTCGAGTATTAGCTGCAAGGAATATGCACTTAATATATGGCGGAGGAAATCTTGGATTAATGGGGATCGTTTCAAAGGCCGTACAGGAAGGAGGCAGTCATGTTTTGGGAATCATCCCAAAACCCTTGGCAGAGGCAAATCTTATTGGATCATCAAACGGAGAGGAACTAATCGTATCAGGTATGTCTGAACGTTTGGTAGAAATGATTAATCGTGCTGATGCTTTTATTGCTTTGCCAGGTGGCTTGGGTACATTGGAGGAAATTTTTATTGTACTATCTTGGGCGAACCTGAACATACACCAGAAACCTCTTGGACTACTCAACGTTGATGGATTTTATGATTTTCTTTGTGTGTTTCTTGATGATGCCCGGAGAAATGGATTCATTTCAAAACCTATGAAAGAACTCCTCTTCACTGCCAGACTTGCTCCAGATCTAATTGACCAACTCATAGCCTATGAACCACAAGTTGACCCTATCATTTCAAAAATAAATTGGTCGGGGGACGATCGTGGTAAGAGACGTCGGGTTAATCTGGATCTTAACCTTTAATTCCTGTAGAATTTCAGTTAACCAGGTATTATCGTCTAAACTCTTCTTCTACTGTTTAAGACATTGGGGACAATGTCTCATTTAGGTTTGGGGAGGGAATTAGTTGATTAATACCTTGTTTTTAGTTTGTATGTTGTTTTTATTTTTAGTCCAAAATTTTCGAAAAATACAAAAAAATTGAAAAATTTTCAAAAATTACAAAAATATTTTGCATTTTTGTGTTTTTATTTTGACTAAAAAGGTGGAATTGGTAAGAGATAGCCGAGTAAGGAATTTCCGCTCCTGAGACGTATCTCAAACCTATTTCGAAAAAAGTTAATTTTTGTTTATTTCATTTTGAATTATTTAATTTGTGAATTCTCCTTACACTGACTAAAATGGATCTTCATATGTTCAGTTGACAGGTATTATGAACTTACATGGAAACATACGGACATGAGCTAAAATTGAAAAGTTTGTAATATTCCGTGCTATAGTGTAATTGGAGGAAGCATCTCTAAATAGTGATGGAGTAAAAAAAAAAAAAAAAAAAAAAAAAAAAAAAAAAAAAAACGTCCGAGATCCGAGTTATTAAGTCTGTAAGGGTATTTTAATACCTAGTGCCCTAAAACCAACTGGTTTGGGAGTCATTGGCCCAAAGCTCGTTACATGGATCGAAGATGCTGCAAAAATAAATATATATATCTGAAGTCTGAGTAATTAAGTTCGTAGGGGTGTCTTAACACCTGGTGCCCTAAAGCCAACTGGTTTGGGAGCCACCAACCCAAAGCTCGCTACATAGACGGAAGGTATTGTATAAAAATAAAAAAAAATCAAAGAAAAAATCAGAAAAATCAGAAAATTATTCCATTACTACAAAAAAAGGTGTGAAATCTGATAGAACTTTAGGACAAAAATATTACTCTCTTATCAACTGCACTTATGACTGTTGTGGGCAAAAATGAAATGATTAATATTTTGTTGGCTGTGTATATGGAGAATGGTAAAAACAATCGGAGAATTTACTTATTCGGTAATTTAGAAAGAAACAAAACAACTAGTAACTTGGAGTAGATTTTTCACCTGATTAGTCACTTCTTTCTTTATTCTCTTTTCGCTTGTCTTTTTGCTTTTGTGTGCATTAGTTTTTAATACCTTTTTACTTTTGTAAAATGTTTGTGGGTATCATTGCTGTAAACCCTCACGAGACTACACTCGTCCACTAGGGACACCTAGGGGTTAAAGGCTTGTTGCATATGCTAAATGTAACCGTGATCCCTACGAAAATGGCTTAGTTAAATTTTGTTATGTTATTTTTTATTTGTATTTTGCTCGAGGACTAGCAAAATGTTAGGTTTGGGGGTGTGATGAGTGGTATTTATATCACTATTTCCCACTCATTTAACTTAATATTTTGTATAGTTTCTTTCTTGAGTTTTATGAACGTTTTGATGTGTTTTATTGTTATTTTGCAGATAAATAAAGTTTGGACAGCACTGGAGGCAATTTGGGGCAAAACCGGACAAAAATGCGTCAACAGGGTTATTTTGGTCTTCTGCGCGTCGCGACGCTATAACACAGCGCGCCGCGACGCCCAGCGTGTGCCGGTTCTGCTAAAATGCGCCATGGTCAACGGGTCAACAATTTGAAAAGTTTGACTTTGCTAAAATGCACCGTGCCACGTGTCACCATCACATCCCATCTGCTAAAATGCGCCGTGACACGTGTCATCATCATATGCTGCCGACACTCAGACTTGACACGTGTCGCCTCGTCATCAGCCATGTCATCGGTCAACGAGTCAACCATGCCACGTGTCATGCCACGTCATCAGACACGTCAGCAAGTCAACCGAGTCAACATGCCACGTCAGCCTCAGCCAATCAGAATTTGACACGTGTCGCCACGTGTCGCCATCCCATTGTGCCGACAGTTGTACAGTCAGCCGCCACGCCACGTCAGCGCCACGTCATCGCCACGTCGCCTCCGCGTCAGCATGACGTCATCACAATAATTGAGAATTAGCCGCCTTGACACGTGTCAGTTGTACAGTCAGCCGCCTTGCCACGTGTCGCCGTCTCATTGTGCCACGTCGACAAACGAGCGTCGCGACGCGCAACGCCTTAGAGTCGCGACGCGCGCACAGCGACCAAACAGTGAATTTATTTTACTATAAATAGAGGCCGAATTTTCAGTTTTTAGGACACCTTTCTCTCTCTCTCACTCCTTCTATGTAATTAGGGAGTTTCTCTCTCTAGAATTTTCGTTTTTATTTTTTAGTTTTTACTTTTGTAATAATTTTAATTACTTTTTGTAATAATAGTAATCTACTTTCTTATTTTACAGTTTTTACTATTCACTATGCGGAGGTAACTTCACTATGCTAGGGTGAAAGGTAATTATTTTACTATTGCTATTTAGATTAATCTCCCTTAAAAATAATATATTTACTATTTAAAATTCTGATTAATAAAGGAATACCGCTATATTGGTCGGTTGGTAAATTTATTTAATCTGGTTTAAACCTGACTAATCAAGGAATACCGCTATATTGGTCGGTTGGTAAATTTATTTTCTGTTGGTTTGAACCTGATTAATCAAGGAAACCGCTATATTGGTCGGTTGGTAAATTTATTTTGGTATACCGCCTTTATGGCTGGATTATGGACAAATATTACCACCTATATGGCTGGTTGGACTTAATTTGACTTAATCAGGATACCGCCAGATTGGTCGGTTGGTAAAATATTATCACAAAGTTTATATATTATTTTATGGGAGATATCTAAATTAGTAGTAGTAAAAGTAATTCCTTTTGCCTTAGCATTTTATTTCATTTGTAATTTTCTTTTCAGCATTTTACTTATCGCAATTACTTTTCAGCATTTTCATTTTATGTCTTTTAAGTTTTTACAAGCCCTAGCTATGTGTCATAACTAAGTTAGTAATCTAGGGTTGTGATGAAATCCAATATCACCGGTTTATAAGGGTTAAATTATAATTTGGGTAATATAAAGATTTATTTATTGAGTCTTAATCTTAATGCTTTTTATTAACTGGCCACTAATAAAATTGATAAGGTAAACTTAAAATGAACTAGACATAGGGATTTTAGGTTTAAGACCTTAGACTCAATAACCCACGATCTTCCTTGAGGATAGATAACCCTTTAATAGATTTCCTTACAGGATAGGAATATACCTGTTGGGCGGGGGGGGGTAGCCATAATTGGAACTTAATATTAATAAATCCAGTTAATTTGATTGACATAGACATATGGTTTAATTAAGTTAAATTGGATATTTGTAATTGACCATCGGAAGAGGCTTTTTATAATTTAGTGTTCCAGGTTAATAAATCAATATTTTACCCAATTATAAGATAACAACTTCATCTTTAAATAATATTGGAATAAATCACAACCCTAGATAGTTTTAATATTGAATTTTCTCAAAATATCTTTTCAACCAATTTTAGTTACTTGCTTTTAAATTTAGAATCGTCGCTATTTCAAATCAATCAAACAACCTGATAGATATTAGTAATCATTTGACCTCATAAAAATTAATAGAATAGATTTTAAGTCCTCGTGGGATCGATACTTTTTATACTACTTGAACGATACGTACGCTTGCGTTATACGTGTGTGTTTACGCCGGTCAGCCTCCCATAGACACATAGTCATAATACCAATGGGATTCCGAGGGGTCTATCCAGAGCGAAGCTGTTTCCCGTACTATCGGTGAAACACGACCTCCTATCGCACTTGCATAAGTATCTGATACTTATATATATGAGAACTATGTTGTTGTGCCCTCACAACGCACACAAGTGCAATACTAGCCTATTCTGCATTATCGATGTCCAGTCTCGATAATACTCCGGCTAGGGATATTTAATGATTAATCATTCGGGGACTGATATTGTCTCATATCATTCTCAATCCAGGAACTAATCATAGGGACCCTCTCTTCATTATATATCTATGGTGATCTAATCACAAATGATGAGAGTGCAATTTCCTTGTTCACATAGTTAATTTGCTACAACAACACAATGATCTGTGCAAATAGTGACGTTATGGGTCATTTTGTTCAACACGTAAATCCAAGTTAAAACCAAGAGGAGATGGTCCATTTCAAGTCTTGGAGCGGATCAACGATATTGCGTACAAACTGGATTTACAAGGTGAGTATAATGTGTCTGCTATATTTAATGTTTCTAACTTAACTCTTTTTTATGCAGGTACAGATTCGAGGTCGAATCTTTTTCAAGAGGGAGGGAATGACACGAATCCAGCCACTCAAGGAACATTAGATGTCACGGCCAGTAACATGGTAGAGCCTTTGCAAGTTCCAACATGGCCAATCACACGCCAGAAAGCTAAAAAGATCAGAGACGCAATGGCGGGACTAGCACATAGTGCCATGGCTGAGTGTGACAGACAACCCCAGGGCATATTGGTGTCACCTGAGGGCTTCAATGGAATGGGTCCAAAGCTATTTTCATATGGCCCAAGTCATTCTAGAAGACGCACAATAGCCGATTTTGAAGATATGAGCATTTTGAAGAATTTGGCCATTTTATGCCTTATATGTAATTCGGCCAAATGAGCTTGTATTTTGACCTTTTGCTTGACATGTTTACTCTAGTTAGGCTATTTATAACTTAGTTAATTAGATCATTTGGGTCAAATTGGATTAGAACTACGTTAGTTAGTTAAAGGACCTATTAGGCATTCTTTAGAAATGATGCCACTTTTGTTGACTTTTTCTTTTTGATCTTTTTGCCACTTGCATAAAGATCTTGGAGGGGATATTTGTAATATTTAATAAATGGCTACTTAGTGCTTTAGCTTTATGTAGTCATTGGGTAGTTTTAGGACATTTTGGTCTTTTTACCTTTTGAAGGGTATTTTAGTAAATTTGTCTTATCCTATATATTGTAAACTTTATATTCTTCAATAATAACTTGCAAATTTCGAATTTCTTCAAAGAAAAATAGCTATGGCCGAATTTCAAGCTTAAGGGAGGGATTTCCCTTTGTTTCAGCTTTGACTTATCTAAGGCGTGGCAACCTTGGTGGCGTCTCCGTGCTAGCATAACACTACAAGGAATCATCTTAAGGGTTCTCAAAGACAAGTTCTTTGTAGGACTTCTTTGTGGCCTTAGAAGGGTTTTGCTCCTATAAAATTGAATTCGCGGTGCTTGGGGTTCTATCCGTTGCGAGGAGTTTGCTTGGCCTTAAACATCCAAGTGAGTTCCGCGTCACAAACCATCGGCACCATCAATACTCGGGCCATTACAACAATCATTCACAACCTTGGCATCACTTGAATCAGACAAAGCAACCCCTATCAAACACACTACCGAAGGAGTAAGAGTATATGGATAACCAGACGAAGACATTGTCTTGGTCACGTTAGCCGTGGCCGCAGACACAGGCCCCAAATTTCCTAACACATGAGGTACTGCCAGACCTTCGGCAACACTAGCAACAACACCCAGATCATACTCACAGACAGTCCCCAACTTGGCTTCGCAAGATGAAGATGACAGAACAATCCCCAAATTCCCAGCCACTTGATCTGTAACCATACCCATACCCACGGCAGAACCAACACCAACAGTCAAGCTTAGGTCACAGACATTCACCAACTCGGCAGCGCATGAGGGAGACAGATCATGTCCCTTAACACACAAAGGCTTCTCAACAGAACAGCCAGCCTCCACACTACAACTGGGCAAAACAGAACCAAATTCACCACCACCATAGGAAACATCAATAACACCAAGGGAAGACCGGTCAACATCACTACCACAAGAAGACCGATTGGAGACATCCCCTAAAACCACACCTAACCTAGCCAAGCAAAAGCTCCACAACACAGGCGAAGACACCGGATCAGGGGAGAAACTATGATCAGGATGAACCGGAGAGCTAACCAGACCGAGAGAAGTGCCGGAGAGACCAGATCCGGTTCCAACAGATGAAAAGATAGCAACGGGCAAAGGGGCCACATAGGGCCCACTCGAAATAGACCGAGCGGCCGGAAGACTTATAGCAGAAGACCGGGGCCCCAAAACCGGTAAGCCGAAGGCCGGCATAGGGAACGAGTGAGACCGGGAGGAAAAGGAGATTAGCGGCTCAATGAAATGGGGATACACAAAACGCAAACTAACAGAGAGTTCAAGGCAGATCTAATGAACAAAGAGGTGAAACAACAAAGGGTTAAAAATAAAAAATAAAAAATAAAAAATAAAAAATCAGGGCTCACGACGGCAAGGGACGACGAGAATCGCCGAGGAGGAAGGGAGAGTCGAGAGAATTTTACTTATGATAATAAATATATTATTATTATTATATTATATTTTGATTTTGACTATAAAGGATAAAAAATATGTTTCCTGACACTTGATTCATGTTTTCATGTTTTGTGATTTATCGATATGTTTTCGTCGAGGTGCTTGATGATATGTTTCCGTCTTGGCGCTCAAAAATGATTTTGATGTTTTTAAACCGTAAAACTTTGTTTCAGTCGAGAAGCTTAAAAATCTATTTCCGTCCCGATGCTTGATAGTTTTATGTTTTTGACCCTCTATGGCTCTTGTATATGTTTCATTCCAGCTTGACCGGGGCACTTGTTATATGGTTCTGACCATCGGAAAATAGCTGGGCCGCTACTCTGTCGATATGGTCTTGTTCGTACACTGTCCATGTTGGACAATTATGACCCATAACGTCACTATTTGTACAGATCACGGTGTTTTTGTACAAATTAACTATGTGACAAAGGAGATTGCACTCTTATCATTTGTGATTAGATCACCTAGATGTATAAATGATAGGAGGTCCCTATGATTTGTTCCTGAATTGAGAATGATATGAGATAGTATCAGTCCACGAAGGATAAATCATTAAATATCCATAGTCGGAGTATTATCGAGATTGGACATCGATGAATACGTAAAAGACTAGTATTACACGTGTGCGCGTTGTGAGGGCATAACAACATAGTTCTCATATATTTGGGTATAGGTTACTCATGCAAGTGTAATAGGAGGTTGTGTTTTACAAATGGTACGGAAAACAGCTTCGCTCTGGATAGACCCCCTCAGAATTCCATTGGTAGTATGACTATGTGTCTATGGAAGTCCGAAATTAGGGTAGGTGTATTTGGTCTTAACCCGAGACTTGCACTGCTAATACTTGCGACAATCAATATACTTTGGTTGCGGTCGTCCAGGGATTTAACAGGTTCTGTGTACGCCTATGCTGGGTATATTGAGAATCGTAGTGTGTTGGGTGTGATGTCAAGACGGAAGTGTCACTCCAGTCATATGGAGATGATGATCGCGTAGGGATACAGAACTGGTTCTCTAAAAAGGTTGCAACCGTCGGGATAATATGACTTGGTCATGATTATCCGATATTAAAGAGACTAGTTGCTTGTCATCCGATATATGCTTCATACGGGGCAGACACTGTACCAGCCCCAAGCCTTGCATGTGATCATCCGATACTGGATAGAAATACGCAATACTACGTATACTACGCCTGATATAGATCATTTATTCCTATAAGGATATTTCTGGAGAATTGGGTAGGCATGACGCTTTGCTAGAAGCCAACCTTGTCTTGTAAATCGGTATAAACGTAGTACGAGGTACTTACGTGTTCGGATAGTCCGACGACCTAATTTACTGCCAACATATCCGGGGATCTCATGGGTCGCTTCCCGAAAATTCACCGATGACGTATGACTCGCACTTTTAATTAATCTGGGATTAATAAGATGAGAGAGAAAATTAATATGGGATTAATTGCGGAGATATTTTATCTGGGATAAAATATTAATTAAAGAGAGAATAACGATTAATTTGGGATTAATCGATTAATTAATATATTCGATATATTAAACGAGATTTGATTTCGACGCGGAATTAAAATTAGATTTTAATTCGGGCGAACGAGTTAATTTAGAATTAATTTGTTAGCGACGTGAATAGTGATTTCGCTAAGCGTAATCATTTAATTACGTTGCAACGGAAAATTCGTTAATTTGGAATTAGCGAACCCAAGCCCGGGATTGTTTGCGAGCGCATTCACATTTCGAATTCGAGTGCGGCACGCAAGTCAAATCAAGCGTCAAATCGCTAGTCGCATCTAGCGTCACATCAAGCGTCAAATCATGTCACTTTGAGTGATGTGACAATTTGAATGATTGATTGATGGTGGTAGTTGGAAGACATTAATTGTCTTTTGCCTTTTGACTTTTTGAAATGAAAAGTGGTATTTGATTAATTGATTTTGAAAATTGAAAATCTAATACACATTTTTTCTTTTCATTCTCTCTCTTTACTCACGTTTGGGAGCCATTTCTTTCTTCTCTTTCATTCGGCCAACATGCCAAATTCTTCACTGGTTTGCTTGGCAAAACCGTGAGAAGGGAAGCAAAAGTGGGGAAATTTGTGGCAAATTTCTTGAGAGCTAGTATTCCGAGAGACATGCGAAGGTGATAAGGAAGTCCACCCATGAGCCGGGAATCGTTTGACGAAGCTTGGAGCTTGTTCAAGGAGCTCCAATGGCCGAAAATGGAGGGCTGTGACAGTGCACTGCCGTGACCTTCAAGGAGCAGAAAAGAAATTTTTGTTCGTCAAAGCGTCGCTCAACCGATCGATGTGAGTATTCCGCGACTTTCTTGATTGTATTCACACATGTTAATGCTTGTTTATTGATCATTGAGACCTTAGTAAACTCCAACAATGGTATCAGAGCAAGGAAAATCATGAAAAAGTTTAGGGCTTAAAATTTGGGTAAACTTGTGTTTGAGCATGATTAATGAAATTGGATGAATTAGTATGCTTAAATGTGTTTGAATTGAGGATTGATTGTATCAATTTGTTGAAATTGTGTTTGGAACAAATTTCCCCAATTTTCTTGGTGTTGGCCGAGAGTTTGATGCCCTATTTTGTCTTGGATTTTTGAATTTTGATTCATTGGATGAGTTGGAAATCATTCGGGATGTTGATTTAATGTCGATTTTGGAATTAATTGGATTGAATTCGAATCGGACATAAAATCCCCAATATTGCCGAGACATAAAGAAGCATGATTGGGTTTGATTTTTAATTAAATTGTGTTGGACATGATTTAATATTAATGACATGATTAATTAGTGTTAATTGATGTTTTAGAAATATTAATTGGGTAATTAATTATGTAATACACTTTATTTAATTAAATTAAGAATTTGGAATTTGGTAATTTAATTGAATTTGGCTAATTTTGGAAATTGGGCTTGAAAAGTTGTTATTGGGTTTCTTGGGCTTGGTTGTACTAAGTTGGGTTTAGGCCAAATGGATTGGATCCAATTGGGCCCAAAACCGCCTCCATAAAGCCCAAATGCGACTTAATGGACCTTTAAAGTTTAATTGGGCCTAATGGGCCTAAATTGATTTCTGGGCTTATGGGGTAACTCCCGGATTGGACTTTGGTTATTGGGTTCGACCCGAGTTGACCAAAAGTCCACGCCTTAAGAAATTAATTAAAAGCATATTGGACTTTAGTTAAATTGACGTTGGACGTTAATTGGGCTTTGAGACCCGTTGCAATTAAATTTGGAATTTAAGTCGTAAAAGGTTTATTAATAAAGTGTATTATTTAATTTGGAATTAAATAGCGAATTAGAATTAAATACAAATTGAATTGGGTTTAATTATGTAGTTTAATTTAATTCGAGAATTCGTACTTTAAGTACTTATTCGCAAAACGAGTTTGACTCGAGCAAAATCAAATTGTTGTTTGAACATTGGATGATCACTAATTATCAGATTAATTAATTTGATTAGATTGATTGATAACATGCTTGTGTGAATACATGGTTGCGATGCATGAATAATGTATATCGGATGGATATTAGAAGGGTGGGGCAATTTTAGAAATTGTTGTAATAAATTTGATTTATTAATTGGACCTGCGTGTCCAGCCTTATTACCTCCTTATTCTTTGTATTCTCTTCTTACCTATTCCCCTCAATGTAAATGAGGTTTCTTTAGAAGTGTAGTGTAACGGGTAGAAGTAAATACTTGTGCTAGCGGGAGAGAGAAATGGAGAGATTTGATCTATGATCAATGTGTAAACTATCCATCCGCATATCATTATTATTTTATTATACGCGCTTTATTATGTGTTTAGAATGCATGTTTAAGGGTGTATGATGATGAGACCTTAACAAAGATAATAAATTGGTTGCCAATTTGCACTCGAAAAACCCTCGCAAAATATTAAGCGTCTTTCCTTCCATTGAGTGATTCTCACTCAAGATCCGAGACTGGTATTGGCTTGTTGGCCAAAGTCAAGGCCTTTGTCCGTCGAGCATGTGTTTGAATCACGAAGGCTTTGTTCCATATTGGTGTCTTGTCCAAGTTGTGGTTTGTTGGCCAAAGTCAAGACCACTTCTTGTCCATCGACATTGATTACGAAGCTTTCCATATCATACAATTTGTTGGCCAAAGTCAAGATTGTGTGATATTTAACGGGATCCTAGCCCACTAGGAAACACGGTTTCCCGAGTACTCGACAGAGGGTTAGAGGCTCGCCGAAAAATAGTGGGAGGCAAGAATTGAATTTGCAATATTCGTTTAATTACTTGCCATACGCGCTCAAATCAAATATCATTCGTCATATAAATTAAATGTTAGTTGAACTAATATTTAAATGTTGTTTTTAATAAATAGTTGGACTATATTCAAACTATTCATTTATAGTTGATTTTATAATTGGATTATAGTAATCAATATAATTGATTTTAATCTATTAAATTATAGTTGATTAAATAGTTGGACTATTGTAATCATTATAATAAATAGTACCTAAATCGTTGATTAAATAGTTGGACTATCAGAATCAAGATATAAATTGAAAGATTGACGTTTAAAACATAATCCTAGGGAAAATATATTTAAATGGTTTAATTTTCAATATTGGGAATAAATTTCAGGATGATCCTGGAAACTAATAAGTTACTTTATTTGATAAAATAACATATTAGGCCTAAAGCCCGGAGTTAAGCAATAGTAGAGCATGGTCTTTGGAAGATTCATGTGATGATAACTTAAATGCTTAATCCATTAAGCTTTTCGCAGTGGACTCCTTAATTTCTTAATCAGAAATAAGGATTAGATCCTTAAAGTATGATAATGAAATTGAAGGATCTTCATAAATCTATACTTAGATTTTAGAAGTACTAAATTGCAATAAAATAACTCTTGGAGAGTTAATGACTATTCTCAAGGAGATAAAGTCAAAGTTTGCAATAAGGCAAGTAGCGCAAGGCACACTTTACTTCGATATTCTAGAAACCTAAGGCTTGGCCAAAGGCTTCTGGAGTGTTGAAAAGGGAAAAGGCAAAATCATTATAATCTTTTAGAAAGATAAAGGACATATCCCAAAATGTCTGCTTAAATGTGGCAAACGGGATCGCGGAAGCGTGACTGCCGTTTGGACAAAGTAGACATGAAGGAATTGAAGACGAGCAAGACTCTGACTTCAAATATGTTTGTCATAAATATATTCACTACTAGTATTAAAATTGGATTTTAGATACTTAGTGTGATATATATACATATTGATGTTCAGAATCTGCTGTGAGCAGGATACTGACTTCAGTAGAGATTAATCTGCAAATTGGAAACGGGATAAAAGTCACTGTTTTAACCGTAGATACCTAAGTTTAGGAACTACCCTTCGGGTATGTGCTTAAATTAGGGAACTGTTATAATGTAACTAGTTTGACTAGGAACATTATCTTTATACCAGTGTTTGACCCGCTGCGGGTGAACCTTTATATTCTAGAACACTAAAGTGTTTTATTATATAAAGATGATATTGAGATAAACACATTATATGTGAATAACAGAATTTATATTTTGAATATAAATAAATCTCAAATATATAACATGACAAACAAATAGCTCAAACTGATTTGATCAGAAGAAACTGATGTGACATTGTTGTCTGGGACACAATCAAACAAGAATCGTATGTCCACACTTTTGAAGAGTGGGTACTAGGACTAATTTGATTCCAATCAAATAAAGTCTACGAATCTAGTTTATTGGGCAAAGTGCCTAAAACACTATTTACTTGGTAAAAGTATAAATGCCACCGATCTGTTAGCCCTAGTTCATAGTGAAGCAAGTGGGCCCATGTCTAGCTAGGCTAGATGTGGATATGAATATTTCGTGACCTTTACGGATGTGGCATCGCGTTATGGTTATGTGTTTCTTTTGAAACACAAATCGGAAACTTTTAAAGTTTCGACACGAAATAGACAAACAGATCGGCTATAATATTAAACCGTCACGGTTAGACCGTAATGGAAAATACTTAATCAATAAGTTTCTAATATACATGAAAGAGTATAGTATTCTTTCAATGAGGACTCCTCCCGGAACACGTCAATTTGACGGTGTGTCCGAAATGACTAATCGGATTTTGTTGGACATGATAAGGTTAATCATGAGTCACTCCGAGCTATCATTTCCTTCAACGGATAAGTATAAACAGTGCAGAACTTATTTAGAATAAGGTTCCATCAATATCTGTTTGACAGATTTCATATTGGATATGAACATGAAAGAAACTAGGTTTCTCATTCTTGAAAATTTGGGAATGCTGGGCACATGTTTGGATGATACCAAACTAAAACCCAAATTGGATAAGTGCCAATTGTAGGATATCCTAGGGATACCATAAGTATAGTACTTATACAATTCACTAGAGAACAATTAGATTGTTGCTCACCATGCGGTTTTCCTAAGAGGAATACCTATATGCAGTGGTAAGTGGGAGGATAGTAAAACTCGATGAAAATCGGAGTAATACTATTCCAGGCACTGAATCTTAATGGAACACAAATAGTTCATCAAGGATGAATCTATACCATAATCTTCGAATACACAAGAACCACGTAGTTCGGAGAGAGTCAGAAAACAACCTGGGGTATGGGTTTCTGATCTCACCTCATAAAGATGTCAATCTTTAGAGGTATACCAACTGACTACGTATGAGGAAGTGATACAAGGTATCGACTCCCTATTATGACAAAGTGTCATGAAATCCGAAATGGATTCCATGTATACCAACTATGTTTGGTACTAGTTGATGTACAGCAAGCATTGTGCCTATTGGTACTTATAAGTCTTCAAGGAAGACGTACATGGATGGCAACATACCAACGTATAAAGCTAGGCTTTTAGCGGAAAGGTATCGTTATCAACATTGTGTTGATTGCGATTCAACCTTTTACCTGTTGCCACGGTAAATCGATTTGGATAATGCTTGATAAAGCTGCATGTTTCATTTATGAAATATGTCAACTTAATGGGAAAATCGCTTTCCTGAAAAGGAAACCTTTTGGAGGATGGGTTTTGTCATACCAAAACTAGCAAACAAGGTTTGCAGGTTATTCGATCCATATTTGGATTAAAGTAAGCATAGGTTCTTGGAATTACCGTTTTGATGTAATCATAACAGTTTATGATTTAATTCAAATCGTAAATGATTCTTGTGTATATAAGGAGGTTAGTGGGAGCGCACTGACAGTGGCTGTCCTATGAAATAATGATAATACCTCATTTCTTGGAAATGATATTCCTATAATAACAATCGGTGAAAGCTTGGCTTTCGAGAAAACTCTCCGATAAATCATACATTGAAAAATATACGCGACCTGGTGTCTCATACGCTTTGAGCATATGGATTCACAATCAGGCCAATCCAAGTGATAGTCACTGGATTGATGTTAAGAACATCCGTTAGTATCTTAGAGAACTAAGGATGCTGTCTTATACTATGGAGATTGAGAACTTGAAGTGACTGTGATCACTACTGCAAGTTTCCTAAACCGATAAAGACGACTAAAAGTCGCAAACGGTACTATACAGTTTGAATAACGGAACAGTGAGCTGGAAATCTTCCAAGCAAGATACTGTTACCGAATAAATAACAAATGCGGGTTATTGCTGCAGCTGAGGCAGCAATAGAAGCCTTATGGGTCGATAATAAATCTAAATAGATTAGATATAATTCTATTAGCAGCTGAGCTAGGCTTGAGCACAGGCTAAAAAATTAATGGTCTCATCAATGATCCAGATACATACTTCGATATTCATCTGATTCATTCGGATCATACATCGTGGCGATGTGATAATCGAATAAATCGCATCAGATGATAATCATGCAAATCCACTGACGAAAGCTTTTTCTCAGCAAATTGAGCCAACCGTACATAGTACGGGTGTCAGACACTCGAGTGACTGGCTATAGGCCAAGTGGGAGATTGTTGGACATTTATGACACATAGCGTCACTATTTGTACAGATCACGGTGTTGTTGTACAAATTAACTATGTGACAAATGAGATTGCACTCTTATCATTTGTGATTAGATCACCTAGATGTATAAATGATAGGAGGTCCCTATGATTTGTTCCTGGATTGAGAATGATATGAGACAGTATCAGTCCACAAAGGATAAATCATTAAATATCCATAGTCAGAGTATTATCGAGATTGGACATCGATGAATACGTAAAAGACTAGTATTACACTTGTGCGCGTTGTGAGGGCATAACATAATTGTTCTCATATATTTGGGTATAGGATACTCATGCAAGTGTAATAGGAGGTTGTGTTTTACCGATGGTACGGGAAACAGCTTCGCTCTGGATAGACCCCCTCGAAATTCCATTGGTAGTATGACTATGTGTCTATGGAAGTCTGAAATCATGGTAGGTGTATTTGGTCTTAACCCGAGACTTGCACCGCTAATACTTGCGACAATCAATATACTTTGGTTGCGGTCGTCCAGGGCTTTAACATGTTCTGTGTACGCCTATGTTGGGTATATTGAGAATCGTAGTGTGTTGGGTGTGATGTTAAGATGGAAGTGTCACTCCAGTCATATGGAGATGATGATCGCGTAGGGATACAGAACTGGTTCTCTAAAAAGGTTGCAACCGTCGGGATAATATGACCTGGTCATGATTATCCGATATTAAAGAGACTAGTTGCTTGTCATCCGATATATGCTTCGTACGGGGCAGACACTGTACCAGCCCTAGGCCTTGCATGTGATCATCCGATACTGGATAGAAATACGCAATACTACGTACACTACGCCTGATATAGATCCTTTATTCCTGTAAGGATATTTCTGGAGAATTGGTTAGGCATGGCGCTTTGCTAGAAGCCAATCTTGTCTTGTAAATCGGTATAAATGTAGTACGAGGTACTTACGTGTTCGGATAGTCCGACGACCGAATTTACTACCAACATATCCGGGGATCTCATGGGTCGCTTCCCAAAGATTCAACGATGACGTATGACTCGCACTTTTAATTAATCTGAGATTAATAAGATGAGAGAGAAAATTAATCTGGGATTAATTGCGGAGATATTTTATCTGGGATAAAATATTAATTAAAGGGAGAATAACGATTAATTTGGAATTAATCGATTAATTAATATATTCGATATATTAAACGAGATTGGATTTCGACGCGGAATTAAAATTAGATTTTTATTTGGGTGAACGAGTTAATTTAGAATTAATTCGTTAGCGACATGAATAGTGATTTCGCTAGGCATAATCATTTAATTGTATCGCAACGGAAAATTTGTTAATTTGGAATTAGCGAATTCAAGCCCGAGATTGTTTGCGAGCGCATTCGCATTTCGAATTCGAGTGCGGCACGCAAGTTAAATCAAGCGTCAAATCGCTAGTCGCATCTAGCGTCACATCAAGCGTCAAATCATGTCACTTTGAGTGATGTGACAATTTGATTGATTAATTGATGGTGGTAGTTGGAAGGCATTAATTGCCTTTTGCCTTTTGACTTTTTGAAATGAAAAATGGTATATGATTAATTGATTTTGAAAATTGAAAATCTAATACACATTTTTTCTTTTCATTCTCTCTCTTTGCTCACGTTTGGGAGCCATTTCTTTCTTCTCTTTCATTCGGCCAACAGGCCAAATTCTTCACTGGTTTGCTTGGCAAAACCGTGAGAAGGGAAGCAAAAGTGGGGAATTTATGGCAAATTTCTTGAGAGCTAGCACTCCGAGAGACTTGCGAAGGTGATAGGGAAGTCCACCCATGAGCCGGGAATCGTTCGACGAAGCTTGGAGCTTGTTCAAGGAGCTCCAATGGCCGAAAATGGAGGGCTGTGATAGTACACTGCCGTGACCTTCAAGGAGAAGAAAAGAAATTTTTTTTCGTCAAGGCATCGCTCAACCGATTGATGTGAGTATTCCGCGACTTTCTCGATTGTATTCACACATGTTCATGCTTGTTTATTGATCTTTGGGACCTTAGTAAACTCCAACAGTCCAGTCAATGCACGGGACTCGAATAATGGATGTTTGATATGTATTTTGAAAATTTTGTATATGAGATAATGATTTTGAAGGATATACATTTGAGTTTTGATCAAGTTTCAAAGATATATTTTTATTTAAATATATTTGGGGTTTTGAGGAAAATAATGATTTCAAAATAATTACGTTTTGATTATGATATATTTCAATATCATTTATGATATTATATGATATAATATGTTTTTGTCACATCGTTTGTATATGGTTTTTATGATTTTATGATTATAATTCCACTGTGGAGCTTGTATATGGCTCTGTCCAACTGCAGTGGACCGACCCGCTACCCACTATCGACATGAGCTTTTTCATTCATTACCCAATCTGTGGGCGTGATTTGGACACCGGGCGCTTGTTATGTTTCATTCAGTTAGACACCCATTTTTTTTTTTGCAGATGACCTGATAATTTTTTGTAGGGCTGATGCAACCTCGGTCTCTTTGATTAGGGATTGTCTTGAGTAGTTTATGGGTTTATCTGGTTTGGTTTCGAATCCAATTGTGGATACGATGGGTGAGAGATGGTCATTTATGACTCTAAATTGGATAGGATGGCTACAGTGCCTACTATTATCACAGATTCTTCTTGGTGTTGGACCCGGCTAGATCTGCAACCCTTCTTGAGTTGGCTCGTTCCCTCCATTTGGATTGTGTTCCTTGTAGTATGAGGGAGGAAGCGTTCGTTTGGGAGGATGATTGTAGAGGTATTTTTTCAGTTAGGAGTGCTTGGAATGCTATGAGGTTGATGGGCCATTTGGTTTTGGTATCGGATTGTGTGGTTTTGTAAGGCTATCTTGTGCCATTCTTTTCTACTTTGGTTGACTATTCAGGTGACCTTTGTACTCAGAATAGGCTGACGAGTTTCAGTATTGTTGCTTGCACGAGATGTGTCTTTTGTGGTTGTTCTGGGGAGGATGTAGTTCACCTTTTCTTCCGGTGCTCTTTCTCTTCACGGGTTTGGACGAATGTGTTGTCTATGTGTGGTTTAGATTTGAGCTCTCGAGTTTGGATGCAGACTATAGAGTGGATGGATCATTACACTGGTGGCTCCTTATGTCATTTACTAGTTAGACTTTCGTTTGCAGTTTCAGTTTACTACATCGGGAGGGAGAGAAATGCTCACCTTCATGATGAGCCTCTTCGCCCCTTTAGTGTTCTTCTCACTAATATTGTGTTTTCTGGTCGGACGCATGCTAGTTTTTTACGAAGGGTGAAACCATCTTATGATAATAAATGGCTTCACTTTTCTTGGCATATGTCTGATAATATATTTTGATGTACTAGTTTCATTTGTAGATTTTAGCTCTTGTTGCTATGAGGGCTTGTCCTCTCTAGTTGTTTGAGGTATGCCCCTATGCTTTTGTAAATTTTTGGTTAATAAACTTACCTTATCCAAAAAAATGATATGATTTGAAATGAATGAGTTTCATTTCAGATTGTGGATGAAATGGATTTTATGAAATCCATATTATGTTTTCTGTTTTTGATAATGTATCTGATGCTTGTAAAGAATATATGTTATGTTCCTCGTTTCTGATGATGAATGTGATTAACTGTATAAAATTCATGTTCGGCTTCCAGTTTCTGTGATGGATGAGTTTAAAATGGTTTGAGCGTGTTCCTATGAATGAATGTGAATTGAAATGACAAGTTTGATTTGATTTTGGTGAAATGTTTGATTCGATCTATTTTGCTCTGAAATAGCATGGTTTGTATTGATGTATGAAATATGTAACTTTTGATAATATGTAAAATAAGATAACTTTCGAATACGAATAATATTGTCATGACATGCGTTCATTTTTCTTGGATAAAGTAAGTATATTAACCAAAATATACAAAAGCAAAGGGGTGTACCCCAGACAACTAGAGAGGACAGGCCCTCCTAGCAGAAGAGCCAAAAGGCTACAAAAAAAAAAACCATCAGAAGATGTCATAGGGCAGATGCCAAGAGAGGTGAAACTATTTATTATCATAAGATGGTTTCACCCTCCGCAATAAACTAGCACGAGTCTGAAAAAAAATCACAATGTCACTGAGTAGAACAGTAACAGGGCGAGGAGGCACATCATGAGTGCGGGGCATTCCTCTCCCTCCAGATGTAGTAAACTGACGCAGCAAATGAAAGCCGAACAAGAAGATGACATAATGAGTCGTCGGTGAACTGATACATCCACTCAACAGTCTGCAACCAAACTCGAGAACTTCAATCTAACCCACACATGGCCAACACAATCATCCAAACCCGCAAAGAGAAGGAGCATTGGAAGAAAAGATAACCAACATCCTCACCTGAACAACCACAGAGGACTCATCGTGAGCAAGTAGATTAGACATAAGGACAGGGAAATTTCAAGGATGAATTTTTTATAAGGAGGGGAGAATGTAATATCCCGAGTTTTTAGAATAGTTCTATAAGGTTTATGAATTAAAGTTTAGGCTATGGAACTGGATAATATTTGAAAATAAGAGTTAATGAGTTAGAAAATAGGTTGGAATGTTACAAAGTGAAACTTCATCACGTTGAAAAATGTGTGGTTTCGAGAACCGATTACGTGATTCTTGTTCATATCGTTATATGCAGAAAGTTTGATTCTTCGCCTATAAAATAAAAAACGAACTCCGATTGAGCTGATTTTTAAACCATTGGACTCATGTTTCCGAGATGAAATTTTTTTATGTTGAACACTTTTCGAAATTTGCATCAAAAAAACTTCCAAAATACAAATATTCAAGAAAGCCTCATGGCAGAGATATAGTTGCAATTTTACAGAGGTCAAAACGTAATTTTCAAAAACTTTTCCATAAATACAATGAATTTTTTTTTTTTGGGATAAGGTAAGTATATTAACCAAAAGGAAAAAACCAACAACAGCAGATGGGCATATGTAATATCCCGGGTTTTTCGAAACAATATGAAATTTTTTTTAAATTAAAGTGAAAGATTTGGAAAGGGATGGTATTCGAAAATCAGACTTCATGTGTTAGAAAATATGTGGGAATATTTTAAAGTGAAGATTTGTCGTGTTGGAAAACACGTGATTTCGAGAACCAGTTACGCGATTTTTGATTTTATCGTTATACGCGTAAATGTTTCTTATTTCTGCTATAAATATAGCAAACGAACTCCGATTGAGTTGATTTTGAACCATCAGACACATTTTTCCGAGACGAACAACTTTCATGTTGAACACTTTTCAAATTTGCATCAGAAGGGCTTCAAAAATGCGAAATTTCAAGAGAGTTCCATGATAGGGGCCTGATTGAAATTTTTGGGGGCCAGAATGTAAATTTAAGAAACTTTTCTATAAATATCGATTGTTTCCCTTAATTTCCAAAATGGCATAATTTCCCAAATTCTCAAACTCGACCCCCACCCCCAAAAACTCACCATTTGCGTCACTGGTCACGCCGGCGGCTTAGCGGCCACAGCCAGCCGGTGCGACCAGCCATGGGGATGCGTCGGCCACCTCTCCACCTTGTGGTGGCCGGCAGCAGCCCCCATGTGATATGATCCAGGATACCCTCGAGAGGGAATCGACGACAGAGTTTAATTGGGCTTATTGTGGGTTAATTTGTATTCAATCTTCAAGTCTAAGACAACTTTCAAACCTAAAGAATCGGATTGAAATATGAGAATGACGCAAGACCAATATAGAAGCAGTTTTGACGAATCAAGCCGAATAAAGTCCGACACCACAAATTCGGCCAAGACAAGACTTAATGGGCTTGAGACACATAATTTGGGCCTAAATAAATGAAGGCCACGAAATTTAGGAGCTTTTGGTGCAATGAGACAACTTTAGACATTTTGGGAGAAGTTTTCCACATTTGTTGACTTATTAGGCATCTTTGTTGGATTTTTGTGATTTTGTTATTTTTCCTTTATTGACTTTTTTTGGCAAAGTTTTTTATTAAGTTTCTATTACTTTTGACTTTCTTGGAAAGTTGTCTAGGTTGTTAAATGACCATTAAAGGCATAGCTTTTAATTAGCCATAAGTTAGCAATTTATGGTGTTTTGGCCTTTGCACTATTAGGGTTTCTTTTATTGTACTATATATAGTAACATTTATTTCTTAATGAAAATTAATCATCAATTTTGAAATTAGCTTCATCTTGAAAGCTTGGCTTTGTCCAAAAATTGCTTAAGGGAGGGATTCCCCTTATTTCATGCAATCGACTTATCTAAGGCGTGGCAACCTTAGTGGCATCTTCGTGCTAGCAGAACACTTTAAGGAATCATCTTAAGGGTTCTCAAAGACAAGTTTTTTGTGGGTCTTCTTTGTGGCCTTGGAAGGGTTTTGTTCCTACAAAATCAAATTCGCGGTTCTTGGGATTCTATCTGTTACGAGGGGTTTGCTTGGCCTTAAACATCCAAGTGAGTTCCGCGTCATTTGGTATCAGAGCTTAGGGTTCCAAGGTCTGATTTTTCTATCTTTACTTTGTGTTTTTTATTTAGTTGTTATTATGTTTTGAGATGGAAAGAGAATTTGAGACCATGGATAGAAATTTTCAAAATAATTTGGTCTGCGACTTTCGTACGAGATGCCGTATCAACTCTCTCGGGATCCTATCACTCCGATGATAATTCCTCACTAACTCTTGGCACAACAGAATATTATCACTGATACGCCGCCCCCATAATAAAAACAGATTGATTAGGAGTGACCACTGAAGGAAGAACAACCTTAATCTGATTTGCAATAAGTTTAGCAATACACTTGTAAATAGTATTGCAACAAGATATAGGTCGAAAATCTTTAACCTGAGAGGGGTTTGGAATCTTCAGAATCAGAGCAATAGATGTAGCATTGACCTACTTCAAGAGTCTCCCCGAACAAAAGAAAGAATGAATAACACGAAGGACATCATCACCCACTATACTTCAAGCCTTCTTAAAGAAGCCCAAATTAAATCCATCTAAATCGGGAGCCTTATTATCCTTCAAAGAGAACATAACAAATTTAATCTCAGCATTTGAAACCTCTTGAGCAAGAATCTCCCTCTGCTCATCAGACACATCCTGAGTAATAGCCGAATTAAGAAGGTCCTTATCAAAATCTCGCAAACTAGGTTGAGGCCCTAAAAGAGTCTCATAGAAAGGCATAATCTCCTCACTCACAAAAGCAGTATCCTCCAAACGAGTCCTATCCTCCTTAGATATAGAAGTAATTTTTTTTGGATAACCGGGGTGTTCGGGCAAGCTTACGCGAACCTCGACTAATCCCCGGGACCTGTGCCCCGTGCCCTCAGAAGTTTCCCAACACAGATCAGGGTAAGTCACTGGCTTTTCACACCAGGGGGCATGGCCCCAAGGAAATGCATCTAGTGGGATTCGAACCTTAAACCTGAGAGGGAGCAAACCACTCAAGCCCAAAGCCTTTACCATTGAGGCAACCCCATGAGGTTGATATAGAAGTAATCTTGCTATGTCGATGATGTTGATTCATCGCTAAGAAAAAGAACTCCGTATTTTGATCCCCAAGGTTGAGCCACTGAACTCGAGATTTTTGCCGAACTAGACCCTCCTCAGCCCGACTCAGATTACCATACAATAAATATAGTCTCACCTCTTCATCTAACAGAAAAGAGTCACTAGGTTTCTCCTGCAAGGCACCCCCTCTCCAACTCCCTCCTAATATCCAAAGCCCTACCCGAAAGCTTAGAAAAGTTCTCTACATTAAACCTTTTTTTGCTTTTGACACAAGAAAAACATCGGGGTACCACTAACATTAATATCCCAAGCTCTAGACATAACCGTAAGGAAATATGGATGTTTGGCCCAATAATCAAAGAATTTAAAGGGGATTTTCCTCTTAGGGAGCTCAACAAGATTCAAAACCATAAGAGAATGGTCCGAAAATGTGGGGATGAAGAAACCTAACAACCAAACCAGGAAAGAGACACTCCCAAGAGGTATTAGCAACAACACGGTCTAACTTCCGCCAAATAGGATAATGAACCTGTTTATTAAACAATGTAAAGTGACAACCAGAAAACTGAAGATCATCCAAACCAAACTGGCCCAAGCAATAACCCAACTCATCCTTCTTAGAAGGCCACGACAGAGAACCACCACTATGCTAAAAAGAAGAACGAATAACATTGAAATCACTTATAACCAACCACAGAGAAGAATCATAATCACTACTACTAGCAAGAAAATCAGCCCAAAGCTCTAGATG
The DNA here is from genome assembly GCA_019454045.1 of Zanthoxylum bungeanum. Lineage (NCBI taxonomy): Eukaryota > Viridiplantae > Streptophyta > Magnoliopsida > Sapindales > Rutaceae > Zanthoxylum > Zanthoxylum bungeanum. The sequence goes on from SKCR01042129.1 coordinate 223,923, forward strand.
CCTTTCATAATCACAATCACAATAAAGAAATAAAACCACACAACTCCAAAGAGAAGAAACATGTGAAACACAACAGTGGATAGCTTGAGGAGAAAAGCGAATAATACTAACATCAACATCACTTGGATTCAAGCAAACCCAAATACGACCAAATGGAAGAACATCAGAATGGCAAAATTAACATCATTCACCTTAGTTTCAACTAAAACACACAAAGAAAGCTTCTCATCACTAAAAAAACCTCTTAACTTCAGCTTGCTTCATAGGGTCATTGAGGCCCCAGATATTCTAACAACAGAAAAACATAAAACAGACAGAAGGTGATAAACTTACCCAAGCAAATACAGAACGATATGAGAAATATCAACATCACTTGGACACCATGCTGGAGATTTATTAGAGCTAATACACAACGATGTGTGTGGTCTATTAAATCATGCTGCTCATGATGGTTACATATACTTCATGACTTTCACGGATGATAAGTCTAAATATGGATATGTCGATTTGATGAGACATAAGCCTGAAACATTTGACAAGTTCAAAATATTCTGAAACGAAGTAGGAAAAAACCAATAAATTAATCAAATACCTTCGGTCAGATCGAGGCAGTGAATACATGATTGAAGAATTCAAAAGTTATTTAAGGGAGAATGGAATTCTTGCTCAATATAGCCCACTAGGAACACCTCAACACAATGGTGTGTCTGAGCGTAGAAATAGTACTTTATTGGATATGGTGCGATCCATTATGAGCTATATAGATGTTCCTTATTACCTTTGGGTTTACGCTTTACTTACTAATGCCCACATACTTAATAGGGTTCCATCGAAAGCTGTTTCTATGACCCCATATCAGATATGGTTCGGTAGAAATCTAAGTCTTAGGCATTTATTTAGGGTTGTCTTGCATACATTAGAGTTGCGCAGCGAGATAAACTAGCACCCAGTGGGTATAAATGTAAGTTCGTTGGATATCCCAATTTTTTGGATAAGATAAGTATATTAACCAAAGAAAAACAAAAGCACAAAAGCACAAGGGCATACCCTAGACAACTAGAGAGGACAAGCCCTCCCAGCAACAAGAGCCAAGGGCTACAAAGGAAACAAGAACATCAAAAGATATCATCGGACATATGCCAATAAAGGTGAAGCCATTTATTATCATAAGGTGGTTTTACTCTTTGTAACAAACTAGCACGAGTCCGAACAGAAAATACAATATCGGTAAGAAAAAAACTAAAGGGACGAGAAAACTCATCATGAAGGCGAGCATTTTTATCCCTCCAGATGTAGTAAACTAAGGCTGTAAATGAAAGACGAACTAGTATATGACATAAGGAGTCACCAGTGTATTGATCCATCCACTCAACAGTCTGCATCCAAACCTAAGAGCTCCAATCTAAACCACACATAGCCAATACAGTCGACCAAAACCGGGAGGAGAAGAAGTACTGGAAGAAAAGATGATCTACGTCCTCCCCAAAGCAACCACACATGACACATCTCGAGCATGCAGAAATACTGAAACTCATCAGCCTATTCTGAATACACAAGCTACCTTGAATAATCAACCAAAGCAGAAAAGAATGGCGCATGATAGCTTTATGAAACCACATAATCTGGTGCCAACGCACCTAAGTGCCCCTGAATCTAATAGCATTCCAAACACTCTTAATAGAAAAAATACCTCTACGATCGTCCTCCCAAACTAACTCATCCTCCCCCATACTATAGGGAACTTAATCCAAAGGTAGGGAACGAGCCAACTCTAGAAGGGAATAAGATCTAGACAAGGCCACTGCCAAGAAGAGTTCGTGATAATAGTAGACACTGTAGCCAACCTATCCAATCCTGAGTCATAAATGGCCCTCTCCTCCATAATATCCACAATCGGGCCCAGAGGATGCCAATTATCAAACCACAACAAAACCTTTTCACCATTCCCAATCCTAAATCTCATACGCCGATGAGCCAAAGATTGGAGATCCAAAATCTTTTGCCAGCTCCAAGAATAATCTCCTAGGCAAGTCACCTCCCAAAAACGCTGCCCACGCAACAAGTAAGACTAAACCCAAGTAGACCAATAAGAGACTTGACCAAAGAAAAGAAACCACAAATTCTTAACAATGGCCGCTCTATTCCAAGTTTCCAAACTCTTAATCCCCAAATCACCTTCTTCAAAAGGCAAACAAATTTTGCTCCAAGCCACCTTCGCCCCTGAAGAAGCAAGCTCACTGCCATTCCATAGAAAAGATCTCAAAGTCGTCTCCACGTTCCTAATAACAGACTAGACAGGATGAACAATGAGGACCGGTACACTTGAATAGAGAACAATACCAACTTGATGAGCTGAACTCGCCCCGAATAAGATAGAACCCTACAACTCCAACTCTTGGTACGTCAGATAATACGCTCAATAAGGTAGTACAGTGAAAGGGACGTAGCAGAATACCACACTGAAAGCACACCCTCTTAAAAACCTAAAACTTGAAGAAGCCGATCCTTAAGGGTTGTGGAAATTCCCGACGAAAAAATGACTCTTTGCCGGATTCAGAACCAAACCAGATAAGCCCATAAACTGCTGAAGACAATCCCTAATCAAAGCGATCGAGGGTACATCCACCCTAAAAAAGATCATCAAATCATCTGCAAAATAGAGATGGATAAGAGGGTCATTTGAGCACCGCATTAATAGACTGAGAACATTGTAATAGTCATACACTCCCGAATCTAACCCACCATCTTTTCTGGAAACCCAATAGTCCTCAAAACCTCAATAATAAAATCCCAACCAACAGTATCATAGGCCTTCATTAGATCAATCTTAAGAGCACATCTCAGGATCCCACCACTTCGATGATAATTACTCACCAACTTCTACCACAACAGAATGTTGTCACTAATACGGCTCCCCGTAATAAAAGCAGATTGATTAGGACTGGTCACTGGAGTAAGAATAGCCTTAATCTGATTCGCAATAAGCTAGGAAATACACTTGTAAATAGTGTTACAACATGAAATAGTTCAAAAATCCCCAACCTGAGAGGAGTTAGGAATCTTCGGAATCACAGTAATAGATATAGCATTTACCTACTTCAGGAGCCTCTCCGAACAAAAAAAATTAGTGAATAACACGAAGGACATCATCACCCACTATACTCCAAGCCTTTTTAAAGAAACTCGAATTAAACTCATCTGGGCTAGGAGCCTTATTATCCTTCAAAGAGAACAAAACATCCATAATCTCCTCATATGAAACCTCCCTGGCAAGAATCTTCCTCTGCTCATTAAACATAGATTGAGTAAAAGTTGAACAAAGAAGATCCCTAACAAAATCCTGTAAACTAGGCTGAGGCCCCAAAAGAGTCTCATAAAAAGACAAAATATCCTCCTTTACCAGAGTATTATCCTCCAAATGAGACCCATCCTCCTTAGATATAGAAGTGATCTTGCTATGTTGATGATGCTGCTTCATAGCTTGGAAAAAGAACTTCGTATTTTGATCCCCAAGGTTAAGCCAATGAACTCGAGATTTTTGCCTAACTAAACTCTCATTAGCCCGACTAAGGTTACTATACAATAACGATAAACTCGCCTCCTCACCTAACAGGAAAGAGTCACCAGAGTTCTCCTGCAAAGCACACTACTCCCTCTTCAACTCATTCCTTAAACTCCACCACCTTACCCGAAATATTAAACTTTTTCAGCGCCTTCTTCACACTCTTCAGCTTCTGACATAAGCAAAACAACGGGGTTCCACTAACAATAATATCCTAAGCTCATAGCCACAACTGGATGCTCAACCCAATAATCAAAGAATTTAAAGGGGATTTTCCTCTTATGGAGCTCAGCAAGATTCACAACCACAAGAGAATGATCTGCAATACGGGGGGAAGAAACCTAACAACCGAACCAAGAAAGAGACACTCCCAAGATGTATTAGCAACAACACGGTCTGACTCCCACCAAATAGAAGAATGAACCTGCTTATTAAACCACGTAAAATGACAACTAGAAAATTGAAGATCATCCAAGCCAACTGGCCCAGACAATAATCCAACTCATCTTTCCAAAAAGGCCACGACAGAGAACCACTACTATGCTCAAAAGGTGAACGAATAGCATTGAAATAACCCATAACCAACCACGGAGATGCATCAAAATCACTACCACTAGAAGGTAAATCAGCCCAAAGCTCCCGAGGCCTCTCATAATCACAGTTCACATAAACCACATAAACCATACAGCTCCACAGAGAAGAAACATGTGAAATACGACAGTGGATAACTTGAGGAGAAAGCGAATAATACTAACATCAACATCACTCATATTCCAACAAACCCAAATTTGACCGAACAAGAGGTCATCAGAATGGCAAATAAACTTCACAAAAGCTTAATAGCTCGGGAGACACCCACAAAATTAGCATTCCTCACATTTGTTTCAACTAAACCACACAAAGAAAGATTCTTATCATAAAAAAACCTCATAACTTCATCTTGCTTCATGGGGTCATTAAGACCCCAGATATTCCAACATCCAAAAATCCTAAAAACCAACAGAAAATGAGAAACCCTACCCAAGCAAATCATCTCCGCGTGCCCCCTTTAGGGGATTGACATTTCTGACCCCTCTTACCACATGAGCCCTGCTTATGCTTACCACCATTATCCATCTTCTTCTTTTCCAGAGAGTCCTTAGCCTTTACTGCTAGCAGATTATCAATTGAAAAAAGGAGAATCACTATCGACTCCAAATGAAGCCTCAGCCATCCTAACCTCATTAAGATCCTTATTAGGCAAGGAATCAATAATAGACCATTCACCCTCATCCCTCTTATCCACAAGCAGCACAGCTGCTTCCTCAAAAGCACACACTGTCACTATAATAACATCCGAAACCAAATCCAACCCCTTAGAAGAACTCTCACTCGAATCAATTACCCTATCAGCAACAACATCCGAAACTAGAATCCCACTCGGTTTAATAGGAGTTGCCAAAACCACTCCCTTACCTTTCTTCTTCTTAGAGACCGTAACCCAATTGTCCTCACTAGCCTTATCTGCCATAGCCGAACCAGTTGCAGCCATAGAAGGAATGGAAGTCTTTGGTACCCAAGCTTGTGAAGGCTTGTGATGCGGAACTCACTTGGATGTTTAAGGCCAAGCAAACCCCTCGCAACGGATAGAATCCCAAGCACCGTGAATTTTATTTTGTAGGAATAAAACCCTTCCAAGGTCATAAAGAAGACCCACAAAGAACTTTTCTTTGAGAACTCTTAAGATGATTCCTTGCAGTGTTCTCCTAGCATGGAGACACCACCAAGATTGCCACGCCTTAGATAAGTCAAAGTTGAAACAAAGGGGAATCCATCCCTTAAGCTTGAAATTCGGCCATAGCCATTTTTCTTTGAAGAAATTCGAAATTTGTGAGTTATCATTGAAGAAGACAAAGTTTACAATATATAGGATAAGACAAATTTACTAAAATGCCCTTTAAAAGGTAAAAAGACCAAAAAGTCTTAAAACTACCCAATGGCTACATAAAGCTAAAGCCCTAAATAGTCATTTACTAAATATTACAAATATCCCCACCAAGATCTTTATGCAAGTGGAAAAAGATCAAAAATAAAAAGTCAACAAAAGTGGCATTATTTCTAAAGAATGCCTAATAGGTCCTTTAACTAACTAACTTAGTTCTAATCCAATTTGACACAAATGATCTAGCTAACTAAGTTAAAAATAGCCTAACTAGAGTCAACATGTCAAGCAAAAGGTCAAAATACAAGCTCATTTGGCCGAATTACATATAAGGCATAAAATGGCCAAATTCTTCAAAATGGTCCTATCTTCAAAATCGGTTATTACACATCTTCTAGAATGACTTGGGCCGCGTGAAATAGCTTTGGACCCACTTCATTGAAGCCCTCATGTGACGCCAATATGCCCTGGGGTTGTCTGTCACACTCGGCCATGGAATTCTGTGCTAGTCCACTATTGCGTCTATGATCTTCTTAGCTTTTTGGCGTGTGATTGGCCCTGTTGGAAGTTGCAAAGGCTCTACCATATTATTGGTCGTGACATCTAATGTTCCTTGAGTGGCTAGATTCGTGTAATTCCCTCTATCTTGAAAAGGATTTGACCTCGAATATGTACCTGCATCAAAAAGAGTTAAGTCATAAACATTAAATGTAGCAGACACGTTATACTCACCTTGTAAATCCAGTTTGTATGCATTATCATTGATCTACTCCAAAAATTGAAATGGACCATCTCCTCTTGGTTGTAGCTTGGATTTACGTTGTTTCAGAAATCGATCCCTGCGCATGTGTACCCAAACTCAATCACCAGGATGAAATACCACACGTTTTCTTCCCTTATTGGCATGAGAAGCATATTGTTTATTCTTCCTCTGTATCTGCTCTCTTGCTTTCTCATGTATGTGTTTCACCAAATCATCTTTTCTTTTTCCATCTAACCATGCATGCTCATCAACAGGTAATGGTAACAGATCTTCACAATAGTGCATCGGTGATAATGTTTTCCTTACCTTGTTTGTAGCGGATTATGTATGGAAATGTCTCAACAAACTCTAACCATCGTGCGTACCGTTTGTTTAGCTTACCTTGACCTTTCAAATGCTTTAATGACTCATGATCTGTATGGATCACAAACTCTCGAGGCCAAAGATAATGCTGCCAAGTCTTACAACTCCTTGTCGTATGTGGGGTATCTCAAAACTGCTTCGTTAAGCTTCTCACTAAAGTAGGCTAATGAACAATTTTCTTACATTAGAACCGCTCCAATGTTTATACACTGCATTTTTGCATGAACCCGATGATTAGCCCCTCATCGGATTCAAACCTTAGCCTTGGACCCACCATGCAGCCCATGCAATCCACGCGGCCTAAACCCCATGCACGCCAAATCCCCTCATCAAATCACATGCCAAACTTAACAAAGATTTGAAATCCCCTTCTTACCAAATATGCAAGATCCTAGACCCAAATTAGAAAGGATTCTTACTTTATAATATAAGTGATTTGAGTTTCTCTTATAAATCCTTTAAGCACCTTATATGGAAAGTGAGATCTTGACACAAAAGGGAGGAGAGAGGCTGCCATAGAGGAGTGGCACCAACTTGAAGAAAATAAATAAAGAAAACCCTTGGAGGCATCAACTATAAAAGAAAGAGAAGAGGATCGGGCAAAAAAAAGAAGAAAATGGGGGGACAAAAAAATGGAAAAAAGAAAGGGAAGAGAACTGAAAAAAATGAAAAAATGGAGAGGAAAAAAAAGGCAACCATCACCCCCACCATCCTCATCGTCCACCAGCGACAACAGCGTGAGGAGAAATCAACAACCAGAACATGAGCCAAACGTGGGAAGAAAGCAGACCTGGACGTGCAGACCTGGACGTGAATGGCGTGATCCAGTAATCATCAATGTGAGAGGAACCAAAACAGCAAACCAGGAGCATGGGCAGAAGGTAGAGACGGACGTGAAACTAGTGACATCAGTGTGAGAGTAACCAGAAACAACAACTCGCAACCAGAAATAGCAAAGAGCAACCAGAAACAGTGAACCAGCAACCAAAAACAGCGAACCAGCAACCAGAAATAGCCAACCAGCAACCAGAAAATATAAATTGGAAAACCTAGATGTGAGAAAGAGGAGAAACCGAGTGAGAGAGAGAATCGAACCAAACCTTGAAACCAAACTTCGATCCTTCCGGCGACGGCCTGACGCACTTTCGAGAAAGCAACTTAAAAGGTAAGACCTGAGGGCACCCTGACCATATTTATTTTTATAGTTTTGGATACTGCATGCCTGGCAGGACGTGAAATACGTCCAGCCAGGTATGCGAAGCCCTACATCAAAAGAATGGCCAAATCTCTGGTCACATTTCTTCTTTGACATTTCATTGTTTATTTTTATCTATTTATTCACTTTTATTGTTATTTTATTATTTCGCCTTTATTTTATTGATGTTGGTTCATGTTGATGATTATCCGTATATGCATGGTTATAATTTTTTTATGTCTGTTTACATTGCATTGATGATTATGTGTGTTATTATCCCTCGCGGTATATCGGATGTAAACCCAGACGTAAATCTCATAGCCGAATCCGAATGGACGGTAGTGCGGTTTTTACTTGGGATACAACTCCACGTGCCACTCGGGAAATACTCATATATTCGTGATTGACCCCCTTTTTATTTGCCGTTTATCTTAATGAATCATTTTCCTTTGAATTGTTTCCTTTATGTTATGATCAGTATTATTTCCAAAGCCCATCACGCACGACAGTTTATTATTGACATTTATTATTGACGCTTTTCCTGCTTTTGGTTGTTTATTATAATTTTCATTATCGTATCTCGTATTTCTTAATTTAATATGCTTTTATAATCACATTATTGTGATTGTTATTTTGGTTGGGTATGTTATTACATTTTTTATCCACTTTTATGCATGAATTGCATTAAGACTTGACTATACCATTGTGTGAACCCGTACATTATACTGGCATAAGTAAAAGACCATTCCGAACCCACCGGTTTGAGGTCTTCCTTTGCGAGGGGTGAGTGCAGCCTTAAATATTTCCCAATTCACGCTGGGTGGCGACTCCTTTATTATCCGGTTTAGTCCTCCGCGGGCTAATCCATACTCTCTACGGGCTGCGAGCCCAACAATGTCGTGGTCGCCGAATATCATAGGCATAACGATAAACCCCACTTCGCTCCTACAGATGGTGACTCCACTGGGGATAGGGAATCGGCCCCAAAACATTACCTTATAGTGTATATGGCTTTGGCTTTGGTTAACCAAGTCTCATATATTTTGCATACCCTTCTTACCCCCAATGGCGTCATGTATCGTGAAGTCACTTTCACTCAAGGTGGAGAATCGTTATGTGATGATAACCATCACTCGCTGGCACGTACCCTAGGGTATAAAAAAGGCGTGCTCACTTGGCCACTCGAAGCATTGAGTGGGGAGACCTAGTTGTGCGCAACCCTTCACCGATGAGAGCCTTGTCCATACCCTTGTAAGCCCACATAGTAACCATAGTTATGTGTCCTATAGAACTACCCCCATGCTTGTGTTTGGGCCCATTATCTTTTGGATCCATTTGGGCTTCTCGTCATAGGATACGAACTTGTTGGGCCACTTAAACTGGGACGGGTTTGAATCTTATGATGATTGGGCCAAAAGTTTTCAAAGTAACGATGGGCCACCTTGTGTTTGAGCCCCCTATCATTAGAAGTTATTTAGCCACCTTATCACAAAAGTGTAAACCTGTTGAGCCTTTTTCAACTGGGAAAAATTTACACCTCGCGATAATCTGATTGAACGCTTTAAAATGTTAACGTGCCAACTTGCATGAAAACTTTGATGGGCTTAGAAAGTCCAAACATGATCCGAATATGCCAGATGCAAGAGTCCGATATCCGCACTGGCTTTCATCCAGGAAGGGTACGCCTTATTATGGCATATTTGTATACTTTTGGATATCTCCAAGTCCGTCTCCGCCAAAACTGTGATTACCAAGGGCCCAATTCGTCATTTCTAGACAATGACACGATCCCCATAATAGGCTTAGTCAATCTTGTCAATGGGCGGTCTTTGTCTTTTACTGATGAAGAGGGAATGAGGTAGCCAATGTGCACCCATGTAGCGTAGGAGAGAACGATCTTTGTGTACCCCACATTGGTGCATAAAATAAGTCATACCTGGGGCAGAAATGGACTTACCATGGGTGTGGGAGGAATAAGGTCGGAATGGTATATGCTATTTTGATAACCACATGCATCTCATGCATCGCATGCATACACGCATCATGCTAACCCCTTGTCTTAAAAGCCATCAAAGATATCTGTTGGGTTAGAGAAGAATGGAGACTTGTCAAGAAGAGGTTTGTAAGCATGGATACGTTAGGCAGTGGAGGTTCCCGCATGGATCAATTGGAGTCCAAAATCACCAAAACTACCGAGCAACTACAAGCCTTGACCAATGCTGTGGCTAGTTTGACAACACTCCGCACAGTGGGAATAGAAAACAACGAGGATGGAAGGCATGAGGAGCCCCCGAATAGGGTGAGGAAAGAAATCCATGTTCTTGATGATGACATGGCTGAGTATACCACGAGAATGATAGCCGGGCCCCAGGCAGAGTTACAAAAATTCAGAGAACAAGTAGAGTCAGTTACCCGCAAGATGAATGGAAAACATGAAGATCTATTAGACTATGATGCGATGACTCTCGAAGAACAGCTGCCTCCCCTGTTTAAGATGTCTGACATGGCCAAGTTCAATGGAAACGGAGATCCTAGGCTCCATCTCCGCCATCAGAAATAGGCGATTCTCCAATTTTGGTAAACCTTTGTCAAAGGTGTTTGAAAAACTGAAGAGGTAAGGACTCCTAAAACCTTTAGAACCTAAACCACTTCCAAACCCTGTGCCACACCACCTCGACCTAAACCTATATTGTCACTTCCATCAGCAAAAAGGCCACAAAACTGACAACTGCACCCGCCTTAGGCATGAGATTCAAGACCTCATTGACCCCCATAAGATATCCGAATCGGAAAAAGAACAACCCAAACACACACGAAAACCATCTACCCAACTATCACTATGTTCCACCATCCACCTACATGATCAACTCTGGCCTGCCCGAAAGCTTTGTCCTCCAAACTCTTAACCACCAAGCTTCTTGCATGGGGATATGAGACAGTAGCAATGAAGATGAAACAGAGCATGGGAGAGACTTCTGGGAAAACTTCTGGAGCAGTGACGAAGAGGAGGTAAATGGGATGACTCGCAGTGGATATTTTTACAATGATGTAATGGAGAAAGGCAAAAAAGTGCTAAAAGAAGGCCAAAAGGTGACAGAGAATACAGAAAACACCGAGGGGAATAATATGTTGCGTCAATTGAAGAAGACACAGGCACAAGTGAGCATATGGGAGTTATTATTCGCCTATCAAGAGCACATGCGTGCCATGGTAAAAGCTCCAAGTAAGATAATGGTACCTGAAGATGCAAACCCGACAATGTTCGTAGGGTCGGTACAGAAAGATGGTAGGCAGATGATAACATTCTCTGAAGAAGAGCTCCCAATAGAGGGGAGGAATAACAACAAGCTGTTATTCATAAAAGCGGTAGTAAGAGGCAAGAAGACATCTTGTGTGATGGTGGATGATGGCTCAACTATCAATGTGTGCCCTTTGAAGATTCTATCAAGGTTGGGTATGCGGACAACAGATTTAAGCCCCTCCAACATGACTATTAAAGCATATGACAATAGTAAACGGGGATTCGAAGGTACTTTCATCACAGTAGTCAAAGTGGGCCCGATAGAAGATGAGGTGGAGTTCACAGTGCTTGATATCCCAGCTACATTTGCTCTCTTATTGGGGAGGCCATGGTTTTATAGACTTGGGGGCATGACATCCATTTTCACCAGGTTATTAAGTTCCCGCATTGAGAGGAAGTCGTCACCATCAGGGGTGAAGTAGACAATGTTGTGGCTGCCTTAGAAATACGGCCTTTCACAAGGTTGTAAGTGGCGGCAAACTTTGAAGAATGGGTGGACCCTAAAGTGGCTAGAATCATGGAAATAATGAAATATGAGCTGGGCACATGTTTGAGTGCTAGAGGCCAGGAAATAAGAGCACTGCCAGATTTCAATGGACAGACCACTAAGAGAGGATTGGGGTATGAATTCGATGGGAATGAGCCGAAGAGCGAGAAAAAAAAGGATGAAGTTGATGGAATACTTTGTGAAAGCCACATGGTATCAAGGAGAGCCAGAACCCGTAGAAGTCAATAAGATCATAGTACCAGGATTAGAACCTCATGCACGCCAAATCCCCAATGTTAAGTTTTGATGGAATACCATGCAATCCACGCGGCCCAAACCCCATGCACGCCAAATCCCCTCATCAAATCACTTGCCAAACTTAACAAAGATTTGAAATCCCCTTCTTGCCAAATATGCAAGATCCTAGACCTAAACTAGAAAGGATTCTCACTTCCTAACATAAGTGATTTGAGTTTCCTTTATAAATCCCTTAAGCACCTTATATGGAAAGTGAGATCTTGACACAAAAGGGAGGAGAGAGGCTGCAATAGAGGAGTGGCGGCAACTTGAAGAAAAAAAATAAAGAAAACCCTAGGAGGCAGCAACTATAAAAGAAAGGGAAGAGGACCGGCAAAAAAAAAAGAAAATGGGGGACAAAAAATGGAAAAAAAAAAAAAAGGAAGAGAACCGAAAAAAATGGAGAGGAAAAAAGAAGGCAACCATCACCCCCACCATCCTCATCGTCCACCAACGACAGCAGCGTGAGGAGAAATCAGCAACTAGAACGTGAGCCAAACGTGGGAAGAAGGTAGACCTAGACGTGCAGACCTGGACGTGAACGTCGTGAACCAGTAAGCATCAACGTGAGAGGAACCAAAACAGCAAACCGGCAGTATGGGTAGAAGGCAGAGATGGACGTGAAACCAGTGACATCAGCGTGAGAGGAACCAGAAACAGCAACCAGCAACAAAAAATAATGAACAAGCAACCAGAAACAGCGAACCAACAACCATAAACAACAAACCAGCAATCATAAATAGTGAACCAGCAACCAGAAAATAGAAATTGGAAAACCCTAGACGTGAGAATGAGAAGAAACCGAGTGAGAGAGAGAATCGAACCAAACCTTGAAACCAAACTACGATCCTTCCAGCGACGGCCTAACGCACTTCCGAGAAAGCAACTTAAAAGGTAATACCTGAGGGCACCCTCACCATATTTATTTTTATATTTTCGGATGCTGCATGTCTGGCTGGACATGAAATACGTCCAATCGGGTATGCGAAGCCCTACATCAAAAGAATGGCCAAATCTCTGGTCACTTTTCTTCTTTGGCATTTCGTTGTTTATTTTTATCTATTTATTCACTTTTATTGTTATTTTATTATTTCACTTTTATTTTATTGATGTTTGTTCATGTTGATGATTATCCGTATATGCATGGTTATATTTTTTTTATATTCGTTTAGATTGCATTGATGATTATGTGTGTTATTATCCCTCGTGGTATATCAGATGGAAACCCAGATGTAAATCCTGTAGCCGAATCCTAATGGATGGTAGTGCGGTTTGTACTTAGGATATAACTCCACATACCACTCGGGAAATACTCATATATACGTGATTGACCCCCTTTTTATTTTCCGTTTATCTTAATGAACCTTTTACCTTTGAATTGTTTCTTTTATGTTATAATCAGTATTATTTCCATAGCCCATCACGCACGACAGTTTATTATTGACATTTATTATTGACGTTTTTCCTTCTTTTGGTTGTTTATTATAATTTTCATTATCGCATCTCGTATTTCTTAATTTAATATGCTTTTGGAATCACGTTATTGTGATTGTTATTTTGGTTGGGTATGTTATTACATTTCTTATCCGCTTTTATGCATGAATTGCATTAAGACTTGACTATACCATTGTGTGAACCCATACATTATACTGGCATAAGTAAGGGACCATTCCGAACCCAACGGTTTGAGGTCTTCCCTTGCGAGGGGTGAGTGCGGCCTTAAATCTTTCCCAGTTCACACTGGGTGGCGACTCCTTCATTCTCCAGTTTAGTCCCCCATGGGCTAATCCGTACTCTCTACGGGTTGTGAGCCCAATAGTGTCGTGGTCGCCGAACATCATAGGCATAGCGGTAAACCCCGCTTCGCTCTTACACAATGCCTAATCCGGATGCGTCACACTAAATCTCAAATGTCTTCTCTGTTAGTGTCCTAGACATGCCCAAGGATCCTAAACAAGATTTATGTGTGAATTAAATCAAAGGGAGTTGCGGAAAAACTTACAATGATCAGATGAAGTTCAAGACTTTTCTTTGACATGGAAGCTCCAAGCTTTGTTGAGTGTTCCAAACTCAAGGGTGAGTTTCCCTATCACCTTCTTTTAATTCTTGAAGTGCTAGCTTTCTTGAAATTTTGCAACGAAATTTCCAATGGAGAGAAGAGGCTCACGTTTTTTTACAAGAAAGAGAGAAGATGAATAATATTGTTTCCAAAACAATTAGTTTCTCAAACTTAGTTGACTTGGTTGGTGTGTTGGTTTAATACATCCAGTTTATTAATGCCAACAACTTCCATCAAGTTCGTTTAATCCAAATTAAAGTTGGCTTGCACAACACACTTTGGGCCTAGTTCGTTTAATCTGACTAAACGAATTTTCCTTTGCCTATCCTACGTTCTGTTGGTAACAAGATATAGATTGGAAGACTTTTTTGTGTCAAAAAAATCCATCCACTTCCCTCTTCCTTGACCCACGACAGTGAGCATTATTTTTGCTCAAAGCCGCACGTTGTATTGGTGAAACGGGGCTCGATTTATTTTGCGTTTGATTCAGAATTTTTAGGAAACTTTAAGAGGTATTTTGGGGCTGTGTTGGGACTTTTTTTGGCTAAAAAATCAGACCTGAAACATAGCAGAAACTGATTCATACAAGGGCTGAACTGGGCAGCGAATTTGGTGCATTTCGGGTCCAAAAACAGTTCAGTTTTTATGTTGTTGTTCGGGGGCTATTTCGGGACTGAAATTTTGTCCAAAATAAAAGAAAAAATTCAGTCTTGGTGTTGGTAACATTCGACCATTCAAAGAGAAGGAAAGAAAAAAATTTCAAGTCCGATCCGGCTGCCTAACGTGTTTCCACTGCACTAGGAAAATGGTTCCTACACCTTTGACTATATGATATCATTGATTTTGTGTGAGATCCTCCACACTTTGATATCATGTATGTCAGAAACTTTTCATGGTCTGGCCTCTAGATGTTCGTTGGGTGTAGATCGATGCACTCGTTAATCAAGTACAGATCAAGATAGAATCCATCGGCCCGTATGTGTACCATAAGGGGTTTAAGTATCCATGTAAGTAAGTCACGATTCTTAAAATTTTGGCCAAAGTCGATCACCTAGGGTGGATCGCATCAGTTGTAAAGAATCATGGATATGTCGACATGAGATGTGCGCCTCAGAAACTTAACATCGTATTCTATATTTCCTAAGTACAACTCGGATAGCCTATGACAGAGGAATTGTTAAACATATATGATGACCTCATCTTGTATAGTTTAGAAAGGTCGTTCGTGTTCTTCGTGAATTTGGAGGTTGCCAAATTACGTACATATTAACTAGGCTTATATGACAAACGTGATTGAACTTATAGAGTCCCAATATGAAGTGTACTCGTTGAGCACTTGGGTAGCCGATTATTTTTTTATAAAAGATAATATTCGATATTATGATTATCAACTAAGATAATCAAGTGTTATTGGATAACATTGATTATTTACTTTGACCTAATTGGATTAATTCAAAATTTACATAAGGGCTTTGTCATAATTTCATAATTATCTCTACCATTTGAGGATATTATGGTAATTGCAAGTATGTAATTATAAGTGTTTTTGGCTTGATTTAATTGATTAAATCAAAATGGCAAACATTGAACTAATTTATTTCCTAATCTTTGTCTTGATTTAATTGGATTAAATCAAAGTGGTAGACAAATGTGATTAGTCACACCTAATTATACATATTTGGACAAATTAGATTAAGCTCATATAAAAGTTGATTAGAATTTTTATAAATTAAATATTGGCTAAGTTTTGCAATAAATAGCAAGCTTTAGGAAAGTTTTAATTAAGCTTAAGAAAGATAAATACAAGCAATTCTTGGAAAAATTAGCCTAAGTTAGAGAAGTATTTAGAGAAGCTTTGTGAGGTCTGATGAATACTAAAAAGTGCATATTTATTATACGATAAGTCAATCATTTTACACTTATAGTTTCACTAATCCCCTTAAATTGACACGTTTGTGAAATATTATTTTAAGGAAATTCAGCATCTATGTCGCGACGTGTGGAGTCTCGGCATCGCGACGCGCCTAATAAGATGAAGACACCGCGGAACGCACTATTCTCTCAACACATGTCCCTATTGTGGCACTCGCGTCGCGACGCGCCAACCAAATTTTGCCTATAAATTGAAGCGTCCAGCAGAAGAAATTTTCATACTTTCTTTCCAAATTCCTCTATAGATTTTGGAGAGAGAGTGTCTTGTATGTTTATTTATTTATTTAAAGCTTTTTGTAATGTCGTTTTCTTTCAGTAATAAAATTACGAGTATGTTTAATTAAAAAATGAGTAGCTAATTTCTTTTCGTTGAGGTAATGGGTGAATCTTTTATAATGAAAACTTAGATCAATCTCGCATACATTATAATAAATAAATTGTAATATATGATTAAAACTTGATTTAAATCTAGATTAATTGTTGACAATATTGGTTACCCCATATATGTCTAGTTTTTTCTTCCTACCGTCTATATGGCTGGTTTTATCTTGCTACCACATATATGGATGGTTTTATATGAATTTGGCATAATTGAGTACCTTGGTAGGACTTGTTATAGATAAACGGTATCACCGCTTATATAGCTGGTTTTATACGGTATCACCGCCTTTATGGCTGGTTTTATGTTTTTGGCATACTTAGTACCTTTACAAGACTAGTTATTGACAGAAATGACTACCGCCTTTATGCTCGTTTTATCTATTGGCATAATTAATTCCTGAGATAAATTAATTGGGTAACAAAGACAATTTATATGTTATAATTAAGTGAGATTTCTAGATTTGAAATACTAAAAGTGGATCCCCCAACTCCAGTATTTCATTTTATTACTACATTTTCACTTAAAAGTTTCCAACGAATCCAACAAATCAAACCAGTTTATGTTCGCTCTACTTATCATTCTATTTTTCTAAATATATTCTCTGTGGATCGACCCCGGACTTACCGGGTTATTTTATTACTTAGACACTCTTATACTTGGGAGTAAAGGACCACTTTTTAAGCGTGTCAAGTTCTTGGCGCCGTTGCCTGGGAATCATTATTTAGTAGATATAATCATTTTTGTTTTTCTCTTTCTTTTTATTTATTTTATTTTTGTAGCTTATTTTTTTTTAATCTTGCTATTAATTTATTTTTTCTAAATATCGTATTTATTTATTTTTTTTTTTTTTTTTAGGTTGCATGAGACACTCGTCTCGATCATCCAGCGGAAGTGACATGAGTCCAACCACAACAGAGACATTACAGGATGCAGCTAACAAATTGGAGGAACCCATGCAGTTGCCAATAGGTCCAATCACACGCCAAAGAGCAAAGAAGATTAGAGAGGCCTTTGCGGGACTAGCTCAGAGCTATGTGACCAGTTGCAGCAACCAAGTTAAGTGCACACCAGAGACACATATGGGCATAACCAGAGAGGTCTCCAAGCTATTTCATTTGACCCAGATCAGCTCAGACTGAAGCATAGCAGAGCAGCTTCAGCACCAGCACCCTTTTGACCCGATTTCACCCATTTTGGGACTATGTTGAATTCGGCCAAATGGGGGCATTTTTGTCATTTTTGTTCGACATTTTGACTTTATTTATGATGTAATTAGCATGGTTGACTATGCCATTAGGCTTAATTATGCTTAGATATGTACTTAGCCGGAAGCACGTCAATTTACTATAGCATGTAAGCACCTCAATTAGCTTAAGTGAGATTAGCTTCTAATCTTGTTTTAAGTTTATTTAGGTGAAAAAGGACCTTAATGGTCGTGGTTGAGGTGCTTGACTTAGGGATTTTGGTAATTTTAACTCTAAGGTCATTTTAGTCTTTTTACTCTCATGTAACCCTTATTTTATGACTCTTCTTTGTATTTTGGAGACAACCAACGTAATATACAAAATTTGAAAGAGAGAAAGCTTGAACTTTCCATGGCTATGGCCGAAACCTTGTTGAGGGAGGGATTCCCCTTTTCAAGTTCAAATTGACTTATCTAAGCTTGGCAACTTAGTGGCGTCTCCATTGCTAGCAAAATACAATCTGATTTCATGCTTGTGGTTATCATGGACGTGAGTTTCATGGTGGTTAGGGGCTGATCTTGGTTGGGTTTTATTCCTACAAAATCAGTATTCAAAGTTCTTGGGGTTTTGAGAAAGATGTTTGGGGGTTTGCTTGGTTTCCAACCCAAGTGATACCAAATGACAAGAACTCATATGTCAAATCTATAGTTCAAATGAACATGTCACAGAAGTTTGCCCATCCTTACCAGCCCTGAAAGAATGTCTCCATGACTAAGTCAGTTCCATAAACACATTCAACAGACCAAATTCAAACCCATACTCACAAACCTACAATTCTGGTTGGAGAAATCATCGAAACTTCAATTGGAGGAATGATAACTAAGCACAATCCTCACAACAACCTCCCCAGGTTCACCAGAATTTCTGAAATTCCCAGAATTATGCACTATATGTCCCACCACCTAGAAAAACCATAGAGGATACCCTGAATGCATTCATGGAAAAACAAGAAGCCGTCAATAACCAAAATGCACAAATGATGAATGATTTAAGAGAAACTTTTGCTAAAATTAAATCTGCATTAACCACTAATGAGAAAAGAAAGTTTACTGTTGGAAATTCTAATCCATGTCCCAAGATCAAAAGAGCAAACAAAACATATAAATGAATGAACAATATTGAAGTATGGCGGAATCATACTCACAAAGATCGGAATGCGGATGCGTTGATGAAACAAAAATTTTCTCCTTTGTGCAGTGAGGGTTTCGGCCAAACAGAAAAGAGAAGCTCCAAGCAATTTTTGATCCTTCCAAGCTCTAAGATTAGTTTCCCATAACACCTTTGTATGATCCCTTGATGGTGCTAGCCTTGTGTGTGATTTTATGTTCCAAACAAACACAAATTCTTCAAGTTTTTGCAACAAAAACAGAAAAGTGGAGAGGGCTGTGAGAGCTCACAGTTTCGGTCATGAGGGAACAGGAGAGAGTGTTATGATTTTTGTTACAAAAATCAATTTATATTTATGCCATAATATTTATTAAATTAATAATAAACTTATGACACAAATCATGCAATGGCTTAGAGTGTCAAACACTCAAACTCCATGCAAAACCATTGAGTGTATTGTACACTATCACCATGCAATGTATTAGCAATTAAATAATGCATAAAATGACATGTGTCATGTGGGCCCCACACAACCAAAATGAAAGTGGGCCCACGCGTACTCACGCGTTCGGGTTCGATATTTCCGAAATACCGAACTTTCGTCGCGACGTTAATTAAATCGAATTTAAATAAATAATTGCGCCTAGCGAAATTATTATTTACGTCGCTAACGAATTAATTCTAAATTAACTCGTTTGCCCGAATTAAAATCTAATTTTAATTTCGCGTCGAAATCGAATTTCGATTATTATATCGAATATAATAATTTTACGATTAATTCCAAATTAATCGTTCTCTCTCTATGTATAGTACTTTATCCAAGATAAAGTCTCTCCGTAATTAATCCAAGATTAATCGAGTTTGAATCATACGTCATTGGTGAATCTTCGGGAAGCGACCCAAGAGATCTCTGGATATGTTGGCAGTAAATACGGCTGTCAGATTATCCGAACACGTACGTACCAAGTACTACGTTTTTACCGATTTACAAGACAAGGTTAGCCTCTAGCAAAACGCCATGCCTACCCAATTCTCCAGAAATATTCTTATTGGAATATAAGATCTATAACAGGCGTAGTATACCGTAGTATAGTGTATACTGATCCAGTATCGGATGATCACATGTAAGGCCTGGGGCTGGAGATGTGTCTGCCCCGTACGATACATATATCGGACATCAAACAACTAGTCTCTTTGAATCGGATAATCCTGACCTTGTCATATTATCCCGATGGTTGCAACCATTATAGAGTACTAGTTCTGTATCCTGCGCGATCATCATCTCCATATGTCTGAAGTGATACTTCCGTCTTGACATCACACCCAATACACTACGATTCCCGATAAACCTAGAAGAGGTGTACACAGAACCTATTAAAGCCCTGGATGACCAAAACTAAAGTCTACCGATTGTCGCAAGTACTAGCGATGCAAGTCTCAGGTTAAGACCATATGCACCTACCCTGAAGCGGACTCCCATAGACACGCAGACATACTACCAATGGGATTCCGCGGGGTCTATCTAGAGCGAAGCTGTTTTCCGTACCATCAGTAAAACACAACCTCCTACCGCACTTGCATAAGTATCCAATACTCAAATATATGAGAACTATGCTGTTGTGCCCTCACAACACGCACAAGTGCAGTACTAGTCTATTCCGCATTATCGATGTCCAATCTCGATAATACTACGACTAGGGATATTTAATGATTAAACCTTTATGGATTGATACTGTCTCATATCATCTCAATCCGAAATTAATCATAGGGACTTTTACCATTTATATATCAAAGTAAATAAATTACAAAACGGTAAAAGGCAATTTCATTACTACATAGTTAATTTTGTACAATAATACAATATCATTTACAAAATAGTGACGCTATGGGTCATTACTGTCTAACAATCTCCCACTTGGCCTATAGCCAGTCACTCAAGCATCTAATACCTGAACTAT
Organism: Zanthoxylum bungeanum; assembly: GCA_019454045.1. NCBI lineage: Eukaryota > Viridiplantae > Streptophyta > Magnoliopsida > Sapindales > Rutaceae > Zanthoxylum > Zanthoxylum bungeanum. The sequence continues at coordinate 244,494 of SKCR01042129.1, forward strand.
GTACATGTCGCTCAAACTTTTCCCGAGGAATATCCTTCGTCAGCGGATCTGCAATATTATCCTCTGATGCGATCTTTTCGATCTTCACATCGCCATGATGTATGATCTCTCGAATCAGATGGAATCGTCGAAGAACATGTTTGGATCGTTGATGAGACCTTGGTTCCTTAGCCTGTGCTATAGCCCCGCTATTGTCACAATACAATGGAACGGGCTCAGCTGCTAACGGAACTACTCCTAATCCAATTAGGAATTTACGGATCCAAACTGCCTCTTTTGCTGCTTCAGCTGCTGCAATGTACTCCGCTTCAGTTGTTGAATCGGCAACAGTATCTTGCTTGGAAGATTTCCAGCTCACTGCTCCGTTATTCAAACAAAATATGTACCCAGATTGCGACTTAAAGTCGTCTCTGTCGGTTTGGAAACTTGCATCGGTATACCCAGATACCTCAAGTTCTCCATCTCCATAGATTAAGAAAGCATCCTTAGTTCTGTTAAGATACTTAAGGATACTCTTAACCGCCATCCAGTGATCTTTACCTGGATCGGCCTGATATCGACTGCACATGCTCAAAGCATGGGACACATCAGGTCGTGTACATATCATGGCATACATGATCGATCCGACTGCCGAGGCGAACGGAGTCCGACTCATGTTGTCTCTCTCATCTTGTGTTTTAGGACACATGTCCCTAGATAGATAGACGCCATGTGATATTGGTAACAGTCCCCTTTTGGACTGATCCATGTTGAATCTCTTCAACACTTTATCAATATATGTACTCTGGTAGAGTCCAAGTAGCTTTCTAGATCTATCCCGGTAGATCTTTATTCCTAGAATAAAAGCTGCCCCTCCCAGATCTTTCATGGAGAATTTCAATGAAAGCCAAGCTTTCACCGACGTTAACATGGGAATGTCATTGCCGATAAGCAATACATCGTCGACATAAAGGACAATAAAAGTCAGTGCACTCCCACTAACCTTCTTATATACACAAGGATCATCTTCGTTTTGAATGAAATCATATTCATTTATGATCTCATCAAAACGCTGGTTCCACGACCGCGATGCTTGCTTCAGTCCATAAATGGACCGATTTAACTTACAAACCTTGTTTGCAAGTCTAGGTGCGATAAAACCGTCAGGCTGTTGCATATAAACATCCTCCGAAAGGTTTCCATTAAGGAAAGCGATTTTAACGTCCATCTGCCATATTTCATAATCGTAATATGCAGCTATTGCAAGCATTATCCGAATGGATTTAATCATGGCAACGGGTGAGAAGGTTTCGTCATAATCATTTCAAGTCGTTGACGATATCCCTTCGCTACAAGCCTAGCTTTGTACGTTTGTACGTTGCCATCCATGTCAGTCTTCTTCTTGAAGACCCATTTGCATCCAATAGGCTTTACGCCTTCTGGTGCATCAACCAGTGTCCAAACTTGGTTGGTATACATGGAATCCATTTCGGCCTTCATGGCTTCTTGCCATAAAGCGGATTCGATACCTTGTATCGCTTCCTCATACGTAGCCGGTTCATTATCCTCAATAAGATTAATATCTACATGAGGTGAGATCAGGAATCCATACCTCTCAGGTATTACCCTGACTCTCTCCGACCTACGCGGTCCTTGTGTATTTGAAGATTGTGGTTCAGTCTCATCCCAGATGGACTGTTCATGTTCCATTGATAATTCATTGCCAAGAACAGTATCACTACGACTTTCATCGAGTTCTACTTTCTTCCCACTAAACACTGCATTTAGGAATTCCTTCTCAAGGAAAACCGCATGTAGAGCAACAAATACTTTGTTCTCTTGTGGGTGATAGAAGTAATATCCTTTGGTTTCCCTAGGATATCCAACGAATAGGCATTTATCTGATTTGGGTTCAAGTTTGGTACCTTCCAAACGTTTAACGTATGCCCAACAACCCCAAATCTTCAGGAATGAGAAACCCGGCTTCTTACCTGTCCATATCTCATATAAGAACTGCACTGTTTAATGCATATCCCCAGAAGGAAATTGGCAGCTCAGTGCGACTCATCATCGACCTTACCATGTCCAACAAGGTACGGTTTCTCCGTTCGGACACACCATTTAATTGTGGTGTTCCAGGAGGAGTCCACTGTGAAAGAATACCATATTCTTTCAGGTAATCTTGAAACTCATTACTTAAGTATTCGCCACCACGGTCCGACCGTAATGTCTTAATACCCTTGCCTGTTTGTTTTTCAACTTCGTGTCGAAACTCTTTGAATTTCTCAAAAGTTTCCGACTTGTGCGTCATTAGATACACATAACCGTAACGTGATGCATCATCGATAAAGGTTATGAAGTATCGATATCCACCTCTAGCCTGGCTAGACATGGGCCCACAAACGTCACTATGAACGAGGGCTAACAGTTCAGTGGCACGTTCACCTTTACCGCTAAAAGGTGATTTAGGCATTTTGCCTAATAAGCAAGATTCGCAGACGTCATATGAATTTGGATCAAATCCGTCCAAGTACCCACTCTTCGAAAGTGTGGATATGCGAGTCTTGTTAATGTGTCCTAGACGACAATGCCACATATAAGTTTCATCATTTGGATCACTCTTTTTAAGCCTTTTGTTTGTTAATTTATATGTAGGAGATTCATTTATATTCAAAATATAAAGACCATTATTTGCAACTGCAGTGCATATTTCTGCATCATTTTTATATAAATAACACCCAGTGTTTCTAAATACAAAAGTGTACCCATTTTGGGTTAACAAAGATACAGATATAATATTCCTAGTCAAACTAGGTACATAATAACAGTCATTTAGTTTAAGTACATGCCCCGAGGGCAGTTCTAATACAAAAGTGCCCACGGCCAAAACAGCAACAGGAGTTCCGTTTCCAACTCGTAGATCAATCTCCCCTGAAGCCAGAGTCCTGCTGTTCTGCGGATCCTGCACATCAGTACATATATGAGAACCACAACCAGAATCAAAAATCCAATTTTTAAAACTAGAAGTAGCCATGTTTATTTCAATAACAAACATACCAGAGGTCGGTGCCTTGCCCGCCTTGATCTCCCTTCTGATCGCCTTGTTCATGCGGCAGTCACGCTTCCAGTGACCTCTTTTGCCGCAGTTAAGGCATATGTCTTGTGACTTGTTCCTCGGCTTCCCAGAAGCCATCGGCATCTTGGCCTTACCCTTGTTCTTACGCTTCTTCTTTTTCACCCCTCCAGTTGCCTTGGGCCCAGCCCTTGACGTCTGAGAGGTCGATGCAAAGTGCGCCTCGCGCTTGTTGCCTTTAAGAAGCTCTTTCTCTGACTCCTTAAGAATGGACAATAGCTCTCCAAGAGTATCGTCCGTATCCATCAACTTGTAGTTGATGATAATCTGCTTCCAAGTATCGGGAAGTGACTGTAAAAGCATGTCTACAGTCACCTCAGCCTCCAAGACTATTCCCATCTTGCCAGCTCATCAATGTCAGCTATCATTTGAGTCCCGTGGGCCTCAACTGAAGCGCCATCAGTCATACGGGAGCGAAAGAGTTTCTTCACCAACTCATACCTCTCCATCCGCTTATTAGTGCGGTGAAGATCCTTTAGTCTAGCCATCATATTATAAGGATCCAAGTCCCTATTCTGGCGACGAAAGTGTTGAGTCATGGAAGCAAGCATGATCGACTGAGTTGTATCACAATCATCGCTATGAGTTCTCCATAACTCCAGCTCAAGTGGCTCAGTGGGCCTCGGCCCGAGAGGTCTCTGTATGGTGTACAACAGCCTCTCTGCCCCAAAGACTATCCTCAGGTTCATTTCCCAGTCAGCAAAGTTGTGCCCTTAAATACATTATCACCCATGATTATGTCTCGGACATTTCCTTTGTTTGCCATCTTAACTACGATAGTCCAACTATCTAGTTAATGATATATGGGTACAGTCAAACTGTTACAAGAAAAATAACATTTTATTAGTCCAACTAATGTTAAAATATTGACGAAATAAATTTTGTAAGCGTGTAAAGCTAAGTATCTGAATGAAATTGCAAATTCAATACTAGCCTCCCACTATTTTCTACAAGTCTCTAACCCTCTGTCGAGTACTCGGGAAATCCAATTTCCTAGTGGGCTAGGATCCCGTTAAATAACACACAACCTTGACTTTGGCCAACAAGTTGTATGATATTTAACTAGGTAGATCTCGAAGATCAATTGGATCCCATCCAATTCCTAGATCCGGTTGTAGGGGTTGGTGCTCAGAGCGCCAATTCCCGGTTGTATTTTGTTAAATACTTCTGTAAAAACATTTATTAGTAATAATATATGCAGTTTCTATAATAAATCTAATCTTTTATATGGTAAAGACGTAATGACCCTAGAATGATTAGTCATGATACAGTTGCAAAAGCGTCGCAACGGACATTGAGTCGTATCATGACGTTGTCATTCTCAGACAGTTCCTGGTCAAGGTTTACACTACTTGGTCAGTATAGTAAACCCGTTGAGACCGGTACATGTCGTATACTGGAATATATGATTCCAATGGTTTCTCAATGAACCATTAGTCTTGGAGACTAGTATAGACGTGTAGGTGTTTATAGCGGATAAACACTGAACGACTCACCGAAGATTCTTAATGGATGGTACACCAGCGTCAATAAGAATCTTCTTGGGTTGAGTAGCACTTGTGATTCTTAGACTTGAGATGCCATTGTGGGCACATGAGACATCTTCTACACTTAGACGGCAGTCACGTCACCGATCTATTTAGATCAGACCTCCGCCTGTTCGTTGGGTGTAGATAGATCCTCAGGGTGTCCTATGTGTATCAAGATAGGATCCGTCAGTTCTGTGTACCAGAGCATAGGTAGTCCATATGATTAGCAATCAGATAAAACCATGGGCCCATGGTAAGTTTAGAAGCTAGTTCTAAACATTCTTTTGAGATTGCTAATAGAATAGTCGACTGGATAATCCGATAGAGATTTGACGTTTACATCTATATCTCTGGGATTTATCCGGATACCTGTGACGGAGGAATTATACATTTGCGATGACCTCGACCTGTATGGTTTAGCGAGATTATCCGTGATCGTCATAATCTACGGGTGGATAGATTATGGACATGAAATTTGATTTCGTGACGGATATACCTGAACCTAGAGAGTCTCAATAATGAAACATACTCGTTGAGCACTAGAGCAACATAAATAAATAATATTGATTATTTATAAAGTCGTTTGAAGGTTAAACGCAAAATACATGCTAAAGAGACTAGATAGTCATTTGCTTAATTATTGTGTATTTACATTTAATACTTGATTAATTTAAATACACATTAATTAATAGTCAAAATGAGTTATTTGACTTTTATCCTAAATGAATATATGTTTTTAATATTTAATGTAAATATTATACATATATTTAATATATTTGTATTTAATTAATTAATTAGTTATTTAATTGTTAAATGATTAAATTAATTAAGATATAAATATTTTAAGTTAGGATATTTGAAGCTAATGATCATAGTTGCAATTGTTGACCAAAATAAATATCTATAAAGTTTTTAGATATTTATCAAGTTGACTAAATGCATTAGAAATGAAATTGAAATGAAAAAATTTGGTATATACCTTTGATGTTGATTTCGGCCAAGGCCATCTTTGACAAGTATATATTGTTTTCATTTGCTTTTCATTTCATTATAACCTAATACACATTTCACAAAAGAGACACCATTGAAGAAAGCTTAAAGAACTTTGAGAAAGAAAGAAAAATCCAAAGAAAGCTTGATTTTAGTAAGTTTTCTCAAACTTGCTATTAGTAAGGAAATTGTTCCTTAGGATCTAGGCTTTCATATATGATATACTTAGGTTATTTCTTTCTTTATTCTTTATGTTTTTGTTGATGGAAAGTTTGGTGAAATGGTAGAGCATGTGTAATGAAGAAAGGATATGACTATTGTAGTTATATGTAATCTTTTAAGGTTTATGAAACCATGTTGCTATTCTAGAGTTGTTGACCCACTCTTAAATGACCTAGATTTGATCTTGAGTTGTTTCATTGTGTTGAGACTTGAATTAGATGAAAGATTGATGATTGAAGTAATTGATTTGGGTTATTAAGTCCAATTGTTTGTTGAAATTGAGAAATTAGGGTTTATAAACCTATTCCAAATTTGGGGGTTTTCATATATGTTGAGCATTTGGGTGTGTATATGATGCATGCAAAGTTTCATGTTGATTGGATTTCATTAAGATGAGTTTTGAAGCATGAAATGACCAAATGGTCAATAATGGAACCAAGTGAGGCTCACGGCCTTGTTGTGTGAGGAAATTGGGGATTTTGGGTTGCTTTGGTGTTTTGATGTTTTGAACATCATAAGTTCATCTTAGAAATGATTTAGAATCATTCAAAATTGATTGGATCAATTTCGGACTAAAACGGACAAAAATACAAAGCAAGGGTATTTCGGTAAATTCACCTAAAAATGTTTTATTGAATTTATTTTCATAATTTGATTATTGGAATGTTAAATAATATGTTTATTTAATTAATCCGAGAAAAAGTTTTGAAATCTGAAAATCGGATTTTCACCGCTTCCGCTGCGTTACCGGATTCACCCCCTAAATAACCCCTTCACCGGTAGGTGGACATCCAAGTCCGAAACATATATATCTAATACATATGTCAATGTATCCAATACATTTTCCTAACCATTTCCTCTGAATCAACTAGGTCTTGGCTTGGCACAACAAACTTAATGATTCCAGTTAAGCGGGACCCATTGACATGGAAAGTTTCGTAATCAATGTCGATGGACAAGAAGTGATCTTGACTTTGGCCAACAAATCACAACTTGGACAAGACACCGATATGGAACAAAACTCTCATGATTCAAACAAACATCCTCAATTGACAAAGGTCTTGACTTTGGCCAACAAACCAATGCCAATTTCGGATCTTGAGAAAGAATCACTCAACGGAAGGAAAATCGCTTAATATTGTTTGAGGGATTTTCGTGTAATTGGCAACCAATTAATTTATCTTTGTTAGGTCTCATCATCATACACCCTTAAGCATGCTTCTAAAACATCATAAAGCGCGTAAAGTAAAGTAATAGCGATATACGGATGGATATGAACAACAACTTGTTCCTAGAACAAATCACTCCCTTTCCTCTCCCCGCTAGAACTATTCTACTCTTACCCAATTACATAATACAATAAGAGAAACCTCATTTACATTGAGGGGAATTAGGTGAGAAGAGAATACAAAGAGACAATAAGAGAAAGGCTGGACACGCAGGTCCAATTTATAAATTCTAAATTTACAATAATTTCTAAAATTACCATTCCCTTCTAATATCCATCCGATATACACTATTCATACATTACATCCACATTCATTCATTCAAGGCATGTTATACAACCAATCAAATCCAATTAATTAGTCTTTAATTAGGTGACAATACAATGTTCAAACAATTGTTTGCATTTGCGCGAGTCCAACTCAATTTGAGAATAAATACTTATAGTATGAATTCACGAATTATATCGAACTACTCGTCAAATCCAATTTAAGTCGTATTCAATACTAATCCTTATATTTAATTCAAAATTAAATATTTACACTTTTATTGTGCTTTTATGACTTAGATTCCAAATCTAATTCTATCGGGTCTCAAAGCCCAATCAACATCCAATGTCCGTTTAATTAAAGTCCGATGGGCTTTCAATTGATTTCATTAGGCTTGGGCCTTGGTCAATGTGGGTCAAACCCAATTTCCAAGCCCAATAAGGAATCACCCTCATTTGCCATAAAAATCAATATCAAGCCATAAGGCCCAATTAAACATAAAAGCTCATTTATTACATTTGACTTAATGGAGTGATTTAGGCCCATTTTGGATCCAATCCAATTTGCCCAAACCTACTTGGTCCAACCAAGCCCATTATGTCCAAATATAATAGTTTTAGGCCCAATTCAAAATTAAGCCCAATTAATCAAATTTTAAAATTCCAAATTTTATAACTTAATTAATTAAAGTGTAATGTCATGATTAATCCTTTAAATCAATATTTCCAAAATATCAAATTAATCCATTAATCATATTTTTTATCTTAAATACATGTCCAACATTATTTAATCAAAAAATCAAGTCCCTAATCTTCTTCCATGCATTCGGCCAAGGTGATGAAAAATTACCGATTTCGTTTTCAATCCAATCGAATCACAAATCGTCATTTTATGTTCGTTAAAGTCATCCAATGATCTTATAAACAACAAATCATCATCTCCATGGTCTAGGTAGTATTCGGCCAAGCCTCTCCAAGAGGGGAAAAATTAATCCAATTTATTTTTCATGAAATTGATAAGTATAACATAATGTAACATACATTTAAGCATACTTAATCAATCAAAATCATCAAATCATGCTTCAATCAATTTTGCCCAAATATTACCCTAATATATTTTCATGCTCTTTAAGCTCAATGATACCATTGTTGGAAATTCTAATCCATGTCCCAAGATCAAAAGAGCAAACAAAACATATAAATGAATGAACAATATTGAAGTATGGCGGAATCATACTCAACAAAGATCGGAATGCGGATGCGTTGATGAAACAAAAATTTTCTCCTTTGTGCAGTGAGGGTTTCGGCCAAACAGAAAAGAGAAGCTCCAAGCAATTTTTTATCCTTCCAAGCTCTAAGATTAGTTTCCCATAACACCTTTGTATGATCCCTTTACGGTGTTAGCCTTGTGTGTGATTTTATGTTCCAAACAAACACAAATTCTTCAAGTTTTTGCAACAAAAACAGAAAAGTGGAGAGGGCTGTGAGAGCTCACAGTTTCGGTCATGAGGGAATAGGAGAGAGTGTTATGATTTTTGTGTTACAAAAATCAATTTATATTTATGCCATAATATATTTAAATTAATAATTAAAACTTATGACACAAATTATGCAATGGCTTAGAGTGTCAAACACTCAAACTCCATGCAAAACCATTGAGTGTATTGTACACTATCACCATGCAATGTATTAGCAATTAAATAATGCATAAAATGACATGTGTCATGTGGGCCCCACACAACCCAATGAAAGTGGGCCCACGCGTACTCACGCGTTCGGGTTCGATATTTCCGAAATACCGAACTTTCGTCGCGACGTTAATTAAATCGAATTTAAATAAATAATTACGCCTAGCGAAATTATTATTTACGTCGCTAACGAATTAATTCTAAATTAACTCGTTTGCCCGAATTAAAATCTAATTTTAATTTCGCGTCGAAATCGAATTTCGATTATTATATCGAATATAATAATTTTACGATTAATTCCAAATTAATCGTTCTCTCTCTATGTATAGTACTTTATCCAAGATAAAGTCTCTCCGTAATTAATCCAAGATTAATCGAGTTTGAATCATACGTCATTGGTGAATCTTCGGGAAGCGACCCAAGAGATCTCTGGATAGTTGGCAGTAAATACGGAGTCAATTATCCGAACACGTACGTACCAAGTACTACGTTTTTACCGATTTCGACGTACGTACGTACGTCGGATAATCTGACGGCCGTATTTACTGCCAACATATCCAGAGATCTCTTGGGTCGCTTCCCGAAGATTCACCAATGACGTATGATTCAAACTCGATTAATCTTGGATTAATTACGGAGAGACTTTATCTTGGATAAAGTACTATACATAGAGAGAGAACGATTAATTTGGAATTAATCGTAAAATTATTATATTCGATATAATAATCGAAATTCGATTTCGACGCGAAATTAAAATTAGATTTTAAACGGGCAAACGAGTTAATTTAGAATTAATTCGTTAGCGACGTAAATAATAATTTCGCTAGGCGCAATTATTTATTTAAATTCGATTTAATTAACGTCGCGACGAAAGTTCGGTATTTCGGAAATATCGAACCCGAACGCGTGAGTATGCGTGGGCCCACTTTCATTTGGGTTGTGTGGGGCCCACATGACACATGTCATTTTATGCATTATTTAATTGTTAATACATTGCATGGTGATAGTGTACAATACACTCAATGGTTTTGCATGGAGTTTGAGTGTTTGACACTCTAAGCCATTGCATGATTTGTGTCATAATTTATTATTAATTTAATAAATATTATGGCATAAATATAAATTGATTTTTGTAACAAAAATCATAACACTCTCTCCTATTCTCTCATGACCGAAACTGTGAGCTCTCACAGCCCTCTCCACCTTTCTGTTTTTGTTGCAAAAACTTGAAGAATTTGTGTTTTTTGGAACATAAAATCACACACAAGGCTAGCACCATCAAGGGATCATACAAAGGTTTATGGGAAACTAATCTTAGAGCTTGGAAGGATCAAAAATTGCTTGGAGCTTCTCTTTTCTGTTTGGCCGAAACCTCACTGCACAAAGGAGAAAATTTTTGTTTCATCAACGCATCCGCATTCCGATCTTTGTGAGTATGATTCCGCCATACTTCAATATTGTTCATTCATTTATATGTTTTGTTTGCTCTTTTGATCTTGGGACATGGATTAGAATTTCCAACAATGGTATCATTGAGCTTAAAGAGCATGAAAATATATTAGGGTAATATTTGGGCAAAATTGATTGAAGCATGATTTGATGATTTGATTGATTAAGTATGCTTAATGTATGTTACATTATGTTATACATTATCAATTTCATGAAAAATAAATTGGATTAATTTTTCCCCTCTTGGAGAGGCTTGGCCGAATACTACCTAGACCATGGAGATGATGATTTGTTGTTTATAAGATCATTGGATGACTTTAAACGAACATAAAATGACGATTTGTGATTCGATTGGATTGAAAACGAAATCGGTAATTTTTCATCACCTTGGCCGAATGCATGGAAGAAGATTAGGGACTTGATTTTTTGATTAAATAATGTTGGACATGTATTTAAGATAAAAATATGATTAATGGATTAATTTGATATTTTGGAAATATTGATTTAAAGGATTAATCATGACATTACACTTTAATTAATTAAGTTATAAAATTTGGAATTTTAAAATTTGATTAATTGGGCTTAATTTTGAATTGGGCCTAAAACTATTATATTTGGACATAATGGGCTTGGTTGGACCAAGTAGGTTTGGGCAAATTGGATTGGATCCAAAAATGGGCCTAAATCACTCCATTAAGTCCAAATGTAATAAATGGGCTTTTATGTTTAATTGGGCCTTATGGGCTTGATATTGATTTTTATGGCAAATGAGGGTGATTCCTTATTGGGCTTGGAAATTGGGTTTGACCCACATTGACCATCGGACTTTAATTAAACGGACATTGGATGTTGATTGGGCTTTGAGACCCGATAGAATTAGATTTGGAATCTAAGTCATAAAGGTACAATAAAAGTGTAAATATTTAATTTGGAATTAAATATAAGGATTAGTATTGAATACGACTTAAATTGGATTTGACGAGTAGTTCGATATAATTCGTGAATTCATACTATAAGTATTTATTCTCAAATTGAGTTGGACTCGCGCAAATGCAAACAATTGTTTGAACATTGTATTGTCACCTAATTAAAGACTAATTAATTGGATTTGATTGGTTGTATAACATGCCTTGAATGAATGAATGTGGATGTAATGTATGAATAGTGTATATCGGATGGATATTAGAAGGGAAGGGTAATTTTAGAAATTATTGTAAATTTAGAATTTATAAATTGGACCTGCGTGTCCAGCCTTTCTCTTATTGTCTCTTTGTATTCTCTTCTCACCTAATTCCCCTCAATGTAAATGAGGTTTCTCTTATTGTATTATGTAATTGGGTAAGAGTAGAATAGTTCTAGCGGGGAGAGGAAAGGGAGTGATTTGTTCTAGGAACAAGTTGTTGTTCATATCCATCCGTATATCGCTATTACTTTACTTTACGCGCTTTATGATGTTTTAGAAGCATGCTTAAGGGTGTATGATGATGAGACCTAACAAAGATAAATTAATTGGTTGCCAATTACACGAAAATCCCTCAAACAATATTAAGCGATTTTCCTTCCGTTGAGTGATTCTTTCTCAAGATCCGAAATTGGCATTGGTTTGTTGGCCAAAGTCAAGACCTTTGTCAATTGAGGATGTGTTTGAATCATGAGAGTTTTGTTCCATATCGGTGTCTTGTCCAAGTTGTGATTTGTTGGCCAAAGTCAAGATCACTTCTTGTCCATCGACATTGATTACGAAACTTTCCATGTCAATGGGTCCCGCTTAACTGGAATCATTAAGTTTGTTGTGCCAAAGCCAAGACTTAGTTGATTCAGAGGAAATGGTTAGGAAAATGTATTGGATACATTGACATATGTATTAGATATATATGTTTCGGACTTGGATGTCCACCTACCGGATCTAGGAATTGGATGGGATCCAATTGATCTTCGAGATCTACCTAGTTAAATATCATACAACTTGTTGGCCAAAGTCAAGGTTGTGTGTTATTTAACGGGATCCTAGCCCACTAGGAAATTGGATTTCCCGAGTACTCGACAGAGGGTTAGAGACTTGTAGAAAATAGTGGGAGGCTAGTATTGAATTTGCAATTTCATTCAGATACTTAGCTTTACGCGCTTACAAAATTTATTTCGTCAATATTTTAACATTAGTTGGACTAATAAAATGTTATTTTTCTTGTAACAGTTTGACTGTACCCATATATCGTTAACTAGATAGTTGGACTATCGTAGTTAAGATGGCAAACAAAGGAAATGTCCGAGACATAATCATGGGTGATAATGTATTTAAGGGCACGAACTTTGCTGACTGGGAAATGAACCTGAGGATAGTCCTTGGGGCAGAGAGGCTGTTGTACACCATACAGAGACCTCTCGGGCCGAGGCCCACTGAGCCACTTGAGCTGGAGTTATGGAGAACTCATAGCGATGATTGTGATACAACTCAGTCGATCATGCTTGCTTCCATGACTCAACACTTTCGTCGCCAGAATAGGGACTTGGATCCTATAATATGATGGCTAGACTAAAGGATCTTCACCGCACTAATAAGCGGATGGAGAGGTATGAGTTGGTGAAGAAACTCTTTCGCTCCCGTATGACTGATGGCGCTTCAGTTGAGGCCCACGGGACTCAAATGATAGCTGACATTGATGAGCTGGCCAAGATGGGAATAGTCTTGGAGGCTGAGCTGACTGTAGACATGCTTTTACAGTCACTTCCCGATACTTGGAAGCAGATTATCATCAACTACAAGTTGATGGATACGGACGATACTCTTGGAGAGCTATTGTCCATTCTTAAGGAGTCAGAGAAAGAGCTTCTTAAAGGCAACAAGCGCGAGGCGCACTTTGCATCGACCTCTCAGACGTCAAGGGCTGGGCCCAAGGCAACTGGAGGGGTGAAAAAGAAGAAGCGTAAGAACAAGGGCAAGGCCAAGATGCCGATGGCTTCTGGGAAGCCGAGGAACAAGTCACAAGACATATGCCTTAACTGCGGCAAAAGAGGTCACTGGAAGCGTGACTGCCGCATGAACAAGGCGATCAGAAGGGAGATCAAGGCGGGCAAGGCACCGACCTCTGGTATGTTTGTTATTGAAATAAACATGGCTACTTCTAGTTTTAAAAATTGGATTTTTGATTCTGGTTGTGGTTCTCATATATGTACTGATGTGCAGGATCTGCAGAACAGCAGGACTCTGGCTTCAGGGGAGATTGATCTACGAGTTGGAAACGGAACTCCTGTTGCTGTTTTGGCCGTGGGCACTTTTGTATTAGAACTGCCCTCGGGGCATGTACTTAAACTAAATGACTGTTATTATGTACCTAGTTTGACTAGGAATATTATATCTGTATCTTTGTTAACCCGAAATGGGTACACTTTTGTATTTAGAAACACTGGGTGTTATTTATATAAAAATGATGCAGAAATATGCACTGCAGTTGCAAATAATGGTCTTTATATTTTGAATATAAATGAATCTCCTACATATAAATTAACAAACAAAAGGCTTAAAAAGAGTGATCCAAATGATGAAACTTATATGTGGCATTGTCGTCTGGGACACATTAACAAGACTCGCATATCCACACTTTCGAAGAGTGGGTACTTGGACGGATTTGATCCAAATTCATATGACGTCTGCGAATCTTGCTTATTAGGCAAAATGCCTAAATCACCTTTTAGCGGTAAAGGTGAACGTGCCACTGAACTGTTAGCCCTCGTTCATAGTGACGTTTGTGGGCCCATGTCTAGCCAGGCTAGAGGTGGATATCGATACTTCGTAACCTTTACCGATGATGCATCACGTTACGGTTATGTGTATCTAATGACGCACAAGTCGGAAACTTTTGAGAAATTCAAAGAGTTTCGACACGAAGTTGAAAAACAAACAGGCAAGAGTATTAAGACATTACGGTCGGACCGTGGTGGCGAATACTTAAGTAATGAGTTTCAAGATTACCTGAAAGAATATGGTATTCTTTCACAGTGGACTCCTCCTGGAACACCACAATTAAATGGTGTGTCCGAACGGAGAAACCGTACCTTGTTGGACATGGTAAGGTCGATGATGAGTCGCACTGAGCTGCCAATTTCCTTCTGGGGATATGCATTAAACAGTGCAGTTCTTATTTTGAATAAGGTTCCGTCAAAGTCTGTTGAACAGACACCATATGAGATATGGACAGGTAAGAAACCGGGTTTCTCATTCCTGAAGATTTGGGGTTGCTGGGCATACGTTAAACGTTTGGAAGGTACCAAACTTGAACCCAAATCAGATAAATGCCTATTCGTTGGATATCCTAGGGAAACCAAAGGATATTACTTCTATCACCCACAAGAGAACAAAGTATTTGTTGCTCTACATGCGGTTTTCCTTGAGAAGGAATTCCTAAATGCAGTGTTTAGTGGGAAGAAAGTAGAACTCGATGAAAGTCGTAGTGATACTGTTCTTGGCAATGAATTATCAACGGAACATGAACAGTCCATCTGGGATGAGACTGAACCACAATCTTCAAATACACAAGGACCGCGTAGGTCGGAGAGAGTCAGGGTAATACCTGAGAGGTATGGATTCCTGATCTCACCTCATGTAGATATTAATCTTATTGAGGATAATGAACCGGCTACGTATGAGGAAGCGATACAAGGTATCGAATCCGCTTTATGGCAAGAAGCCATGAAGGCCGAAATGGATTCCATGTATACCAACCAAGTTTGGACACTGGTTGATGCACCAGAAGGCGTAAAGCCTATTGGATGCAAATGGGTCTTCAAGAAGAAGACTGACATGGATGGCAACGTACAAACGTACAAAGCTAGGCTTGTAGCGAAGGGATATCGTCAACGACTTGGAGTTGATTATGACGAAACCTTCTCACCCGTTGCCATGATTAAATCCATTCGGATAATGCTTGCAATAGCTGCATATTACGATTATGAAATATGGCAGATGGACGTTAAAACCGCTTTCCTTAACGGAAACCTTTCGGAGGATGTTTATATGCAACAGCCTGACGGTTTTATCGCACCTAGACTTGCAAACAAGGTTTGTAAGTTAAATCGGTCCATTTATGGACTGAAGCAAGCATCGCGGTCGTGGAACCAGCGTTTTGATGAGATCATAAAAGAATATGATTTCATTCAAAACGAAGATGATCCTTGTGTATATAAGAAGGTTAGTGGGAGTGCACTGACTTTTATTGTCCTTTATGTCGACGATGTATTGCTTATCGGCAATGACATTCCCATGTTAACGTCGGTGAAAGCTTGGCTTTCATTGAAATTCTCCATGAAAGATCTGGGAGGGGCAGCTTTTATTCTAGGAATAAAGATCTACCGGGATAGATCTAGAAAGCTACTTGGACTCTCCCAGAGTACATATATTGATAAAGTGTTGAAGAGATTCAACATGGATCAGTCCAAGAGGGGACTGTTACCAATATCACATGGCGTCTATCTATCTAGGGACATGTGTCCTAAAACACAAGATGAGAGAGACAACATGAGTCGGACTCCGTTCGCCTCGGCAGTCGGATCGATCATGTATGCCATGATATGTACACGACCTGATGTGTCCCATGCTTTGAGCATGTGCAGTCGATATCAGGCCGATCCAGGTAAAGATCACTGGATGGCGGTTAAGAGTATCCTTAAGTATCTTAACAGAACTAAGGATGCTTTCTTAATCTATGGAGATGGAGAACTTGAGGTATCTGGGTATACCGATGCAAGTTTCCAAACCGACAGAGACGACTTTAAGTCGCAATCTGGGTACATATTTTGTTTGAATAACGGAGCAGTGAGCTGGAAATCTTCCAAGCAAGATACTGTTGCCGATTCAACAACTGAAGCGGAGTACATTGCAGCAGCTGAAGCAGCAAAAGAGGCAGTTTGGATCCGTAAATTCCTAATTGGATTAGGAGTAGTTCCGTTAGCAGCTGAGCCCGTTCCATTGTATTGTGACAATAGCGGGGCTATAGCACAGGCTAAGGAACCAAGGTCTCATCAACGATCCAAACATGTTCTTCGACGATTCCATCTGATTCGAGAGATCATACATCGTGGCGATGTGAAGATCGAAAAGATCGCATCAGAGGATAATATTGCAGATCCGCTGACGAAGGCTATTCCTCGGGAAAAGTTTGAGCGACATGTACATAGTTCAGGTATTAGATGCTTGAGTGACTGGCTATAGGCCAAGTGGGAGATTGTTAGACAGTAATGACCCATAGCGTCACTATTTTTTAAATGATATTGTATTATTGTACAAAATTAACTATGTAGTAATGAAATTGCCTTTTACCGTTTTGTAATTTATTTACTTTGATATATAAATGGTAAAAGTCCCTATGATTAATTCCGGATTGAGATGATATGAGACAGTATCAATCCATAAAGGTTTAATCATTAAATATCCCTAGTCGTAGTATTATCGAGATTGGACATCGATAATGCGGAATAGACTAGTACTGCACTTGTGCGTGTTGTGAGGGAACAACATCATAGTTCTCATATATTTGAGTATTGGATACTTATGCAAGTGCGGTAGTAGGTTGTGTTTTACCGATGGTACGGAAAACAGCTTCGCTCTGGATAGACCCCGCGGAATCCCATTGGTAGTATGTCTGCGTGTCTATGGGAGTCCGCTTCAGGGTAGGTGCATATCGGGAATCGTAGTGTATTGGATGTGATGTCAAGACGGAAGTATCACTTCAGACATATGGAGATGATGATCGCGCAGGATACAGAACTAGTACTCTATAATGGTTGCAACCATCGGGATAATATGACAAGGTCAGGATTATCCGATTCAAAGAGACTAGTTGCTTGATGTCCGATATATGTATCGTACGGGGCAGACACATCTCCAGCCCCAGGCCTTACATGTGATCATCCGATACTGGATCAGTATACACTATACTACGGTATACTACGCCTGTTATAGATCTTATATTCCAATAAGAATATTTCTGGAGAATTGGGTAGGCATGGCGTTTTGCTAGAGGCTAACCTTGTCTTGTAAATCGGTAAAAACGTAGTACTTGGTACGTACGTGTTCGGATAATCTGACGGCCGTATTTACTGCCAACATATCCAGAGATCTCTTGGGTCGCTTCCCGAAGATTCACCAATGACGTATGATTCAAACTCGATTAATCTTGGATTAATTACGGAGAGACTTTATCTTGGATAAAGTACTATACATAGAGAGAGAACGATTAATTTGGAATTAATCGTAAAATTATTATATTCGATATAATAATCGAAATTCGATTTCGACGCGAAATTAAAATTAGATTTTAATTCGGGCAAACGAGTTAATTTAGAATTAATTCGTTAGCGACGTAAATAATAATTTCGCTAGGCGCAATTATTTATTTAAATTCGATTTAATTAACGTCGCGACGAAAGTTCGGTATTTCGGAAATATCGAACCCGAACGCGTGAGTACGCGTGGGCCCACTTTCATTTGGGTTGTGTGGGGCCCACATGACACATGTCATTTTATGCATTATTTAATTGTTAATACATTGCATGGTGATAGTGTACAATACACTCAATGGTTTTGCATGGAGTTTGAGTGTTTGACACTCTAAGCCATTGCATGATTTGTGTCATAAGTTTATTATTAATTTAATAAATATTATGGCATAAATATAAATTGATTTTTGTAACAAAAATCATAACACTCTCTCCTATTCTCTCATGACCGAAACTGTGAGCTCTCACAGCCCTCTCCACCTTTCTGTTTTTGTTGCAAAAACTTGAAGAATTTGTGTTTGTTTGTTTGGAACATAAAATCACACACAAGGCTAGCACCATCAAGGGATCATACAAAGGTGTTATGGGAAACTAATCTTAGAGCTTGGAAGGATCAAAAATTGCTTGGAGCTTCTCTTTTCTGTTTGGCCGAAACCCTCACTGCACAAAGGAGAAAATTTTTGTTTCATCAACGCATCCGCATTCCGATCTTTGTGAGTATGATTCCGCCATACTTCAATATTGTTCATTCATTTATATGTTTTGTTTGCTCTTTTGATCTTGGGACATGGATTAGAATTTCCAACAGAGGAAATATACTTCCAGACTGGAGCCAATAAGATAGGAGGAAATTTTTTACTGAAGTCAAAAGATTCTACTGGGATGATCCATATCTGTTTAAATACTACCTTGATCAAATTTTCAGATGATGCATACCGAACAGTGAGATAAGTGGTGTTATTCAGTTTTGTCATTCAGAAGCATGTGAAAGTCATTTTTCATCAAAGAAAACCGCTGTAAAAATCTTGTAGTGTGGGTTTTATTGGCCCACCATTTTTAAAGATACAAACACTTTCTGCAAAACTTGCGAAAACTGTCAAAAGTTAGGATCCATTTCGAAAAGAAACATGATGCCTTTAAATCTCATCATTGTCGTCGAAATCTTTGATTGTTGGGGGATAGATTTCATGGGCCCATTTCCACCATCATTTGGATTTTTATATATTTTAGTTGCAGTCGATTATGTCTCAAAATGGATCAAGGAAATTCCTTATCGGAACAATGATCATACAACTGTGATCAAATTTTTAAAAGAAAACATGTTGAGTCAATTTGGAATCCCTCGGGCCATCATAAGTAATGGAGGTAAACATTTTTGTAATAGACCATTTGAGTTCTTAATGAAAAAGTATGGAGTCACACACAAAGTTTCCACCTCCTATCACCCCCAAACAAACGGACAAGTTGAATTAGCGAATAGGAAAATTAAATAAATTTTAGAAAAAATGATTAACCTAAATCGCAAAGATTTGTCTTTTCGACTAACTAATGCACTTTGGGCATATCGAACAACTTTCAAAATGTCTTTGGGAATATCACCATATCGTCTAGTTTATGGAAAACCTTATCATTTGCCTGTAGAACTTGAGCATAAAGCATATTGGGCTATTAAAGCATTCAATTCAAACCTTGAAAATACCGTTCATGAACGTAAATTGCAATTAAATGAACTTGAAGAGTTAAGGAATGATTCATATGAGAATATGGAAATTCTTAAATCTAAAACTAAGGCCTTTCATGATAGTCGAATTTCACGAAAAATATTTGAAGTTGGTCAAAACGTTTTGCTTTATAATTCTCGTCTTCATTTATTTCTTGGAAAATTAAAATCCAAATGGAGTGGCCCATTTATTGTGAAACACATTTATCCATATGGGGCTATTGACATTGAGAATCCTATGGATGGTGATATATTTAAAGTAAATGGACAGCGTTTGAAACCTTTTTTGGAGTGCTCAAAATTTCAAGAAACGTTTTTCCTATCAAACCCAGTATACCTTGATTAATGTAGTTTCTTTTATTTTCTGTTTAATACTTCTCTAATTTCCATTTTTCTTAGTTTTGCTGCATATTTTTTTTTATTTTTTATCTCACACCCCGGTAAAGTAGCGGATAACGGTACTCCATGACTCAAAGTTGATTATTTCAGTCACCTAAAATTACTGATACCCTACAAACCAAAGCATGGAAGAAACTCTCGCAAACCTCCGCAAACATTTTCCTTCTCTTCCCCAAAATGGTCTGACAAAAATTTACAAAGCACACACAGAAAAGATGAGGCTTCTTATGATTCATGGTATTCCTAGTGATATTCGATGGGTAATTGAAGCAAAAGTTCGCTTGGAAGGTGAGTCATTTGACTCTTTCATTTCTTATATATCTGGTTTAGGGAAAAAACACCTATTCTAAAAAACAAAGAGCTAAACAATTAGGTGTTTGTTATAAGTGTGCACGTTGTACGTGCAACACTCGTTGTCGTTCTTTAGGAATGGTGTCTGATAATCGTGAAGATAAAGTAAATTCATTTGGAATGGCTTGAGTAAGGAGTCTTTGGATGATATATCATTGACTCTTGAGACGCATCCTAATGGATGTGTTCATCGAGAGATTCGCAAGTTACATACACAATTTCAAAAAGAAATAGAACAATACAATCTCGAGAATCTGACTTTAAAAGACCATGTTTGCCAATTTAGAAGAAAGTTGGATGAGAAGCCTATCCCCGACCCATATAGGTCCGTTTAAGCCATTACTGGACGTAAAACCAGAGGAAGATGTGAGCCACAATCACATCTACCAGTATATATATTTTTTAAATTATTTCGTTGATTTCCTTTACTTTAAATTACTGTTTTGATTTACTTTTTACAGACAGTATCTAACCTTTTTGTTCACGATCTATTTTCCTAATAATTGTCATTTTGCAGGTATTAGTGCATTTATTACTCACCCTTTTCAGGATCTATAAATTCAGCTAGTCACTTCTCACTCTTCAACACATCTAGCTAAGAGAGATAACACAAATGGAGATAACTTCAAAACGATGATTCACTAATATCTGTTTGTTTTGTGGAACTAGCTTTGGAACTAAACCAGAATTTGTTGAGGCTACGAGGGAATTGGGTAGAGTTATGGCAATCTTGGATTGACGGGGTTTATTTCAAAAGTGGTACAAGAATGTGGCAGTTAAATTTTGGGGATCATTCCAAAACCCTTAATAGAGGACAACATCATCGGAAAATCAAATGGAGAAGAATGTATTGTCCCAAGTGTGTCTGAAAGACTCACTGAAATGATCAATCATGCTGATGCTTTCATTGCTTTACGAGGTGGGCTAGGAATGTTGGAAGAAATATTCACAGTTGCATCCTGGGCAAACTTGAATATTCACCAAAAACCTATTGGGCTGTTTAATGTTAATAGATTTTTCAATTTTCTTTTTGTATTTCTTGAATATCCAAAAGAAATGGGTTTATTTCAAAACCGGTAAGAGATATCTTCCTAACTGCAAGAAAAAATGATGATTTAATTGACCAACTCTTAGCTTATGAACTAAGAATCGACCCTATTCTTTCCAAGTTGAAATGGTCTGGTAACGATCGTGGCAAAAAGCGCAAAGTAAACCTAGACCTTAATCTGTAATCTTTAGTTGTAGCTGTAACTGTCAATTCCACAATAACCAGGTGATATCTTCTAAACTCTACTTCTCTTTCTTTAAACATTGGGGACAATGTCTCATTTTGGTTGGGGGAGGGGATAGTTTATCATTGATGTTTTTTTTTAAAAGTTTTACTTTGTTATTATTTTGTGTGTAAGAATATATATATATATATATACACACAAACTAACAACAAATTTTTTTTCTAAACCAAATGGAATTGTTGTTCAGAGGTGGCTGTGTAAGGAGTTTTCACTCCTGAGACGCATCTCAATATAATTCGTAACAAGTTATTTATTATTCCTTTCTTTTTGAATCATTTAAATTTGTGAAATCTCCATAACATTGATTAAATTTGATCTTTATATGCTCATCTGACAGATATTATCAACAACATGGTAACATATGATCATGGGTGGTAAGTGAAAATTCTGCAATATTCAGTTCTCTAGTCTGTTGGAGGTAACACCTGAAGGCATTGAAATTTATATATATCTTTATATATTAAAAAAAAAAGGAGTTTGAATAAGTTCGTTTTCATAGCCTTTTTAACTCGAGCAATTAAGTCCATAGGGGTGTCTTAACACTTAGTACCCTAAGACCAACTGGTCTAGGAATTACAGGCCCAAAGCTCGTTACAAGGGTAAAAAGAAAGCTTAAGGGAATCAGACGCTTTTTATATGAGATCCGAGCAATTAAGTCCGTAGGGGTGTCTTAACACCTAATGCCCTAAAACCAACTGGTTTGGGAGTCACTGGTCCAAAATTCGATACATGGATTGAAGATATGTTTTGGACACTTTTTATATGAGATCCGAGCACTTAAGTCCATATAGGTATCTTAACACCTAGTGCCCTAAAATCAACTGGTTTGGAAGTCACTGGCCAAAAGTTCGATACATGGATTGAAGATATGTTTATAAATAAACTTTCACTGCCAAAATGTGTAAACTCTAACATAATTTTAGGACAAAAATATTAAAAAATACTTGTGATACTGTGGGCATAATATATTGATTAATACCTTGTTTTATAAGTATATGGAAGAATGGTAAAAAGTACAGGAGAAGTCATTTATTTGATCATTTAGAAAGAAATAAAACAATTGTTAACTTAGATAAGAATTTTTCTTTTAGATTCTGCTTGAATTACTAGGTACTAGTAATAAGCTGGTTGGGGATAAGTCAATCATTTTACACTTATAGTTTCACTAATCTCCTTAAATTGACACGTTTGTGAAATATTATTTTAAGTTATGTTTTCAGTGTTTTTATTGTGTTATACTGCTCGGAAGCTCGACAAGACAAACCAGACTTGAAAAAAGGCAAAAACGAAAATTCAGCATCCGTAGAGCGACGCTTGGAACCTTAACGACGCGACACGTGGTGCCTTACGTCGTGACACACCTAATAAGACGAAGACATCACAGAACGCGTTATTCTCTCAACACATGTCCCCATTGTGGCACTCGCGTCGACCAAATTTTGCCTATAAATTGAAGCGTCCAGCATAAGAAATTTTCATACTTTCTTTCCGGATTACTCTATAGATTTTGGAGAAAGAGTGTCTTATGTGTTTATTTATTTAACGATTTTTGTAATGTCTTTTTCTTTTAGTAATAAAATTACGAGTATGTTTAGTTACAAAATGAGTAGCTAATTTCTTTTCGCTGAGGTAATGGGTGAAGCTTTTATAATGAAAAATTAGATCAATCTCGCATACATTATAATAAATAAATTGTAATCTAATGATTAAAACTTGATTTAAATCTAGATTAATTATTGACAATATTGGTTACCGCCTATATGGCTGGTTTATCTTGCTACCGCTTATATAGCTGGTTTTATCTTGCTACCACCTATATGGATGGTTTTATATTATTTTGGAATAATTGAGTACCTTGGTAGGACTTTTTATAGAAAAACGGTATCACCACCTATATGGCTAGTTTTATACGGTATCACCGCCTTTATGGCTAGTTTTATGTTTTTGGCATACTTAGTGCCTTGGCAGGACTAGTTATTGACAAAAATGACTATCGCCTTTATGGAAAGTTTTATATATTGGCATAATTAATTACTGAGATAAATTAATTGTGTAACAAGGATAATTTATATATTATAATTAAGTGAGATTTCTAGATTTGAAATACTAAAAGTGGATCCCCCAACTACAGTATTTCATTTTATTACTACATTTTCACTTAAAAGTTTCCAACGAAATCTATTCTCTGTGGATCGACCCCGGACTTACCAGGTTATTTTATTACTTCGACACTCTTATACTTTGGAGTAAAAAACCACTTTTTGAGCGTGTCAAGATCTCTACAACATTTCATCTAGGAGAAATCAAGATTGGATCTTGGAGTGAAGCTTGCTAGTATTGGAATAAAGATTGGATCTTTGAGTGAAGCTTGCTAGCATTGGAATCAAGATTGGATCTTGGAGTCAAGCTTGCAAACCTTGGAAGTTCTCCAACCATTTCAACAAAGAGAAGAGGATTGGATCTTTGCATCAAGATTACTAGGTAAGTTTGAACTTCTCTTAAGCTATGTTCTTCATTAGTGAGTTTTCATTGGTGAGACATATAGTGATGAATTATGTATTGGATGTATGATTACATAGTTTAAAGTTGAAATAGGCTAATAAATTGTGTTAGGATGTTTTTGAAGTATAAACATAATATGTTTGTTAATTAGGTCAAATATGTTCATGTTGGACATAGAACAATTAATAAGAGTTTGGAACTCTATATTAAAGCTTAGAGCTATGACTACCATTCTAGAATCATTTGACCACTTTTGGGTGAACTAGAACTGTTCATGAGACATTTCATAGTGAGATTCTAAATTGGTTTGTGTTTTGATTCAAATAAATACATATATATATATATTTAGAATACATGGATATGTTAGTTATATAATATGTGTTGTGGTTGGTTTTGATGTTAAAATTGGTTTTAAGGTGTATTGAAATGATAGGAGAAAATTGGAAGTGTTTAGGATTGATTTGAAGGTTGAAATTGCTCACTGCCTAAGGGAGCATCGCGACACTGAGCATCAGACCTAGGATCATTGCGACTCCCATTCTTTCGCGTCATGAGGTCAAGACATTCAGTTCTCGCAGTTCCTCTCACACTTTGGACCGTCTCGACTCTCAAGGCTCCGTGTCGCAACTCTGAGGGCTGATGAACACTAAAACTTCATTTTCTCCGTTCCAAAGTTTTCGGACTCCGATTTGGTGCCTGTTTTTCCTACGGACTCGTATCGGAATGTAGTATTCATTAAAATATTTTAAAATACACATGTCCCTAATATCCTTAGGTTAGACCCATTTCTGCTACGCGGGGCACCGATCCGACCCTAGGGGTACCACATAATACATATTATATGTTTGACATGTATTTAAATCTATGCCTCTGTATTTTAATTTAATTATGCATTAGTCATATTGGATATGTATTGCATGTTTTAAAGTTAAATTTTGACCTAATTATGTTAATGACTTGATTGTCATAAATCTCTCATGATTAGGTGATTACTTTATTTTAAGTAATAATATTTGTAATGTTGGAGCATTATTGGATGGTTCGTCTTGTCAATACGGAGATGAATGAGTTCTTACTACTTATATCCAAGATCGTCATTAGTGTGAGGGTATAAGTGCTCGGAACTTAGGTCGCTCCGGTAAAAAATTAGGTGTAGCGTGATGAGTTAACGCAGTAACCCAATATCATCATTAGTGTGATGGTGTACATACGGGCTCATTAGTTCACATTGATAAGTATACACTTGGAACACGTCTTAATCCGAGATCATTATTAGTGTGAGGATAAGAAACGGTTCAGGACTAAACTAGGAGTCACATGAAGTGATTGACCTTGGAAGTCTACCTAATGAGTTTATAAAGGCCAAGATCGTCATTAATGTAAGGCTAGAGTAAATGTCATGGGATCCACTTCCCGTTATGAAATTTTGATAGTCAAATTTCTATTTTTCCATTAAGGGAGATTAATGAATTACGTAAAGTAGTGGAATGACACTAATAGATTTAAAATTCCATAATCAATTAGTGTTTAAAATGATGTCTTGTAAATGGCTGCACCAAATCCATTGTTGAGAGTTTTGGATTCTAATAAACTAAAAGGATCCAAGAACTATTTCGAATGGGAAATGAACATCTGAATTGTCTTGGAGTTTGAAAAGTTGAAATATGTAACTATCAATCCCTTTCCTGTTAAAATCAATCTTGACTTCACTCCTGAAGAGAGGGAAACTTTTACAAAATGGAAGGATACTAACTTGAAGGTGAAATCCTACATTTTAGGATCGATTGTTCCAGATTTACTGAGACAATACATAGAGGTACCAGATGCTTGGAGCAATATATCAACACTCAAGGAATTGTTCGATGAAAATCAAGAGATCGAAATATATCGAAGGTCTAAGGAATTGTTTCGTGCTGAACTCAAGGATGGAGCAGCTGTCAGCATTCATGTTTTGAACATGATCGACCAAATCCGATATCTGGAATGATAGGGCATTATGATTGATGAACGGCTAGGTCGTAATTTGATTCTGTCTTCTTTTCCTAGAACTTATTCTGGATTTGTATTAAACTTCCATATGCACTCAATGCAAGCCAACTATGAAGAACTTCATAACATGTTACGCACGGTGGAGCATGATAAGAGGAAAGACAACCCCAATTTGTACCTCAATGGTGGAGCTGGATCTTCAAAGACTTCTGAGAAGTCAAAGAAAATCAAAATAGGGAAGAATAAGATATCAAAGAAAAACTTTAAAAAGCGCAAAGGTGCAAAAGCTCAAGTAGCTCGTGATCAGTATCTACAATTCAAGAAGTCTGGACACTGGAAGAAGAACTCTCTAGAACTAAAAGGAAAAGCAGGACCCTCAGGTACGCTTTGTATTTTTCCTATTATTGACATCTCATTAGCCTTAGATGCAAATAGTGAATGAGTGTTAGACAATGGCAGTCCTACTCATATTTGCAACTCCATACAAGTAATGAGGGTTAAAAAAGCCTAAATAAAGGGGATATCTAGCTTAGAGTTGACAGTGGTGAGACATTGAATGTTAAAAGAAGGCTAGATCTCCCCAATGGATGTAAATTAGATTTACATTACTGTTCTTATGTACCCTCACTTATCAAACAAATAATATATGTATTTTTTTGGATAAGGTAAGTATATTAACCAAAAAGAAAAAAAATACAAAAGCATATGTGCATACCCCAGACAACTAGAGAGGACAAGCCCTCATAGCAATAAGAGCCCAAAGCTACAAAGGAAACAAGAACATCAAAAGATATCATTAGACATTTTCCAAGAAATGGGGAGCCATTTATTATCATAAGATGGTTTCACCCTTCGTAACAAACAAGTACGTGTCCATACATAAAATATAATTTCATTGAGAAGAACACTAGAAGGGCGAGGAGGCTCATCATGAATGCGAGCATTTCTCTCCCTCCAAATGTAGTAAACCGAAGCTACAAATGAAAGTTGAACTAGTAAATGACATAAAGAGCTACCGGTATACTGATCCATCCACTCAACAGTCTGCATCCAATCTCGAGAGCTTCAATCTAAACCACACATTGCCAACACAGTCATCCAAACCTGACACAAGAAAGAGCACTGGAAGAAAATGTGATGTAAGTCCTCCCCAGAACAACCACATAGGACACATCTCGAGCAGACAGAAATACAGAAACTCACCAGCCTATCCTGAGTACAGAGGACACCATGAATAGTCAACCAAAACAGAAAAGAATGGTGTGAGATGGCCTTGCGAAACCACATAATCCAATACCAACACACCAAAATACCCCTCGTCCTCATATCATTCTAAGCACTCCTAATTGAAAAAATACCTCTACAATCATCCTCCCAAACCAACTCATCCTCCCTCATACTACAAGGAACGCAATCCAAATGTAGAGAACGAGCCAACTCAAGAAGGGCTGCAGATCTAGCAGGAGGCCAAAGCCAAGAATAGTTTGTGATAATAGTAGCCATTGTAGCCATCTTATCCAAGCCTGAATCAAAAATGACCCTTTCACCCATTGGACCCAGGGATGCCAATTATAAAACCACAACAAAGCCTTTTCACCATTCCTAATCCTAATTAGACCAAGAAGAGACTTGACCAGAGCAAAGAAACAATAAATGCTTAATAATGGCTGCTTTATTCCAAGTTTCTAAACTCTTAATCCCCAAACCCCCTTCTTCCAAAGGCAAACAAACTTTATTCCAAGCCACATTCGCTCCTGAAGAAGCAAGCTCACTACCCCTCCAAAGAAAAGATCTCAAAGTCGTTTCCACCTTCATAATAACAAATTTAGGCAGGATGAACAATGAGGACCAATAAACTTGAATAGAGAACAATACTGACTTGATGAGTTAAAGCCACCTCGCATAGGAAAGAATCCTACTACTCGAATTATTGGCACGCCCGATTATATGCTCAATAAGGATAGTATCATATGAGACTCATAACTTAGTAGAAATCAAAGAAACCCCCAAATACCTCATTGGAAGCACACCCTATTGAAAACCCAACACTTGAAGCAACCGATCCTTAAGAGTCATGGAAATACCCAAAGAAAAAATATGACTCTTTGTCGGATTTGGAACCAAACAAGATAAACCCATAAACTGGTGAAGATAATCCATAATCTAAGAGACCGAGGTCGTATCCGCCTTATAAAAAATCATCAGGTCATCTACAAAACAAAGATGGGTGAGATGGTCATTTGAACAGTGCCAATGAAACTTGAATATCTGATTATGAACCATCTTCCATAGTAAACCTATGAGAACCTCCATTGCCAAAATAAATAGATAATGACACATATAATCAACCTGAGGCAAACCACAACCCCCTGAGAAAAAACCATTCAACTCTCCATTAATAGACACTAAGAACAAAGTAGAAGTCATATACTCCCGTATCCAACCCACCATCCTTTCTAGAAACCCAAGTCCTTAAAACCTCAACCATAAAATCCCAACGAACAGTATTATATGCCTTAATCAAATCAATCTTAAGAGCACATCTCGGGATCCTACCACATCGATGATAATTCCTCACTAACTCTTGATTAGGAGTGACCACTGAAGGAAGAACAACCTTAATCTGATTTGCAATAAGTTTAGCAATACACTTGTAAATAGTATTGCATCAAGATATAGGTCGAAAATCTTTAACCTGAGAGGGGTTTGGAATCTTCAGAATCAGAGCAATAGATGTAGCATTGACCTACTGTAGAGTTTCAATCAAGTCCCAAGGATCACAAACATGCATAAAAACGAGTTGAATACACAAAGGAGTAAGGCGGAATACATACTCACATTGATGGGTTTGATGCTAGGAAGAACAAGTTGCGTTTTTGCTCCTCCATGAAGCTCGGCAATGACTTCTTGATGAAGTGGACTGCACGATTTTGAGCCTTCTTCCTCCTTGTTCATTCGGCCATTGATGAACCACCATTGAAGCTCCAACCTTCAAGCTCCAAAAACCAAATCCAAGCTCACAAATTCGTTTCCCTATCACCATAATATAACCCTAGGTGTGTGCTAGCACTACTCTTCTTCCTTTGCTTCTCACAAATTCGGTGAAACCAGAAAATTTTGAAGCAAATCGGCAGTGAAGCCGTGAATAGAGGAAGGAGAAAAGAGAGGGAAAAGAGAAGTGCGTTTTTCTTGCATGTTGGAGAGAGAATAAAGCTTTAATATATGTGTTTATAATATTTACCAAGTAAATTAAATAAAACATATATATTACTTTAATTCAAAAGTCAAAAAGTAAAAAGCAAATTGTTGCTTTTTCAACTTCTACATCAATCACTCAAATCAAGTGACAACATGTCACATCACTCAAAGTGACATTTGATTTGACGATTGATGCGACTAGTGATATGACGCACGATTTGACTTGCGTGCCGCATTCGAATTCGAAATGCGAATGCGCTCGCAAATAATCCCGGGCTCGGGTTCGCTAATTCCAAATAACGAATTTTTCGTCGCGTCGTAATTAAATGATTACGCCTAGCGAAATCACTATTCACGTCGCTAACGAATTAATTCTAAATTAATTCGTTCGCCCGAATTAAAATCTAATTTTAATTCCGCATCGAAATCCAATTTCTAATAATATATCAAATATATTAATTTATCGATTAATTCCAAATTAATCGTTCTCTCTCTCTTTAACTAATATTTTATCCCAGATAAAATATCTCCGCAATTAATCCCAGATTAATTTTCTCTCTCTTCTAATTAATCCTAGATTAATTAAAGTACGAGTTATACATCATCGGTGAATCTTCAGGAAGCGACCCATGAGATCTCCGGATATGTTGGCAGTAAATACGGTCATCGGACTACCCGAACACGTAAGTACCTCGTACTACGTTTATACCGATTTACAAGACAAGGTTGGCTTCTAGCAAAGCGCCATGCCTACCCAATTCTCCAGAAATATTCTTACAGGAATATAGATCTGTATCAAGCGTAGTATACCGTAGTATTGTGTATATCGGCCCAGTATCGGATAGTCACGTGCTAGGGCTGGGGCTGGATAAGTGTCTGCCCCGTCCGAAGCACATGTCGGATGTCTGGTAACTAGTCTCTATAATCGGATATACATGACCTTGTCATAATATCCCGATGGCCGGCCAGCACTTAAGAGCACTAATACCGTATCCTGCGTGACATCATCTCCACTATGACTGAAGTGATACTTCCGTCTCGACATCACACCCAATACACTACGACTCTCTGATAAACCCAGAAGCGGTGTACGCAGAACCGGTTAAAGCCCTGTACCACCAAGACCAAAGTCTACTGATTATCGCAAGTATTAGCGATGCAAGTCTCAGGTTAAGACTATACACACCTACCTTGATTTCGGCCTCCCATAGACACATAGTCATAATACCAATGGGATTCCGAGGGGTCTATCCAGAGCGAAGCTGTTTCCCGTACCATCGGTGAAACACAACCTCCTATCGCACTTGCATAAGTATCCAATACTTAAATATATGAGAACTATGTCGTTGTGCCCTCACAACGCGCACAAGTGCAATACTAGCCTATTCCGCATTATCGATGTCCTGTCTCGATAATACTCCGGCTAGGGATATTTAATGATTAATCCTTCGTGGACTGATACTGTCTCATATCATCTCAATCCAGGAACTAATCATATGGACCTCTCTTCATTTATATATCTATGGTGATTTAATCACAAATGATGAGAGTGCAATTTCCTTGTCACATAGTTAATTTGCTACAACAAAACAATGATTTGTGCAAATAGTGACGCTATGGGTCATATTATCCAACACCTACTTCAAGAGTCTCCCCGAACAAAAGAAAGAATGAATAACACGAAGGACATCATCACCCACTATACTTCAAGCCTTCTTAAAGAAGCCCAAATTAAATCCATCTAAATCGGGAGCCTTATTATCCTTCAAAGAGAACATAACAACTTTAATCTCATCATTTGAAACCTCTCGAGCAAGAATCTCCCTCTGCTCATCAGACACATCCTGAGTAATAGCCAAATTAAGAAGGTCCCTATCAAAATCTCGTAAACTAGGTTGAGGCCCTAAAAGAGTCTCATAGAAAGGCATAATCTCCTCACTCACAAAAGCAGCATCCTCCAAACGAGTCCTATACTCCTTAGATATAGAAGCGATCTTTTTTTTGGATAACCGGGGTGTCCGGGCCAGCTTACGCGCAGCTCGACTAATCCCCGGGACCTGTGCCCCGTGCCCTCAGAAGTTTCCCAACACAGATCAGGGTAAGTCACTGGCTTTTCACACCAGGGGGCATGGCCCCAAGGAAATGCATCTAGTGGGATTCGAACCTTAAACCTGAGAGGGAGCAAACCACTAAAGCCCAAAGCCTTTACCACTGAGGCAACCCCTTGGGGTTGATATAGAAGTAATCTTGCTATGTCGATGATGTTGATTCATCGCTAAGAAAAAGAACTATGTATTTTGATCCGCAAGGTTGAGCCACTGAACTCGAGAATTTTGCCGAACTAGACCCTCCTCAGCCCGACTCAGATTACCATACAATAAATATAGTCTCACCTCTTCATCTAACAGAAAAGAGTCACTAGGTTTCTCCTACAAGGCACCCTGCACCCTCTCCAACTCCCTCATAATATCCAAAGCCCTACCCGAAAGCTTAGAAAAGTTCTCTACATTAAACTTTTTCAGCTTCTGACACAAGCAAAACATCGGGGTACCACTAACATTAATATCCCAAGCTCTAGACATAACCGTAAGGAAATATGGATGTTTGGCCCAATAATCAAAGAATTTAAAGGGGATTTTCCTCTTAGGGAGCTCAACAAGATTCAAAACCATAAGAGAATGGTCCGAAAATGTGGGGAGGAAGAAACCTAACAACCAAACCAGGAAAAAGACACTCCCAAGAGGTATTAGCAACAACACGGTATAACTTCCACCAAATAGGAGAATGAACCTGTTTATTAAACCATGTAAAGTGACAACCAGAAAACTGAAGATCATCCAAACCAAACTGGCCCAAGCAACAACCCAACTCATCCTTCTTAGAAGGCCACGACCGAGAACCACCACTATGCTCAAAAGAAGAACGAATAACATTGAAATCATTTATAACCAACCACAGAGAAGAATCATAATCACTACTACTAGCAAGAAAATCAGCCCAAAGCTCTAGATGCCTCTCATAATCACAATCACAATAAAGAAATAAAACCACACAACTCCAAAGAGAAGAAACATGTGAAACACGACAATGGATAGCTTGAGGAGAAAAGCGAATAATACTAACATCAACATCACTTGGATTCAAGCAAACCCAAATACGACCAAATGGAAGAACATCAGAATGGCAAAATTAACATCATTCACCTTAGTTTCAACTAAAACACACAAAGAAAGCTTCTCATCACTAAAAAAACCTCTTAACTTCAGCTTGCTTCATAGGGTCATTGAGGCCCCATATATTCTAACAACGGAAAAACATAAAATAGACAGAAGGTGATAAACTTACCCAAGCAAATACAGAACGATGTGAGAAATATCAACATCACTTGGACATCATGCTGGAGATTTATTAGAGCTAATACACAGCGATGTGTGTGGTCTATTAAATCATGTCGCTCATGATGGTTACAGATACTTCATGACTTTCACGGATGATAAGTCTAGATATAGATATGTCGATTTGATGAGACATAAGCCTGAAACATTTGACAAGTTCAAAATATTCTGAAACAAAGTAGGAAAAAACCAATAAATTCATCAAATACCTTCGATCAGATCGAAGCAATGAATACATGATTGAAGAATTCAAAAGTTATTTAAGGGAGAATGGAATTCTTGCTCAATATAGCCCACCAGGAACACCTCAACACAATGGTGTGTCTGAGCGTAGAAATAGTACTTTATTGGATATGGTGCGATCTATTATGAGCTATATAGATGTTCCTTATTACCTTTGGGTTTACGCTTTACTTACTAATGCCCACATACTTAATAGGGTTCCATCGAAAGCTGTTTCTACGACCCCCTATCAGATATGGTTCGATAGAAATCTAAGACTTAGACATTTAAAGATTTAAGGTTGTCTTGCATACATTAGAGTTGCGCAGCGGGATAAACTAGCACCCGGGGGGTATAAATGTAAGTTCGTTGGATATCCCAATTTTTTGGATAAGATAAGTATATTAACCAAAGAAAAACAAAAGCACAAAAGCACAAAAACACAAGGGCATACCCCAGACAGCTAGAGAGGACAAGCCCTCCCAGCAACAAGAGCCAAGGGCTACAAAGGAAACAAGAACATCAAAAGATATCATCGGACATATGCCAATAAAGGTGAAGCCATTTATTATCATAAGGTGGTTTTACTCTTTGTAACAAACTAGCACGAGTCCAAATAGAAAATACAATATCGGTAAGAAAAACACTAAAGGGACGAGGAAACTCATCATGAAGGCAAGCATTTTTCTCCCTCCAAATGTAGTAAACTAAGGCTGTAAATGAAAGACGAACTAGTATATGACATAAGGAGTCACCAGTGTATTGATCCATCCACTCAATAGTCTGCATCCAAACCTAAGAGCTCCAATCTAAACCACACATAGCCAATACAGTCGACCAAACCCGGGAGGAGAAGAAGCACTGGAAGAAAAGATGATCTACGTCCTCCCCAAAGCAACCACACATGACACATCTCGAGCATGCAGAAATACTGAAACTCATCAGCCTATTCTGAATACACAGGCTACCTTGAATAATCAACCAAAGCAGAAAAGAATGGCGCGGGATAGCTTTATGAAACCACATAATCTGGTGCCAACGCACCTAAGTGCCCCTGAATCTAATAGCATTCCAAACACTCTTAAAAGAAAAAATACCTCTACGATCGTCCTCCCAAACTAGCTCATCCTCCCTCATACTATAGGGAACTTAATCCAAAGGTAGGGAACGAGCCAGCTCTAGAAGGGAATAAGATCTTGCCAGAGGCCACTGCCAAGAAGAGTTCGTGATAATAGTAGACACTGTAGCCAACCTATCCAATCATGAGTCATAAATGGCCCTCTCCCCCATAGTATCCACAATCGGGCCTAGAGGATGCAAATTATCAAACCACAACAAAACCTTTTCACCATTCCCAATCCTAAATCTCATACGCCGATGAGCCAAAGATTGGAGATCCAAAATCTTTTGCCAGCTCCAAGAATAATCTCCTAGGCAAGTCACCTCCCAAAAATGCTACCCACGCAACAAGTAAGACTAAACCCAAGTAGAGCAATAAGAGACTTAACCAAAGAAAAGAAACCACAAATGCTTAACAATGGCCGCTCTATTCCAAGTTTCCAAACTCTTAATCCCCAAACCACATTCTTCCAAAGGCAAACAAATTTTGCTCCAAGCCACCTTCGCCCCTGAAGAAGCAAGCTCACTACCATTCCATAGAAAAGATCTCAAAGTCGTCTCCACGTTCCTAATAACAGACTAGACAAGATGAACAATGAGGATCAGTACACTTGAATAGAGAACAATACTGACTTGATGAGCTGAACTCGCCCCGAATAGGATAGAACCCTACAACTCCAACTCTTGGTACGCCAGATAATAGGCTTAATAAGGTAGTACAGTGAAAGGGACGTAGCAGAATACCGTACTGAAAGCACACCCTCTTAAAAACCTAAAACTTGAAGAAGCCGATCCTTAAGGGTTGTGGAAATTCCCGACGAAAAAAATGACTCTTTGCCGGATTCAGACCAAACCAGATAAGCCCATAAACTGCTGAAGACAATCCCTAATCAAAGCGATCGAGGGTACATCCACCCTAAAAAAGATCATCAAATCATCTGCAAAACAGAGATGGGTAAGAGGGTCCTTTGAGCACCGCATTAATAGACTGAGAACATAGTAATATTCATACACTCCCAAATCTAACCCACCATCTTTTCTGGAAACCCAATAGTCCTAAAAACCTCAATAATAAAATCCCAACCAACAGTATTATAGGCCTTCATTAGATCAATCTTAAGAGCACATCTCAGGATCCCACCACTTCGATGATAATTACTCACCAACTTCTGCCACAACAGAATGTTGTCACTAATACGGCTCCCCGTAACAAAAGCAGATTGATTAGGATTGGTCCCTGGAGTAAGAATAGCCTTAATCTGATTCACAATAAGCTTGGAAATACACTTGTAAATAGTGTTACAACATGAAATAGTTCGAAAATCCCCAACCTGAGAGGAGTTAGGAATCTTCAGAATCAGAGTAATAGATATAGCATTTACCTACTTCAGGAGCCTCTTCGAACAAAAAAAATTAGTGAATAACACGAAGGACATCATCACCCACTATACTCCAAGCCTTTTTAAAGAAACTCGAATTAAACTCATCTGGGCTAGGAGCCTTATTATCCTTCAAAGAGAACAAAACATCCATAATCTCCTCATATGAAACCTCTCTGGCAAGAATCTTCCTCTGCTCATCAAACAGAGATTGAGTAAAAGTTGAACAAAGAAGATCCCTAACAAAATCCTGTAAACTAGGCTGAGGCCCCAAAAGAGTCTCATAAAAAGACAAAATATCCTCCTTTACCAGAGTATTATCCTCTAAATGAGACCCATCCTCCTTAGATATAGAAGTGATCTTGCTTTGTTGATGATGCTGCTTCATAGCTTGGAAAAAGAACTTCGTATTTTGATCCCCAAGGTTAAGCCAATGAACTCGAGATTTTTGCCTAACTAAACTCTCATTAGCCCAACTAAGGTTACTATACAATAACGATAAACTCGCCTCCTCACCTAACAGGAAAGAGTCACTAGGGTTCTCCTGCAAGGCACACTGCACCCTCTTCAACTCATTCCTTAAACTCCACCACCTTACCCAAAATATTAAACTTTTTCAGCGCCATCTTCACACTCTTCAGCCTCTGACATAAGCAAAACAACGGGGTTCCACTAACAATAATATCCTAAGCTCATAGCCACAACTGGATGCTCAACCTAATAATCAAAGAATTTAAAGGGGATTTTCCTCTTATGGAGCTCAGCAAGATTCACAACCACAGGAGAATGACCTGCAATACGGGGGGAAGAAACCTAACAACCGAACCAAGAAAGAGACACTCCCAAGATGTATTAGCAACAACACGGTCTGACTCCCACCAAATAGGAGAATGAACTTGCTTATTAAACCACGTAAAATGACAACCAGAAAATTGAAGATCATCCAAGCCAACTGGCCCAGACAATAATCCAACTCATCTTTCCAAAAAGGCCACGACAGAGAACCACTACTATGCTTAAAAGACGAACGAATTGCATTGAAATAACCCATAACCAACCACGGAGATGCATCAAAATCACTACCACTAGAAGGTAAATCAGCCCAAAGCTCCCGAGGCCTCTCATAATCACAGTTCACATAAACCACATAAACCATACAGCTCCACAGAGAAGAAACATGTGAAATACGACAGTGGATAACTTAAGGAGAAAGCGAATAATACTAACATCAACATCACTCATATTCCAACAAACCCAAATTTGACCGAACGGGAGGTCATCAGAATGGCAAATAAACTTCACAAAAGCTTAATAGCTCGGGAGACACCCATAAAATTAGCATTCCTCACATTTGTTTCAACTAAACCACACAAAGAAAGCTTCTTATCATAAAAAACCTCATAATTTCATCTTGCTTCATGGGGTCATTAAGACCCCAGATATTCCAACATCCAAAAATCATAAAAACCAACAGAAAATGAGAAACCCTAGCCAAGCAAATCATCTCCGCCTGCCCCCTTTAGGGGATTGACGTTTCTGACCCCTCTTACGACATGAGCCCTGCTTATGCTTACCACCATGATCCATTTTCTTTTTTCCAGAGAGTCCTTAGCCTTTACAGCTAGCAGATTATCAATTGAAAAAAGGAGAATCACTATCGACTCCAAATGGAGCCTCAGCCATCCTAACCTCATTAAGATCCTTATTAGGCAAGGAATCAATAGTAGACCATTCACCCTCCTCCCTCTTATCCACAAGCAGCACAACTGCTTCCTAAAAAGCACACACTGTCACTATAATAACATCCGAAACCAAATCCAACCCCTTAGAAGAACTCTCACTCGAATCAATTACCCTATCAGCAACAACATTCGAAACTAGAATCCCACTCGGTTTAATAGGAGTTGCCAAAACCACTCCCTTACCTTTCTTCTTAGAGACCGTAACCCAATTGTCCTCACTAGCCTTATCTGCCATAGCCGAACCAGTTGCAGCCATAGAAAGAATGGAAGTCTTTGGTACCCAAGCTTGTGAAGGCTTGTGATGCGGAACTCACTTGGATGTTTAAGGCCAAGCAAACCCCTCGCAACGGATAGAATCCCAAGCACCGTGAATTTTATTTTGTAGGAATAAAACCCTTCCAAGGTCACAAAGAAGACCCACAAAGAAATTTTCTTTGAGAACTCTGAAGATGATTCCTTGCAGTGTTCTCCTAGCATGGAGACACCACCAAGATTGCCACGCCTTAGATAAGTCAAAGTTGAAACAAATGGGAATCTATCCCTTAAGCTTGAAATTCGCCCATAGCCATTTTTCTTTGAAGAAATTCGAAATTTGTGAGTTATCATTGAAGAAGACAAAGTTTACAATATATAGGATAAGACAAATTTACTAAAATGCCCTTTAAAAGGTAAAAAGACCAAAAAGTCTTAAAACTACCCAATGGCTACATAAAGCTAAAGCCCTAAGTAGTCATTTACTAAATATTACAAATATCCCCACCAAGATCTTTATGCAAGTGGAAAAAGATCAAAAATAAAAAGTCAACAAAAGTGGCATTATTTCTAAAGAATGCCTAATAGGTCCTTTAACTAACTAACTTAGTTCTAATCCAATTTGACACAAATGATCTAGCTAACTAAGTTAAAAATAGCCTAACTAGAGTCAACATGTCAAGCAAAAGGTCAAAATACAAGCTCATTTGGCCGAATTACATATAAGGCATAAAATGGCCAAATTCTTCAAAATGGTCCTATCTTCAAAATCGGTTATTACACATCTTCTAGAATGACTTGGGCCGCGTGAAATAGCTTTGGACCCACTTCATTGAAGCCCTCATGTGACGCCAATATGCCCTGGGGTTGTCTGTCACACTCGGCCATGGAATTCTGTGCTAGTCCACTATTGCGTCTATGATCTTCTTAGCTTTTTGGCGTGTGATTGGCCCTGTTGGAAGTTGCAAAGGCTCTACCATATTATTGGTCGTGACATCTAATGTTCCTTGAGTGGCTAGATTCGTGTAATTCCCTCTATCTTGAAAAGGATTTGACCTCGAATATGTACCTGCATCAAAAAGAGTTAAGTCATAAACATTAAATGTAGCAGACACGTTATACTCACCTTGTAAATCCAGTTTGTATGCATTATCATTGATCTACTCCAAAAATTGAAATGGACCATCTCCTCTTGGTTGTAGCTTGGATTTACGTTGTTTCAGAAATCGATCCCTGCGCATGTGTACCCAAACTCAATCACCAGGCTGAAATACCACACGTTTTCTTCCCTTATTGGCATGAGAAGCATATTGTTTATTCTTCCTCTGTATCTGCTCTCTTGCTTTCTCATGTATGTGTTTCACCAAATCATCTTTTCTTTTTCCATCTAACCATGCATGCTCATCAACAGGTAATGGTAACAGATCTTCACAATAGTGCATCGGTGATAATGTTTTCCTTACCTTGTTTGTAGCGGATTATGTATGGAAATGTCTCAACAAACTCTAACCATCGTGCGTGCCGTTTGTTTAGCTTACCTTGACCTTTCAAATGCTTTAATGACTCATGATCTGTATGGATCACAAACTCTCGAGGCCAAAGATAATGCTGCCAAGTCTTACAACTCCTTGTCGTATGTGGGGTATCTCAAAACTGATTCGTTAAGCTTCTCACTAAAGTAGGCTATTGAACAATTTTCTTACATTAGAACCGCTCCAATGTTTATACACTGCATTTTTGCATGAACCCGATGATTAGCCCCTCATCGGATTCAAACCTTAGCCTTGGACCCACCATGCAGCCCATGCAATCCACGCGGCCTAAACCCCATGCATGCCAAATCCCCTCATCAAATCACTTGCCAAACTTAACAAAGATTTGAAATCCCCTTCTTACCAAATATGCAAGATCCTAGACCCAAATTAGAAAGGATTCTTACTTTATAATATAAGTGATTTGAGTTTCCCTTATAAATCCTTTAAGCACCTTATATGGAAAGTGAGATCTTGACACAAAAGGGAGGAGACAGGCTGCCATAGAGGAGTGGCACCAACTTGAAGAAAAAAAATAAAGAAAACCCTAGGAGGCATCAACTATAAAAGAAAAAGAAGAGGATCGGGCAAAAAAAAGAAGAAAAATTGGGGGACAAAAAAATGGAAAAAAGTAAGGGAAGAAAACTGAAAAAAATGAAAAAATGGAGAGGAAAAAAAAGGCAACCATCACCCCCACCATCCTCATCGTCCACCAGCGAAAATAGCGTGAGGAGAAATCAACAACCAGAGCATGAGCCAAACGTGGGAAGAAAGCAGACCTGGACGTGCAGACCTGGACATGAATGGCGTGATCCAGTAATCATCAACGTGAGAGGAACCAAAACAGCAAACCAGGAGCATGGGCAGAAGGTAAAGACGGATGTGAAACTAGTGACATCAGTGTGAGAGTAACCAGAAACAACAACTCGCAACCAGAAATAGCAAAGAGCAACCAGAAACAGTGAACCAACAACCATAAACAGCGAACCAGCAACCAGAAATA
The DNA here is from genome assembly GCA_019454045.1 of Zanthoxylum bungeanum. NCBI lineage: Eukaryota > Viridiplantae > Streptophyta > Magnoliopsida > Sapindales > Rutaceae > Zanthoxylum > Zanthoxylum bungeanum. The sequence continues at coordinate 284,343 of SKCR01042129.1, forward strand.
GCGAACCAGCAGCAGAAAATATAAATTGGAAAACCTAGATGTGAGAAAGAGGAGAAACCGAGTGAGAGAGAGAATCGAACCAAACCTTGAAACCAAACTTCGATCCTTCCGGCGACGGCCTGACGCACTTTCGAGAAAGCAACTTAAAAGGTAAGACCTGAGGGCACACTGACCATATATATTTTTATAGTTTTGGACGCTGCATGTCTGACAAGACGTGAAATACGTCCAGCCGGGTATGCGAAGCCCTACATCAAAAGAATTGCCAAATCTCTGGTCACATTTCTTCTTTGACAATTCGTTGTTTATTTTTATCTATTTATTCACTTTTATTGTTATTTTATTATTTCACCTTTATTTTATTGATGTTTGTTCATGTTGATGATTATCCGTATATGCATGGTTATAATTTTTTTTTATGTCTGTTTACATTGCATTGATGATTATGTGTGTTATTATCCCTCGCGGTATATCGGATGTAAACCCAGACGTAAATCTCATAGACGAATCCGAATGGACGGTAGTGCGGTTTTTACTTGGGATACAACTCCACGTGCCACTCGGGAAATACTCATATATGCGTGATTGACCCCCTTTTTATTTGCCGTTTATCTTAATGAATCATTTGCCTTTGAATTGTTTCCTTTATGTTATGATCAGTATTATTTCCATAGCCCATCACGCACGACAGTTTATTATTGACATTTATTATTGACGCTTTTCCTGCTTTTGGTTGTTTATTATAATTTTCATTATCGCATCTCGTATTTCTTAATTTAATATGCTTTTGGAATCATGTTATTGTGATTGTTATTTTGGTTGGGTATGTTATTACATTTTTTATCCACTTTTATGCATGAATTGCATTAAGACTTGACTATACCATTGTGTGAACCCGTACATTATACTGGCATAAGTAAAGGACCATTCCGAACCCACCGGTTTGAGGTCTTCCTTTGCGAGGGGTGAGTGCAGCCTTAAATCTTTCCCAATTCACGCTGGGTGGCGACTCCTTTATTATCCGGTTTAGTCCTCCGTGGGCTAATCCATACTCTCTACGGGCTGCGAGCCCAACAACGTCATGGTCGCCAAATATCATAGGCATAGCGATAAACCCCTCTTCGCTCCTACAGATGGTGACTCCACTGGGGATAGGGAATCGGCCCCGAAACAATACCTTGTAGTGTATGTGGCTTTGGCTTTGGTTAACCAAGTCTCATATATTTTGCATACCCTTCTTACCCCCGATGGCGTCATGTATCGTGAAGTCGCTTTCACTCAAGGCGGAGAATCATTATGTGATGATAACCATCACTCGCTGGCATGTACCCTAGGGTATAAAAAAGGCGTGCTCACTTGGCCGCTCGAACCCTTGAGTGGGGAGACCTAGTTTTGTGCAACCCTTCGCCGATTAGAGCCTTGTCCATACCCTTGTAAGCCCACATCTAACCATAGTTATGTGTCCTATAGAACTACCCCCATGCTTGTGTTTGGGCCCATTATCTTTTGGATCCATTTGGGCTTCTCGTCATAGGATACGAACTTCTTGGGGCACTTAAACTGGGACGAGTTTGTATCTTATGATGATTGGGCCAAAAGTTTTCAAAGTAACGATGGGCCACCTTGTGTTTGAGCCCCCTATCATTAGAAGTTATTTAGCCACCTTATCACAAAAGTGTAAACCTGTTGGGCCTTTTTCAACTGGGACAAGTTTACACCTCGCGATAATCTGATTGAACGCTTTAAAATGATAACGTGCCAACTTGTATGAAAACTTTGATGGGCTTAGAAAGTCCAAACATGATCCGAATATGCCAGATGCATGAGTCCGATATCCGCACTGGCTTTCATCCAGGAAGGGTACGCCTTATTATGGCATATTTGTATACTTTTGGATATCTCCAAGTCCGTCTCCGCCACAACTGTGATTACCAAGGGCCCAATTCGTCATTTCTAGACAATGACACGATCCCCATAATAGGCTTAGTCAATCTTGTCAATGGGCGGTCTTTGTCTTTTACTGATGAAGAGGGACTGAGGTAGCCAAGGTGCACCCATGTAGCATAGGAGAGAACGATCTTTGTGTACCCCACATTGGTGCATAAAATGAGTCATAACTAGGGCAGAAATGGACTTACCACGGGTGTGGGAGGAATAAGGTCGGAATGGTATATGCTATTTTGATAACCACATGCATCTCATGCATCGCATGCATACACACATCATGCGTTCCCTTGTCTTAAAAGCCATCATAGATATCTGTTGGGTTAGAGAAGAATGGAGACTTGTCAAGAAGAGGTTAGCAAGCATGGATACGTCAGGCAGTGAAGGTTCCCGCATGGATCAATTGGAGTCCAAAATCACCAAAATTACCGAGCAACTACAAGCCTTGACCAACGCTGTGGCTAGTTTGACAACACTCCGCACAATGGGAATAGAAAACAACGAGGATGGAAGGCATGAGGAGCCCCCAAATAGGGTGAGGAAATAAATCCATGTTCTTGATGATGACATGGCTGAGTATACCACGGGAATGATAGCCGGGCCCCAGGCAGAGTTACAAAAACTCAGAGAACAAGTAGAGTCAGTTACCCGCAAGATGAATGGAAAACATGAAGATCTATTAGACTATGATGCGATGACTCTCGAAGAACAACTGCCTTCCCAGTTTAAGATGTCTGACATGGCCAAGTTCAACGGAAACGAAGATCCTAGGCTCCATCTCCGCCATCAGAAATAGGCGATTCTCCAATTTTGGTACCTTTGTCAAAGGTGTTTGAAAAGCTGAAGGGGTAAGGACTCCTAAAACCTTTAGAACCTAAACCACTTCCAAACCCTGTGCCACGCCACCTCGACCTAAACCTATATTGTCACTTCCATCAGCAAAAAGGCCACGAAACTGACAACTGCACCCGCCTTAGGCATGAGATCCAAGACCTCATTGACCCCATAAGATATCCGACCCGGAAAAAGAACAACCCAAACACACACGAAAACCATCTACCCAACTATCACTCTGTTCCACCATCCACCTACATGATCAACTCTGGCTTGCCCGAAAGCTTTGTCCTCCAAACTCTTAACCACCAAGCTTCTTGCATGGGGATATGAGATAGTAGCAATGAAGATGGAACAGAGCATGTGAGAGACTTCTGGGAAAACTTCTGGAGCAGTGACGAATATGAGGTAAATAGGATGACTCACAATGGATGTTTTTACAGTGATGTAATGGAGAAAGGTAAATAAGTGCTAAAAAAAGGCCAAAAGGTGACGGAGAATATAGAAAACACCGAGGGGAATAATGTGTTGTGTCAATTGAAGAAGACACAGGCACAAGTGAGCATATGGGAGTTATTATGCACCTCTCAAGAGCACATGCGTGCCATGGTAAAAGCTCCAAGCAAGATAATGGTACCTGAAGGTGAAAACCTGACAATATTCGTAGGGTCGGTACAGAAAGATGGTAGGCAGGTGATAACATTCTCTGAAGAAGAGCTCCCAATAGAGGGGAGGAATAACAACAAGCTGTTATTCATAAAAGCGGTAGTAAGAGGCAAGAAGACATCTTGTGTGATGGTGGATGATAGCTCATCTATCAATGCGTGCCCTTTGAAGATTCTGTCAAGGTTGGGTATGCGGACAACAGATTTAAGCCCCTCCAACATGACTATTAAATCATATGACGATAGTAAATGGGGATTCGAAGGTACTTTCATCACAGTAGTCAAAGTGGGCCCGATAGAAGATGAGGTGGAGTTCACAATGCTTGATATCCCAGCTACATTTGCTCTATTATTGGGGGGCCATGGTTTTATAGACTTGGGGGCATGACATCCATTTTGCACCAGGTTATTAAGTTCCCGCATGGAGAGGAAGTCATCACCATCAGGGCTGAAGTAGACAATGTTGTGGCTGACTTAGAAATACGGCCTTTCACAAGGTTGCAAGTGGCGGCAAACTTCGAAGAATGGGTGGACCCTAAAGTGGCTAGAATCATGGAAAGAATGAATTATGAGCTGGGCACAGGTTTGAGTGCTAGAGGCCAGGAAATAAGAGCACTGCCAGATTTCAATGGATAGACCACTAAGAGAGGATTGGGGTATGAATCCGATGGGAATGAGCCGAAGAGCGAGAAAAAAAGGGGATGAAGTTGATGGAATACTTTGTGAAAGCCACAAGGTATCATAGAGAGCCTGAACCCGTAGAATTCAATAGGATCATAGTACCAGGATTCGAACCTCATGCACGTATGCACGCCAAATCCCCAATGTTAAGTTTTGATGGAATACCATGCAATCCACGCGGCCCAAACCCCATGCACGCCAAATCCCCTCATCAAATCACTTGCCAAACTTAACAAAGATTTGAAATCCCCTTCTTGCCAAATATGCAAGATCCTAGACCTAAACTAGAAAGGATTCTCACTTCCTAACATAAGTGATTTGAGTTTCCTTTATAAATCCCTTAAGCACCTTATATGGAAAGTGAGATCTTGACACAAAAGGGAGGAGAGAGGCTGTAATAGAGGAGTGGTGGCAACTTGAAGAAAAAAAATAAAGAAAACCCTAGGAGGCAGCAACTATAAAAGAAAGGGAAGTGGACCGGCAAAAAAAAAAGAAAATGGGGGACAAAAAAGGAAAAAAAATAAATAAATAAATAAAAAAAAAAAGGAAGAGAACCGAAAAAAAGGAAAAAATGGAGAGGAAAAAAGAAGGCAACCTTCACCCCCACCATCCTCATCGTCCACCAACGACAGCAGCGTGAGGATAAATCAGTAACTAGAACTTGAGCCAAACGTGGGAAGAAAGTAGACTTAGACGTGCAGACCTGGACGTGAACAGCGTGAACCAGTAAGCATCATCGTGAGAGGAACCAAAATAGCAAACCAGCTGTATGGGTAGAAGGCAGAGATGGATGTGAAACCGGCGACATCAGCGTGAGAGGAACCAGAAACAACAACCAGCAACCAAAAATAATGAACAAGCAACCAGAAACAGCGAACCAACAACCAGAAATAGCGAACCAGCAATCTTAAATAGTGAACCAGCAACCAGAAAATAGAAATTGGAAAACCCTAGACGTGAGAAGGAGGAGAAACCAAGTGAGAGAGAGAATCGAACCAAACCTTGAAACCAAACTACAATCCTTCCGGCGATGGCCTAACGCACTTCCGAGAAAGCAACTTAAAAGGTAAGACCTGAGGGCACCCTCACCATATTTATTTTTATAGTTTCGAATGCTGTATGTCTGGCTGGATGTGAAATACGTCCAATTGGGTATGCGAAGCCCTACATCAAAAGAATGGCCAAATCTCTAGTCATTTTTCTTCTTTGGCATTTCGTTGTTTATTTTTATCTATTTATTCACTTTTATTGTTATTTTATTATTTTACTTTTATTTTATTGATGTTTGTTCATGTTGATGATTATCCGTATATGCATGGTTATATTTTTTTTATGTCCGTTTAGATTGCATTGATGATTATGTGTGTTATTATCCCTCGTGGTATATCAGATGGAAACCCATATGTAAATCCCGTAGCCGAATCCGAATGGATGGTAGTGCGGTTTGTACTTAGGATATAACTCCACGTACCACTCAGGAAATACTCATATATACGTGATTGACCCCCTTTTTATTTGCCGTTTATCTTAATGAATCTTTTACCTTTGAATTGTTTCCTTTATGTTATAATCAGTATTATTTCCTTAGCCCATCACGCACGACAGTTTATTATTGACATTTATTATTGACGTTTTTCCTTCGTTTGGTTGTTTATTATAATTTTCATTATCGCATCTCGTATTTCTTAATTTAATATGCTTTTGGAATCACGTTATTGTGATTGTTATTTTGGTTGGGTATGTTATTACATTTTTTATCCGCTTCTATGCCGAATTGCATTAAGACTTGACTATACCATTGTGTGAACCCATACATTATACTGGCATAAGTAAGGGACCATTCCGAACCCAACAGTTTGAGGTCTTCCCTTGCGAGGGGTGAGTGCGGCCTTAAATCTTTCCCAGTTCACCCTGGGTGGCGACTCCTTCATTCTCCGGTTTAGTCCCCCATGGGCTAATCCGCACTCTCTACGGGCTATGAGCCTAATAGTGTCGTGGTCGCTGAACATCATAGGCATAGCGGTAAACCCCGCTTCGCTCCTACACAATGCCTAATCCGGATGCGTCACACTAAATCTCAAATGTCTTCTCTGTTAGTGTCCTAGACATGCCCAAGGATCATAAACAAGATTTATGTGTGAATTAAATCAAAGGAAGTTGCGGAAAAACTTACAATGATCAGATGAAGTTCAAGACTTTTCTTTGACATGGAAGCTCCAAGCTTTGTTGAGTGTTCCAAACTCAAGGGTGAGTTTCCCTATCACCTTCTTTTAATTCTTGAAGTGCTAGCTTGCTTGAAATTTTGCAACAAAATTTCCAATGGAGAGAAGAGGCTCACGTTTTTTTACAAGAAAGAGAGAAGATGAATAATATTGTTTCCAAAACAATTAGTTTCTCAAACTTAGTTGACTTGGTTGGTGTGTTGGTTTAATACATCCAGTTTATTAATGCCAACAACTTCTATCAAGTTCGTTTAATCCAAATTAAAGTTGGCTTGCACAACACACTTTGGGCCCAGTTCGTTTAATCTGACTAAACGAATTTTCCGTCGCTACGTAATTAAATCTAATTTAATTAAATAATAATAACCAGTAAAATTATTACGGAAGTCGCTTACGAATTAATTCCAAATTAATTTGTTCGCTTGAATTAAAATCCAATTTTAATTCCGTATTGAAATCCAATTTCAATTAATATATCCGATAAATTATTTTAGCCCAATTAAATAAATTAAATAGTAAAATCCAATTTAACTATTAAATTTATTTTTCCGATTAATTCCAAATTAATCGCGTTCTCTCTTCTAGACGAATTTAATCCCAGATAAATTCTTGCCGTAATTAATCCTAGATTAATTTTCTCTCTCATAATTAATCCCAGATTAATTCTGTTCGAGTCAAATGTCATCGGTGAATCTTTGGGAAGCGACCCAAGAGATCTCTGGATATGTTGGCAGTAAATACAGTCATCGGACTATCCGAACACGTGCTTACTGGGTACCACGTTCTTACCGATTTACAAGACATGGTTGGCTTTTAGCAAAGCATCGTGCCTACCCAATTCTCCAGAAATATATTCAACATGGAATATATATAATATGTATCAGGCGTAGTATACTAAGTATTGCGTATTACGATCCAGTATCGGATGTCAGATGCTAGGCCTGGGGCTGGAATTATGTCTGCCCTGTACGAAGCATATATCGGATCACTAGCAACTAGTCTCTGTAATCGGATAATCATGACCTAGTCATATTATCTCGATAGCTGCAGCATTTAAGAGTACTAGTTCTATATCCCTGCGTGATCATCATCTCCATATGACTGAAGTGATACTTCTATCTTGACATCACATCCAATACACTACGATTCTCAGTATACCCAAAAGAGGCGTACACAAAACCTGTTAATGCTCCGGACGACCAAAACCAAAGTATACTGATTGTTTCAAGTATTAGCGATGCAAGTCTCAGGTTAAGACCATATACACCTACCCTGATTCTGATTCCCATAGACACATAGTCATACTACCAATTGGACTCCGAGTGGTCTATCCAGAGCGAAGCTGTTCTCGGTCCAACGGTTAACAGAACCTCCTATCACACTTGCATAAGTATCTAATACTTAAATATATGAGAACTATGCCATTAAGCTTCCATAACACGCAGAAGTGTAATATTAGTCTATTCGGTATTATCGATGTCCAGTCTCGATAATAATACGACTAGGGATATTTAATGATTAAACCTTTAATGGATTAATATTGTCTCATATCTTATTAATCCAGTACTAATCATATGGACTTTTATCATTTATATATATCCAAGTAATCCAATTAAAAAATGATAAAAGAGCAATTTCCTTTGTCACATAGTTAATTTATACAAAAACAACATGTCTTTTACAAATAATGATGCTATGGGTCATAATTGTCCAATATTCTAAATGTTGGGTAGCGCCAAAACTGGTGTACTGCACAATTTCATTTTAATATCCTGGAATGCACGCTCCTTCTATTCTTCCCATTTGAAGCCAATAGTTTTCTTCACTACTTCAGTCAGTGGTGCTGCAATACTGCTGAAGTCTCTAACAAATCTATTGTAGAAGCATGCTAATCCATGGAAGCTTCTGACTTCGGTCACAGTTGTTGGTGTAGGCCAATCCTGAATTGCCCTTACCTTTTCCACATCAACTTCGATGCCATCTGGACTTACAACAAAACCAAGGAAAACCATTATATCCATACAAAAAGTGCATTTATTAATGTTATCATACAGTTTCTCCTACCTTAACATATCAAGAACATGCTTCAAATGCGTAAAATGCTCATATATTGTTTTACTGTAAACTAAGATGTCATCAAAATAAACAACAACAAACCTACATATAAATGCATGCATAACATGATTCATCAATCTCATAAATTTGCTAGGTGCGTTTGTAAGACCAAATGGCATAACTAACCATTCATACAAGCCATCATTGGTCTTAAATGCAGTTTTCAACTCATCGCCCTCTCTCATGCGAATTTGATGGTATCCACTCTTTAAATCAATCTTACTAAAAAATTTGGAACCAGGAAATTCATCTAACATGTCATCTAGTCTAGGAATTGGGTGACGATAATTTACCGTTATATTGTTGATCGCTCGACAATCAACGCATATACGCCACGTCCTATCTTTATTAGAAACTAAACAAACTGGTACCACACAAGGACTCATACTTTCTCTGATATACCCTTTTCTCCATCAACTCCCGCACTTGCCTCTGAAGTTCCTTTGTTTCCTCATGATTGCTTCGGTAGGTTGGTCTATTGGGAATGATTAAGCCATGTATGAAATATATATGGTGCTCATTACCTCTAATGGGTGGGAGTCCACTAGGAATGTCCCCTGTCAGAACATCATTGAATTCCTGCAAAAGAGCTGAAATGGACAAAGGTGGCAAAGGGTTAGTGTTACCTATACAAATATGGTGATCTTTGTATACTAGTAAAATCATGAGCTTACTAGCCTTGTAAGCTCTCTTTGCTTCACCCTCACCAATGTAGAAGCTCTTTTTCACTCGCCTTTTCATTTCCCCTTTAAGTTCACTCACACACCCCTTGGGAACACTCACGACCTTAGTCTTAATTTCCATACCAGGTTCGGTCACACTCCCCTCACGTGTTTTCTCCAAGGCTATGTTTGCACTCTCTTTCTCTCTATCTCTCTCAAGTTGCAACTTGACTTGATCATCATGGACTTTCCTCGGTGTAAGTGGGTATTGTAGGAAACGCTTTCCTCGCGCAGCGGAAACGGTTTAGGCACAGGGATCGAACTTGAAATTTTTTTTTTGCCCTTCTCATTTGAATGCCGAATGCTACTGCTACCACCACTGAAATTTACTTCAGTTTTAGACAAAATTCCAACCCCGAAATAGCCCCAGAACCGTCCCCGAACAGCCGAACAAAAACTGGACTATTTTGGACTCGATTCGCGCCCAACGCACTGTAGAAACAGCCCCTAAAATGCGTGGACAGCAACTGTGTTTTGGTTCTGATTTTTCACTTGAAAAAGCCCCAACACAGCCCCAAAACGTCACAAAATATTCCCCAAAAATTCTGAATTGAAACAAAATCAAACCGAATTCCGTTTCACCAAGAAAGGGGCGGCAATGAGCAAAAAAAAATGCTCACTGCCGAGTAGAAAGAGAAAGAGATGAAGATGAATTTTGTTCGACACCACAAGTCTTCCGAACTATATCTCTTTACCAACAGAAACTTGTGTGGGCAAGACTCACAAAATAATCCCTAAACGATTTAGAGATTTAAACACACTAACAACTTTTGTTCTTTTGATTTTTGTTTTTCTTCTTTTTCTTTTGTTTTTGGTTTTCTCAACTTTTGAGAGAATTAGAGAACAATAAGAAAAAAGGTGGCAAGGTTAGAATGAGATGCTTATCAAAAAGAAAAAAAATGAATCTTCTTTTTATACCTAGGGTTTTTTGTTTCTAAAACAAACAAAACCCTTGACTTTCCTTTTTACAAAAATCGGCCAAGCATAAAGGAAATTCAAAATTTTTTTTTTGCAACAAATAAATTTGACAATCAATGCCGCCATCATGACAAAATATGTTACAAAAAATAAATATATAATTAACCTTTTGAAAAGTATAACTTCCAAAAGTAATTAAGGGTTTCCAAAACCCAAAACTTGAAATTCCAATAATGGCCCTATTAAATTATATCAATCGTAATTTAATTTTATACATTTAATAATTATCAAATAATTATTAAAACTATATATTAACTTTTATTGTATAGTTACAAGTGTGACAAAATGATATTATTAATCATATTAATAATATTTGTGAGTATATATTTGGACCATCCAATTATACTAAATCCGCTATAGTATATCGAGCTAGCACGGGGACCAAATGGACCTACGGTTCCGAGCTCCAATAATCTCGAAATATTAATTAAGCTCTTAATTAAATATTCCGAATTATTAACTCCGGGTTATCCCACTAAAAATCCGTAGTTGCACTCTCGTTGCCGCAGATGATATATTAAGCCGAACCAAGTCGGTGTCCATCGATATAGTCACTACATACGAATTAACCCTTCATGAATATTTTGTAATTAGAGCTGAGTCATAATGTCTGTTATACCCCTCTAATTATTTAAACCTTAAGTACCATTGATTCTCTAATAAACGATTTATTCATAACCATTATGAATTTTAATCTTTCTATTCGTAATAGAAAGACTTGAGCGCTCAAACCGTTCAAGTACCGAATCAACCCTTAAGAAAGATACTCATCTACTTCTCGTAAGAACGAGTGGACTCCATATCTATATAAAACATTCACAGCTACACAACAAACCATGCCCCTAAATTACGTAGCTATTGGTCGAGACTGCTACACCATCCTCACCTTTGTAAATCAAAGGATATAGCCTGTCATGCAGGAGTTCGTAGTACACTTAGGATTAAGATCAATCCATATATGACCATCTAGTAGATCGAAATGACTTTCTTTGTTTAACGGATATTAAAAGAATGTCATTTCCATCTGGGTCCAGTCCTATATGATCACATCAAACAAGGTGCATTCATTCTCATGTCTCTACATGGACGATCCCGGATCAAGGTCGCCATATAATTATAGAATGGACCGCAGCTATAGATAAACCACAAACAAAGTACCCGCTTTGTTTGCTCTATATGGATAATTTAAGATTACTAACTTCAGACTTAAATACTCTTATGTATGACACTCATACACTAAGTCTGATGGTACATAAGTAATCTAGGGTATTCAAGATAATTGATAATATGTGAATATTAAAAAAACACTTTGATAAATGAATAATGCATCATTTTATTTCAAAACACATAAAGCCGTTTACATTACACGTAGCTCTAGGGCATACATCCCAACAATATCCCACTTGCAATAGACCAAATAGGACATGTCACGTAATCCTAGACCATCTAGATGACCATCAAACACTTTAACCAACAAGGTCTTTATAAATGGATCAGTCAGGTTCTCTGTGGATGCAATCTTTGTGACGATAACATCTCATCTCTGCACTATCTCCCTCATGAGATGATATTTTCTCTCTATATGCTTTCCCCTCTTGTGGCTTATTGGTTCTTTGGAGTTTGTCACTGCACCACTATTATCGCAATAAAGTGTGAGTGGTCTATCTATATCTGGAACAACTTCCAGATCTCCCAAGAATTTATGGAGCCAGACTGCTTCCTTAGCTACTTCACAAGCTACTACATATTCAGCCTCCATGTGGAGTAAGCAATACAAGATTACTTTATACTCTGCATACTATAGCCCCACCACCTAGGATAAACACTGATCCAGATGTTTTTTTTCCCAGAATCAACATCTGTCTGAAAATTAGAGTCTGTATATCCCCTTAGGATCATATCCTCACCGGAATACACAAGCATATAATCTCTCATTCTCTTAAGATACTTGAGAATGTGTTTTACAGCCACCCAGTTACCTAATCTTGGGTTCGACTGAAACTTAATGACTACTCCCACTGCAAAACAGATGTCCAGTCTCGAGCACAACATAGCATACATGAGACTACCAACTGCTGAGGCATATATGATATGTCTCATTTCCTCAACATCTTGAGGTGTCTTAGGAGAATGTTTCTTTGACAAATGAATTCCATGCCGATAAGGCAGATTGCCTTTCTTGGAATTCTCTATCCCAAATCGCACAAGAATCTTGTCGATATATGATGCCTGAGACATAGCTAACATTCATTTCTTGCGATCCCGAAGTATCTGAATCCCAAGAACATAATTGGCCTCTCCCAAATCTTTCATTTGGAATTGGTTAGCTAGCCAGGTTTTCACGTCTGATAATATCTTTACATCATTCCCAATGAGTAAAATATCATCGACGTATAAAACATGAAAAACCACCTTTCCGTCAATGACGCGCTTGTATACACAAGGCTCATCAACATTCTGCTTAAAATCATAAGACTTGATCGTGGTATCAAATCTTATATTCCAAGATCGAGATGCCTACTTAAGTCAATAAATGGACCTTTGCAGCTTGCAAACCTTTTTCTCTTGACCTTGGGCTATGAACCCCTTTGGTTGTATCATATAGATACTCTCATCAGAATTTCCATTCAAGAATGCAGTCTTGACATTCATTTGCCAAATTTCATAGTCATAATATGCGGCAATGGATAGAGAGTACGAATGGATTTGAGCATGGCTACTATCGAGAAAGTTTCCTCATAGTCAACTCCCTCTTTCTGGGTATAACCCTTGGCCACTAGCCTAGCCTTGAAGGTATGTACCTTCCCATCTGCTCCCCTCTTCCTCTTATAGATCCACTTGCAACCTACGGGTTTCACCCCATCAGGTTGGTCTACAAGTTCCCAGACTGAGTTGGAGTACATAGACTTCATCTCTAGGTTCATGGCTTTGAGCCATTCCTCTTTATCAGAATCATCCATTGCACTTTGATAGGTTAATGGATCATCTATACCATTGCTGGATGCGACAAGTTGTGCCTCTCCAACTCCAAGATAGCGATCAGGTTGTCATACAAACCTCCCACTACGTCTAGGTGGTAGATCATTCTGATGAGCTTGTTCTAACGCTCAGATGTCGAAGGTGCTATGTATTTGTCAACTATTGTTGACGATGGTGTGCTGGTCGAACCAGCAAGTAACTCCTCGAGTAACACTTTACTTCAAGGTTTGAACTCCCTCATATAATCCTCTTCTAGAAACGTAGCATTTGTCAATACAAACACTTTGTTATCATCAGAACTATAGAAGAATCCACCATAGTCTCCTTAGGATAGCCTACAAATAGCCACACCTGAGAACGTGGTTCCAACTTTATAGTCTTATTCTTCAGCACATGTGTTGGACACCCCCATTTGCAAAAATTTCATAAACTAGTTTTATGACCATTCCACAACTCTAAGGGAGTCTTAGGAACAGACTTAGATGAAACTACATTAAGGATATTGACAAGAACTCACTTGGGTTTGAAACCAAGCAAACCCCCAAACATCTTTCTCAAACCCCAAGAACTTTGAATACCGATTTTGTAGGAACAAAACCCAACCAAGATCAGCCCCTAACCACCATGAAACTCACGTCCAATGATAACCACAAGCATGAAATCAGATTGTATTTTGCTAGCAATGGAGATGCCACTAAGTTGCCAAGCTAAGATAAGTCAATTTGAACTTGAAAAGGGGAATCCCTCCCTCAACAAGGTTTCGGCCATAGCCATGCAAAGCTCAAGCTTTTCTCTCTTTCAAATTTTGTATATTACGTTGGTTGTCTCCAAAATACAAAGAAGAGTCATATAATAAGGGTTACAAGAGAGTAAAAAGACTAAAATGACCCTAGAGCTAAAATTACCAAAAGCCCTAAGTCAAGCACCTCAAGCACGACCATTAAGGTCCTTTTGCACCTAAATAAACTTAAAACAAAGATTAGAAGCTAATCTCACTTAAGCTAATTGAGGTGCTTACATGCTATAGTAAATTGACGTGCTTTCAGCTAAGTAGAGATCTAAGCATAATTAAGCCTAATGGCATAGTCAACCATGCTAATTACATCATAAATAAAGTCAACATGTCGAGCACAAATGACAAAAATGCCCCCATTTGGCCGAATTCATTATAGTCCAAAAATAGGTCAAATCGGGTCAAAAGAGTGCTGGTGCTGAAGCTGCTATGCTATGCTTCAGTCTGAGCTGATCTGGGTCAAATGAAATAGCTTAGGGACCTCTTTGGTTATGCCCATATGTGTCTCTGGTGTGCACTTAACTTGGTTGGTGCAACTGGTCACATAGCTCTGAGCTAGTCTCGCAAAGGCCTCTCTGATCTTCTTTGCTATTTGGCGTGTGATTGGACTTGTTGGCAACTGCATGGGTTCCTCCAAGTTGTTAGCTGCATCCTGTAATGTCTATGGTGTGGTTGGACTCATGTCATTCCCTCCTTGTTGAAAAGGATTCGACCTCGAATCTGAACCTGCATTAAAAATAAAATAAGTCAGAGACATTAAACATTGCAGAAACGCCAAACTCACCATGAAGATCAAGCTTATAAGTATTGTCGTTGATCCGCTCCAAGACTTGAAATGGACCATCTCCTCTTGGTTTCAACTTGGATCTTTTCCTCTTGCATATAAAGCCACACCCAATTACCGGGGTCATACACAATGCGTTGGAAACCTATTATTCTCACCAACTCTGCTTTTCCCTTATCAGTCATACTCTCAAGCTTAATAACAATCAAAGATAATAAATCCATAGGAGCTAAAGAATTAGAATCATAATCAATCTCATAAGGCAAGTAAAAACTAGAAGAATGAATGCATCTATTATATGCAAACTCTGGCCTCACTATTGCGTCTGTGATCTTCTTAGCTATTTGGCGTGTGATTGGGCCTGTTGGCAATTGCAAAGGCTCTAATGTTCCTTAGGTGACTGCATTCATGTCAAATGTTGTCCCTTGGATCATGTCATTCTCCCTCTCTTGAAATGGATTCGTCCTCGAATTTTTGAACCCGGATCATAGATAGTTATGACAAAATCAATTGGACGATGATATTGAAATATAAAATAATCATACTTGACCACTTGTACCTGCGATGAAAAAGCATAAACAATAGAGAAAATGTTATTGAAAAACTTCACTACCACATCTACTTTCTTTTCACCAGCTCTCACAGCTTCATCATCACTCATGGCCACTATCTCAACCATACTTGCAAAGACCTCCTCACACACCTGCTCAACTTCACTATGTTTTTCAACCTCAAAGCACACTACCTCACAAGTGTTTACTCCCTCAATGCTCACGGTCTCACAAGCATTTTCACTCACCATGTCACTAATTACACAATTCACAACATTCAAGGCCTCACAAGTGTTTTCATTCGCTATGCACTCAACATCACAAGTGTTTCTCACTTCATTACACACAACTTCAATAGCTTTTGGTTGTTGAGTACTCTCTTCATTCACTGCATATTTAGTTACCTTCCAAGTCTTTTTCCATTTCTCATAAGATCTTCTATAATCACTCATAATATCTTGCATATCACTTTTGAAAGTATCCAAAACCTCGATCTTATCGTCAATGGTTAAACTTGGACCTGCCATCTCAACACTAAACAAACAGATTATAAATAATAAAAAGCAAAACAAATATGTAAATCCTCACAATCTCATGTGTTTACACTCGAATGATATCACTCCACTCGTGTTTTGGCACTCTATTGGCTTTTACCCGATACTGTGCTCACACTCACTGCCTTTTACCGCTATTGAGTTCTTCCTCAATTCAATTACAAATCAACTCAATTCCCAGAATGGTCAACTAAAGTGTAGTCCATAAGCTAGCAGAAATACAAAGAACCAATAATGTATATAGTGTAGGTGGAATAATGCGAATAAGAATAGTAATCACGAAGACTCAATCAAATAGACTTAAGCTAGAGTGCACAGAATAAGAAAAAAGAAGAGTTAGTTAAATGCGCAAACAAACAAGAAAGCACTCAATGTGACACTTAGCCAATCTTGTGATCACTCGCTATTGTTTTTGTCTCACTCTTTTCTTTTCTTTTCTTTTCTTTTCCTCTTTTTTTTAACTATTTTTTTTCCTCTTTTCTTTTGTCTCTCACACTCAAAGTGTATACAAAGCAAATGAAATACAATGCAAATAACAAGATTACCACATTCGGTAATTTTCAAGTTATATCCTTAATACATATAAATACAACTCAAATGACAATGTAACTCATATAATCAATTCGACAATGTGGTAATATCTACCTTTCAACTTGTAAATGAGTATAAATGATCTAGTTACAATGTAACTAACTCAATTTCGAATTCAGCCAAGTCAAATTACAAGCCAAGTAAATAGTTTATGCAAGCAACTAAGTGATACAGCTACTTGCCTCTTCAAGCACCTTGAAAACAAATGATTACACACAAGTTCCCATGTCAAGCTAATGATGAATTTATTGCCTCTTCACTTATAATAACAATATTTCAAGAGGTGGAACGTGATACTTGCTTGGATACACACGAATTTAGTGCAAATTTGTTGCACTCAACCTTGCTTCACTTGATTCTTCAACATTAACAACACAAATCAGCAAGATAACAATGATACAACTCACTCCAATCACCAATTTGGTGCATTCAGATCTGTTTCATCAATTACACATTCACATTCATCAATAATGCACTCAATCTTTCTTTCTTTTCACCCAAACTCACAAGATTGTGCTAACTTCACATGAATGCAAACAAGTAAGCTCACGTAAATACCAAGATGAATGATGTCAATTCTGATTTTTTGCAAAGTTAATATGAATAATACCTATGGAAACAACACTAATTGCATGTATTCAACAATAGCAAGACAAAATATATCAATAAATCTCACTAGGTCGAATCTGATCTAATTCTTTTTTTTTTGGATTTTTGACACTAATAACTTAATAACAATGTTAAACACGTCCTAGTAACATAGAATTAACAACTAAACACTTGATTCGAGCAAAGAAACAAAAGCCCCAATTTTGACCTAAGTAGCCAAAGATTAACTCAAAGAAATACTCATGATCAATCAAAAACACTCAAAGAAATACTCATAATATATTTGTAACACTGTAAGAAATAAAAGTGTTGTGGGAACAGCTTTCCCAAATACGCAGCGGAAGCAGTAATAGGCTCCATAACCGACTTTGAAAACTTTTCTACCTTCTTTTTTTGTTGAAACCGAATAGTTACTGAATTGAAGTCTTTGCAGTGAACAAGCTTCGTAGTTGTAGATGTCTTTCTTTTATGACCCGACACTAGGATCAACCATATGATCTTCCGAATTATATCTCGAAACCAACAAGCCGAAGTGTGGGCTTCACTCACAAGGATTAAGCTCTAAACTATTTAGAAATTAAGGATGTCACAACTGGTATTGGCTTAAGAAAACTTTCTCTCAAAATTTGAGTATGGTTTCTTTTCTCTCAACACTTGAGAAAATTTTGTTTTCTCCCAATTTTTGATGAAACAAAATTCTGGATTTTAGAACGCTCTCTACTTTTTTTTTTTTCTCTTTCTCACAACTCTTGTGTAAATGATGCATAATGGTTACCCTACAATTGAGTGGAGAAGGTAGAGATTATATTCTATCAAAGCCAACTACTCTTATCTCCAAGCTACCAATGCTATCTAATAATGGCAAACACACTCAACACTTGAGTGGAAATGGTAGAGAAAAGATTCCACCAACACCACCTACTCTTGTCTTTGAGTTTGTAATGTCTTTCTAGTAATGGCAAACACACTTAAGTGGATGCCTTACAAAGTCATAAAAAGCAATAGCAAATGACAAAGCAAAGGCAATAGATCATACATAACCTTGGACGTAAACACTTGGAGAGCATGGTAAGTAATGTGCTCTTGTCCCCATGATGACTCATTTATCATTATCATGATAATGATGTAATGATTTCATTTATGATTTAATAATTATCTAATAATTATTAGTAACTTGATTATCTTATAATCATGATTTGATTATCTCATAATCAAAGAATTCTAGAAAACATTAAGTTTAACTAATTTAACATAGTTTTCATTTGTGACAAATTATATTATTAATCTCCTTACTAATATATAAATATTATGTGAGTATATAATTAGACAATCCAACTATATTAGGTTTGCTATAGTTAGTCGAGCTAGTACGGGGACCAAATGGACCTACGATTCCGAGCTTCAATAATCTCGAAATATTAATTAATCTCATTACCTAAATATTCCGAATTTTTAACTTCGCGTTATTCCATAAAAAAACTCGAAGTTGCACTCTCGTTGCCGTAGATGAAAATAACAATAATCCAAATATATTCGGTCGTCCATCGACCTTTCACGAATATCTCATAATTAGAGCTGGGTCATAAGTTCGTTAAACCCCTCTAATTATTTAACCTTAAGTACCAATGATTCTCTAATGAATAATTTATTCATAACTGTTATGAATATAATTCTTTCTATTCTCAATAGAAAGATGAGTGATCTTTGTTCAAGTACCGAATCAGCTCTTAAGCAAGATACTCTTCTGTTTCTCGTAAGAAATAATGAATTCCATGTCTATGTAAAATGTTCCCAGCTATACACCAAACCATATCCCCAAAATACATAGTTATTGGCCATAAATGCTTCTTCCAACCTCACCATAGTAAATCAAATGACATAGCCCGACATGCAGGAGTTCGTAGTACACTCAGGATTAAGATCAATCCATATATGACCATCTAGTAGATTAAATGAATTTATACGATTAACGGATATTAAAACAGATATTCATAATTATCTAGGTCCAGTCCTATATGATCACATCATACAAGGTGCCTCCATTCCCATGTGACTACATGAACGATCTCGGATCAAGGTCATTATATCAATATATAGAATGGACCACAGCTATAGATAAACCACAAACAAAGTTCCCACTTCGTTTGCTCTCTATGGACTATTTCAGATTACTAACTTTAGACTCAAATCCTCTTGTGTATACTACTCATACAGTAAGTCTGAAGGTACTTGAGTAATCAAGGATAATCAAGATAATTTACAATATGCAATTTAAATCAAAAAATTTGATAAATGAATAAAGCATGTTTTATTTCAATAAATAATTATTTTTACAACACATGAAGCCTTAGGACGTAAAACCCAACAATCTACCATTTGAACTAGAGCAAATTGGACATGTCATGTAATCCTAAACTCTTTAGGTGACCTTCAAAAACTTTAGCCGATAAGGTCTTTATAAACAGATCAGCTAGGTTATCTGGGGATGGAATCTATGTGACAGCAACATCTCCTCTTTGTACTATCTCCCTGATGAGATGATATTTTCTCTCTATATACTTTCCCCGCTTGTGGCTTCTCGGTTCTCTGGAGTTCGCCACTGCACCAATATTATCACAATAAACTGTGAGTGGTTTATCCATGTCTGGAACAACTTCCAGATCTCCTAAGAATTTACGGAGCCATATTGCTTCTTTAGCTGCTTCACAAGCTGCTACATACTCAGCCTCCATAGTGGAGTCAGCAATGCAAGATTTCTTTATACTTCTCCACACAATGGCCCCACCACATAGGGTGAACTCTGATCCAGATGTTGATTTCCTAGAATCTACATTCGTCTGAAAATCAAAGTTTGTATATCATCTGAGGATCATATCGTTACCAGAATATACAAGCATATAATTTATCGTCCTCTTAAGATACTTGAGAACATGTTTCACCGCTACCCAATGATCCAATCCTGGGTTTGACTGAAACCTACTGGCTACTCCTACTGTAAAGCATATGTCTGGTCTCATGCATAACATAGCATACATGAGACTACCAACTGTTGAGGAATAAAAGATATATCTCATTTCCTCAACTTCTTGAGGTGTCTTAGGAGACTTTTCCTTAGACAAATGAATTCCATGTTTGAAAGGCAAATTGCCTTTCTTAGAATTCTACATTCTAATTCACACAAGAATCTTGTCGATGTAGGATTCCTGAGACATGGTTAACAGTCGTCTCTTGCGATCCCGAATGATCTGGATCCCAAGTACATAACTTGCCTCTCCCAAATATTTCATTTGGAATTGGTTAGCTAGCTAGATTTTCACGTCCGATAATATCTTTACATCATTCCCAATGAGTAATATATCATCAACGTACAACACGAGAAAAACTACCTTCCCATCTTTGACGCGCTTGTAAACATAAGGCTCATCAACATTCTGCTCAAAGTTATAAGACTTGATCGTAATATCAAATCTTATGTTCCAAGATCTAGATGCTTGGTTAACTCCATAAATGGACCTTTGCAACCTGGAAACCTTTTGCACTTGACTTTGGGTAATGAACCCCTCTGGTTGTATCATATAGATACTCTCATCAAGATTGCCATTCAATAATGCAATCTTGACGTCCATTTACCAAATCTCATAGTCATAATATGCGGCAATGGAAAGAAGAATACATATGGATTTTAGTATGGCTACTGGCGAGAAAGTCTCTTCATAGTCGACTCCATCTTTCTAGGTATAACCCTTTGCCACTAGCCTAGCCTTGAAAGTCTGTACCTTCCCATCTACTCCTTTTTTTCTTTTATAAATCCACTTACAACCTATGGGTTTTACTCCATTAGGTTGGTCTACGAGTTCCCAGACTAAGTTAGAGTACATAGACTCCATCTCGAGGTTCATGTCTTTTTTACCATTCCTCTTTATCAGAATCATTCATTACACTATGATAGGTCAATGGATCTTTTATACCATCATTGGAAGCAATAAGTTGTGCCTCTCCATATTCTAGATAGCGATCAGGTTGTCTTACAACCCTCCCAATATGTCTAGGTGGTAAATCATTCTGATAAACATGTATCTGATGCTCAGATGTAGAAAGTGTTATGTTTCTGTCAACTGTTGATAATGGTGTACTGGTCGTACTAGCAAGTAACTCCTCAAGTAACACTTTACTTTGAGGTTTGAACTCTCTCATATAATCCTGCTCAAGAAATGTAACATTTATCGACACAAATACTTTATTTGCTTCTGGACTATAAAAGAATCCACCCCTAATTTCCTTAGGATAACCTACAAATAGGCACACCTGTGAACGTGGCTCTAGCTTCTTAACATTATTCTGCAGCACATGTGCTGGACACCCCCATATGTAGAAGTATCGCAAACTAGTTTTACGATCATTCCACAACTCTAAGGGAGTCTTAAAAATAGACTTAGAAGGAACTACATTCAGGATATACATTGCAGTTTGCAATGCATACCCCCAGAATGAACTAGGTAGTGCGCTATAACTAAACATTGATCTCATCATGTATAGTAGGGTCCGATTTATCCTTTCTATAATACCATTTTATTGTGGTGTTCCAGGTGTTGTGAGCTGTGAAACTATTCCATGCTCAACTAAGAATTCCTCAAAATCTCCATCAAGGTATTCTCCTCCACGTTCTGATCGCAGAATTTTGATGCTTTTACCTAATTGCTTCTCAACCTCAGCACGATATTCTTTGAACTTTTCAAATATATCTGACTTGTGCTGTATTAGGTAAACAAACCCATATCTTGAATAATTATCAATAAAGTGATGAAGTATTCATAACCACCTCGGGCTTTCACATTCGTCGGTCCACAAATGTCTGAATGTATTAGCTCAAGTGTTTGGTTGGATCTTATACTTTTTCCAGTAAAAGGTCTCTTGGTGATTTTGCCTTCTAGACATGATTCACAGATTGGTGAAGTACCAAATTTTAACTGATTTAAAACTTCATTCTTTATTAATCTTTCTATCCGTTCAAGGTTAATGTGTCCAAGTCTAAGATGCCATAGATATGTATCATCATGAGAAATCTTTTGTCATTTTGTTTGTGGTTTTTCAACCTTAAACATTTCAGTGTTAAGCAGTGAATCATGTGTTAACGGCCTTAATACATATAAATTATTTTCGAAGTTTCCTGAGCAAATTATTAATCCATTTCTACTAATAACAACTAGTTTATTATCAAACAAAATGAAGAAACAATCTTCCATAAGTTTTTCTATAGAAATCAATCTCTTCGAAAACCAAGAATAAACAACACATTGTTCAAACAAAAATAACTATTTTGAAAGCTTAATTTAAAAAATCCCATTGCTTTGGCTGAAATGACATCCCATGTCCCAACTCTCATATTAAAGTCACCTTCAGTAAGGTCTTTCCATGAGGCAAGTAGTTGTAAAGAAGAACAAACATGGTTAATGGCTCCAAAATCAACAATCCAAGCAGATTTATCATTCTCCACTAATAAAGATTCGACAACTAGTAAATCGTATTTACATGTATTCTTTTTCTCTTAAAGCTCAGCAAGGTACTTAGGACAATTCCTCTTCCAATGCCCATCTTTTTTACAATGGAGACAATTTCCTTTGGGCTTGGCACATTTGGAGCTCTTTTTGTACTTTTCTTAATTTATGTTGTCTTAGCCTTCCCAGTGCCTTTCCTTTTGTTCTTAAAGGATCTAGAAGATTCGACAATATTTACCTCACCATTAGGTTTACGTGGTCCAAGCATTATAGACTCGTAACTAGTGAGCTCACTTAGCAGTTCTTTCAAAGTAAAAGACAAATGGATGCAAGACTAACAACTAAACATTGATACCATCTAAAATGCTCTCAACTTTCCTTTCCCTCTCGGCGATTCCCGTCTTAGATTGTCGTGACCCTTAATCTCT
Organism: Zanthoxylum bungeanum; assembly: GCA_019454045.1. NCBI lineage: Eukaryota > Viridiplantae > Streptophyta > Magnoliopsida > Sapindales > Rutaceae > Zanthoxylum > Zanthoxylum bungeanum. The sequence continues at coordinate 307,288 of SKCR01042129.1, forward strand.
TTTGGTCTTCTACCAAATCGATAACACTGTTTTGCCATCTTCTCTACCCTCTTACTTTTTTTTTGGCTCTTCTCCTTTCTGCATTTGTTCTCTTCTTCCCCTTGTTTCCCGTGTTCCCCCTATGTCTCCGTCAGGTTTACCTGTGGTGGGGTCGCGCCTCCCTGGAGTTGGCTGCAAGGCTATTAGGGTTGTCTCTCGTGATTCTTTGGCCTCTACAGCCTCGCCTCATGTGGATCTTGGTTTAGGTCGTTTAGAAACTGTGACAGGTCTTGCGAGCTCTTCTACGGTCTGCTCGCTGGTGCCGATGTCTGTGACCAGTGCCAAGCCTTCTTTATCTACTGGTATCGCTCCTCCTACTTCTGGCTCTTTGGTTTTGGCCTCTGCATTTGGTAGCCTTGTTTGTGGGTCTGGGTATGGCATACCCTCTGGATCTGTTAGTGTTTGTGGTTATGGTCCTAGTGTTGACCGGGGTTCTATTGTTTGTGGTTCTGGACTTGGTGTTGACGGGGGTTCGGTTGGCTGTGGTTCTTGACTTAGTGTTGACGGGGGATCTGTTGGCTGCTCAAGTTATGGTGGTTCTGAGCTTAGTGCAACCTCTGGGTCTGTTATCGTTTGTGATCATGGGCACGGTGTTGCAGGTGGTTCTGCTGGCAGGTTGGGATCTTGTCCTGTGGGTTTGTTGAATGGTGGTTCTGCTTATAGTGTTGGTGTTAACGCTATTGGCATTGAGGGTGGCTCTAGTGGTGGGGGTCTTCCCGGTTCTGAGAATGTGAATCTGACCGTTAGCCCTTCTATAGTGCTTCCAGTTTGTGAGACTTTGGTTGGTATTTATATTTCTGTAGTGACTGGATTGTGTGACTCTGTGAGTCAGGTTGCTGTGTCTGTTGCTAGTGAGGCTCCTGCTGCCTCGGTCTTGAATTCTTCTTTCATTATGAATGAGATTGGTGATGCCGTTAATGTTGGTAACTCTTTTGGCGATTCTAGGACTGTGTCTTGTGGTGGCTTAGTCTCGCCTTCTGGTTTTGTTCCTGGGCTTGCTTCACCGGCTGCGAAATTGAGTACTTTAGTTGGTGGTGCCAGTACATCTGGGGTTGCTAAGGCAGATAGTGCATGTATGAATGTTCAATCTAATGCAGTAGCTTTGGTGGTAATGTTTCTGCTTATCCTAAAAGTTATGATATTGCGCTGAATGGACCTAAATGAGTAGATCCTCTTGACTCGACATGTTTTTCTACCGCACTGCACTATGTTCAACCAAATGTTATTGATGGTAAGGTTATAGTATGCCCTCCTGCTGAGGTTATTGAAGAGGGTAGTGTGTATTGGCGGAGTACATTGGTTGGTTACTTTGTAGGTAAAAAGACTTCATTTTCAAACTGTCAACTCTATTACGCACAAGTTATGGGGGAGACTTGGTTTGCTAGAGGTTTTTACTTCTGATAACGGCTTCTTTTTGTTTAGATTTGATAGCCTTAAAGAAGCTATTGCGGTGTTGGACGGAGCCTCTTGGCATATGGCTAATAGACCGTTGGTTATCAAACTTTGGCAACCTGGCTTATCTTTGACCAAGAAGGACCTATTTATGGTTCCGGTTTGGGTTAGACTCTTTCACCTGCCTTTTGACTCATGGATGGCTAAAGGGAATAGTTGTGTGGCAAATGCAGTTGGGAGACCTCTCAATGCTGACCATATTACCCTTTCCAGGAAACGGCTCAATTTCGCTCGAGTTTGTGTTGAGATTGATGCTCAGAACCCCATCGTCGAGTAGATTGTTTTCCAGTATCCTGATGGTACTATGGCACCTATTAGGGTTGAGTTTGAATGGGTTCCAGTGAAATGTACTACTTGTGAAGTTTTTGGCCATTCGGTGAATTCCTGCCCTAAAAGGGCTCCTTGTAAGGAGGTTAGTAAAACCTCTCAGTCCTGGACTCCCAAGCCATCTATTCCTTCTATGGACAAATTTGTTACGGCTGACACTACTGAGGTAAATGAGGGTGTCTGGATTCCGATCTCTAAGAAGAAGAAAGGAAAAGGAGCGACTGTGACCACTCCTGTTAGATTGGGCGGTGATGTGATTCAGGATGTTCCCACTGACAAGGTTCTTGTTTTGGGTGAGTGCTCTTCTAATAGGTTGGAACCGGCTCTGGTAACTCCTCATATGTCTGTGGTTTCGTCTGAGGCAGTTATTACGGAAGCAGATGGTACGGAGGAATGTGAATGTTCCCTTGCTTCTTCACTTCTTGTTGAGGATCTTCCCAAGTCTATTTTAGCTGAGTCTCTCCCTTCTGGAACTTATGATTCGCCCACTCCCAATGACAACAATTTGTCTAATAAGGTCATTGATTCTCAGGAGATTAGGAAATTGGTTTATGGTAACAAATCTAGAAAGTGTTCTGGTGGTAAAAGGGGTCAAAAATGGCAGTCCCCGAGAGGGGGTCGACGGCGCTGATTTGTTTGGGTTTGGCTCCACTCTTCTCTATTTTAATGATTTTTGGTTGTTGGAACATTCGGGGTCTCAATGACCCAATAAAACAAGCTGAAGTTAGGAGGTTTCTTCATGATGATAAGCTTTATTTGTGTGGTTTAGTTGAAACCAAGGTAAATGAGGTTAATTTTGTGAATGTATCTCGTGCGATTAATCCTTCATGGAAGTTTTTTTGCCACTCTGATATTCTTCCGTTTGGCCGTATTTGGGTGTGTTGGAACCTTAGTGACATGTTAGTATTATTCGCTCTTCATCTCAAGTTATTCATTGTAGTGTGTCTCATATTTATGGTTTGTGGACTTGTGTGGTTTCGGTGTTTTATGGTGAGTGTGACTACAAGAAGCGTCGGGAGCTTTGGGCCGACTTGATTTCTAGTGGTAGTGTTTTTGATGATTCTCTGTGGCTTGTTTTGGGAGACTTCAATGCTATTCGCTCTCCGATTGAGCATTGTGGTGGATCTGTGGCATGGCCGGCGTGGAAAGATGATTTGGGCTGATGTTTGGGTCAGGCTGGTTTGGATGATCTTCAGTTCACTTGGTTTAATAAGCAGATTCAGTCTCCTATTTGGCATAAGTTGGACCGTGTTCTCGCTAATTCTTCTTGGGAGTGTCTCTTCCCGGGCTCTGCTACGCGCTTTCTCCCCCCTCGGATTTCAGATCATTCTCTTATGGTGGTTAAACTTGCAGAGCTCCCAAAGAGGAAAATTCCCTTCAAATTCTTTGATTTTTGGGCTGATCATCCTGATTTTCTCTCATTTATGGCTAGGGCTTGGGATATTGATGTTCATGGCACTCTGATGTTCCGTTTATGTTGTAAGCTGAAGAGTGTTAAGGTGGCCTTGAAGAAGTTTAATGTTGAGCATTTCTCTAAGATTCCAAGTAAGGTTTTAGAGATTAGGAGGGAGTTGGATAGAGTGCATTGTGCTTTACAGGAGTGCCCCAGTGACTCTACTCTGTTAGCTGAAGAAGCTAGTCTTTCGTTACGGTATGGTGACATGAGTCGGGCTGAGGAAGCCTTCAATAGACAGAAATATTGTGTTCAATGGCTAAACCTTCGGGATCAGAACACTAAATTCTTCTTTACTGCTATGAAGAGCCTTCACGGCCGTAGCAAGATTACTTATATCACTAAAGAGGATGGGACCCGTGTGGAGGATGTTGTTTTGGTTAGAGATGAGATTGTTTCTTTTTTGAGACCCTTTTGGGCCCCCAACATTGTCAACAGAATATTGATAGGGTTGCCCTAAGATCTGCAATTACTAGGCTTCAGCTGAGCAGAGTGAGTCTCTTACCCAGGAGGTTTCAGATGAGGAGATTAAGATTTTCTTGTTCGCGCTGAAAGACAATAAAGCTTCAGGCCTAGATGGATTTAATTCAGGTTTCTTTAAGAAGTCTTGGAATGTTGTGGGGGATGATGTCCTTTATGCTATTCACTATTTCTTTTCCTCTGGGTGTCTCTTGAGGTAGGTTAATGCTATTTCTATTGCTCTGATTCCTAAGATTCCCAACCCTTCCCAGGTTAAGGACTATCAGCATATTTCTTGTTGCAACACTATTTACAAGTGTATTGTGAATAGGATCAAGGTTATCATTCCTTCAGTGATAAGTCATAATCAATCTGCTTTTGTTACATGTAGGCGTATCAGCGACAACATTCTTTTTTGTCAGGAATTGGTTCGGAATTATCATCGGATTGGTGGTTCCCCGAGATGTGCTCTTAAGATTGACTTGATGAAAGCTTATGACACTGTTCGTTGGGACTTTTGGTTGAGGTTTTGCGGACTGTTGGGTTTCCAGAGAGGATGGTGGGTTGGATTCAGAAGTGTATGAATTCTACTAGGTTTTATGTGTCTATTAATGGGGAGTTGCATGGTTTTTTCTCTAGGGGTCGCGGGTTGCGACAAGGTGATCCTATGTCTCCTTATCTCTTTGTTTTGGCTATGGCAGTTCTGTCAGGCTTACTTCATAAAATGGCTCTTAATCAGGGTTTCCAATTACATGGGCGGTGTTCTAAGGACCGTCTCACTCATCTTTGCTTTGCGGATGACTTTATGATTTTTTGTAAAGCGGATGCATCCTCGGTTTCCTTGATCAAGGATTGTCTCAGGCAGTTCATTGGTTTATCAGGTTCAATCCCGAATCAAGCTAAAAGTCATTTCTTCTCCTCTGGTATATGTTCTACCCTTCAGGGCCAGCTGCGTCATGTTCTGGGCTTCCAAGAAGGGATTTTTCCAATGCGGTAATTGGGAGTCCCTTTGATTTCTACTAAACTCCGGGTTTCAGATTGTGCTTCTCTTGTGGATCATATTGTTATGCGTGCTAAGAGTTGGAGTAGTAAGTTTCTCTCTTATGCGGGGCGGCTTCAGCTCATTAAGTCTGTTTTGTTCTCCATTCAAGTTTATTGGTCTTCTTTATTTATTCTTCCTAAGTCTGTTATTAGGAAGGTGGAGACGATTATCCCCTCTTTCCTTTGGAATGGTAGTGACCTCACCTCTTCTGGGGCGAGAGTGGCTTGAAGTAGAGTTTATTTACCTCTAAAGGATTGGGGCTGGTGATTAAGAGATTGGATACTTGGAATAGAGTGGCTATTGTTAAGCACATTTAGTTTCTTTGTTCTGGCCAGGTTTCTTCTTGGTCGAATTGGGTTCAGTCTTATTTGTTGAGGGGGAGAAGTTTTTGGGAGGTGTCTTACCCTACAGATTGATCTTGGAGCTGGCGTAAGATTTTGGAGCTTCGTTCTTGGTCTCGGCGGCGAATGAGAGTTAGGATTGGGAATGGTGAGAAGACTTTATTGTGCTTTGATTTTTGGCATCCTATGGGTCCGATTGTGGATATGTTGGGTGAGAGAGTGATTTATGACTCTGGCTTGGATAGGATGGCTACAGTTGCTTCCATTATTTCTGATTCTTCTTGGCGGTGGCCCCCATATAGGTCTGCTGCCCTTGTTGATTAGGCTCGGGCCCATCTTCTGAATCATTCTAGTATGAGGGAGATTTTCAGTGGATAGTGCCCGGAATGCCATGCGGATAAGAGGAACCTTGGTGCATTGGTCTCGAGTTGTTTGGTTCCAGAAGGCCATTCCCCGCCATTCCTTTTTGCTTTGGATGTCTATTCAGGGAGGCCTTTGTACTCAGGATAGTTTGATGAGGTTCGGTATCTCTGCTTGCTCGCGATGTATTCTCTGTGGTTGTTCAAGTGAGGATATAGATCATCTTTTCTTCCAGTGCTTCTTCTCTTCGAGGATCTAGTCGATTGTGCTGGCTTTGTGTGGGTTAGATTGGAGTTGCCGAGATTGGCTTCAGACTGTTAAGTGGATGTGTTAGTTTTCTGATGCCTCTTTACGTTATCTTCTTGTTCGGATGTCTTCTCTAATAGTCTGGGGTATGCCATTTGCTCTTGTATAGTTTTCTTTTGGTTTATACACTTACTTTATCCAAAAAAAAAGAGTAAAAGACAACTTGTTCATAGAACAATTGCTTTTAAACTGCAAGAAACTCTTTGGAAGTGTTTCCATGATCATTGTCACCTTGCTTTGCTCATTAATACGAGCATCATGGGCTTCAGCTATGTTGAGATGAGACATCAACTTCAAGACATGCTCTTGGACTGATGCACCTTCTTTCATCCTTGCAGTTAACAATGAGACAATAGCCTCATGTTGTTTCCGTTCTGAAGGCTGCCCAAACATGTCTTCTAATGACTACATAATCTCATATGTTGTCACCATAGGCTCATGCTGTGCAACAAGAACCCCAAACATACTTGTTATCAAATAGCTATAAGCTTTCTCATCGGCTTTTATCCATTGGTTATAGGCATCACGAATTGCTTTGGAAGCATTTGCAGCTGGTTTAGGAGGATATTCCCCGTTAGGACAAATTTGAGGTTATAATATCACTGAGTAGCACACTAACATGGCAAAGGCACATCATGAGTGTGGGCATTCCTCTCCCTCAAGATGTACTAAACTGACGTAGCAAATGAAAGCCGAATAAGAAGATGTCATAATGAGCCATCGAAGAACTGATACATCCACTCAATAGTCTGCAACCAAACTCGAGATCTCCAATCTTACCCACACATGTCCAACACAGTCATCCAAACTCACAAAGAGAATGAGCATTGGAAGAAAATGTGATCAACATCCTCACCTGAACAACCAAAGAGGACACATTGTGAGCAAGCAGAGATACTGAAACTCATCAGTCGATCCTAGTACAAAGGCCACCCTGAATAGTCAACCAAAGTAGAAAAGAATGGTGTGAAATAGCCTTACGAAACAAAATAACATGATACCAATGCATCAAAATGCCCATCGTCCTTATAGCATTCCAAACACTGCTCACTGAAAACATCCATCTACCGTCATCCTCCCAAACCAACTCATCCTCCCTCATACTAGAATGAACCAATAAAAGGGACCGGGCTAACTCAACAAGGGCAGCAGACCTAGCCGGGGACCAACGCCAAGAAGAGTTTGAGATAATAGTTGCTATTGTAGCCATCTTATCCAATCCAAAGTCATAAATGACTCTCTCACCCAAAGTATCCATAATCGGACCTAGCGGATACCAGTTATCAAACCACAGTAACATCTTCTCACCATTCCAAATCATAAACCTCATCCTCTGACGAGCCCATGAACGAAGCTCCAAAATCTTCGGCCAACGCCACGAACAATCTTCAGGACATGACACATCCCAAAAGCTACGCCCACGAAACAGGTAAGAATGAACCCAATTCAACCAAGAGGAGACCTGACCAGAGCAAAGAAACCATAAATGTTTAACAATTATCGCTCTATTCCAAGTTTCCAAACTCTTAATCCCCAAACCCCCATATTCTAGAGGTAAACAAACTCTACACCAAGCCACTTTCGCCCCTGAGGAAATAAGCTCACTACCCTTCCAAAGGAAAGATCTGAGAGTCATCTCAACCTTCCTAATAACAGACTTAGGAAGAATGAACAAGGATGACTAATAAACTTGAATGGAGAACAAACAGACTTGATAAGCTGAAGCCGCCCGAATACGAAAGAAACCTACTACTCCAACTCTTGGCACGCCCGATAATATGCTCAATAAGAGAAGCACAGTCTGAGGCCCGAAGTTTAGTAGAAATCAAGGGAGCTCCCAAATATCACACTAGAAGTACACCCTCTTGGAAACCCAAAACATGAAGCAACTGATCTTTAAGAGTAGAGGAAATACCGGGGAAAAAATATGACTCTTGACAAGAAACCCACTTGGATTCGAAATCCAAGCAAACCCCAAGTAACGGACAGAACCTCAAGAACCGCGAATTTGATTTTATTGGAACAAAACCCTTCCAAGGCCACAAAGAATACCCACAAAGAACTTGCCCTTGAGAACCTTTAAGATGAATCCTTGTAGTGTTTTGCTAGTAATGGAGACGCCACTAAGTTTGCCAAACTTAGATAAGTCGATTCAAACTTGAAAATGGGAATCCTTCCCTTACAAGAATTCGGCCATAGCCAAAGCTTTAAGCTTTTGAGTTTTACAAATTTCATTCATTCTTTAAAATGAAAAAGAAAGAAAGCTTAAATAGTGTTACAAAGAGAAACCCTAAAGGCATAAAGACAACAATGCCCCTAAAGGATAAATTACAAAAATACCAAAGTCTTCAAAGGCCTGTGAAGCTTCATTCAAAACTGATTTGGGCCAAGTGAAGTGGCTTTGGGCCCTCTCAATTTAAGCCCACATGCGTCTCTATTTGTTTGTTGCAATCGGCCATAAAACTCTGAACTAATCCCGCCATTGCTTCGCTGAGTCTTTTGGTCCTCTGCCTCGTAATTTGCCATTCTGGTACTTGTAATGGGTCTTTTGCTTTGTTGTCGGTCTGGATCATGTCATCCTCTCCCTCTTGAAAAGGATTCGACCTCGAATATGTACCTGCATAAAAAAGAGTTAAGTCAGAAACATTAAATGTAGCAGACACATTATACTTACCTTGTAAATCCAGCTTGTATGCATTGTCATTAATCCGTTCCAAGACTTGAAATGGACCATCCCCTCTCAGTTGTAGCTTAGATTTACGTTGTTCAGGAAATCTCTCCTTGCGCATGTGTACCCAAATCCAATCTCCAGGCTGAAATACCACACGCTTTCTTCCCTTATTAACATGAGAAGCATATTGCTCATTCTTTCGTTGTATTTGCTCTCTTTTTTTATCATATATATGCTTCACCAAATTGGCTTTCTTTTTTCCATCTAGCCCCATGTCACGGGCCAACTTTTTCCTTAACGGAAAAAGGGCTCGTGCGGCACTTACCAAGGAACACATCCCGTGTAAGTCAGCCTATCTCCAGCCTCTACACCCAAATTCTCATTTTTTGGAGGTTTCAGACCCATAATATAATGAATTACGAAAGCTCACAAGCTATCTCAACGTATACACATGCGGGCCCACATGACACCGGGACCCGACACTCGAATAACACAACCAGATATAAAATATGGCATTTTCCACCAACTCAATCTCGCCAATACACCATTGTCCACACGTTGTCTAAGGGCGAGAGGGTTCACGGCTAAAGCCCCAATACCACCGAAGCCCCATTGGCCACACCCAAGGTTCACCTAGGCTTCCCCCCTAAAGAGTTTTAGAGACATTACACATGTTTCACCAGTATACACACATGGCGCTTGAGATGTCACACCCCCCTCTAAAATCTATCTTAAGATGATTTTTCAGGAACTTTTCCGGGCATTTAGTAAGCCACCATATAAGTGACTTTGGGTTAAAATATCGTCCCTAAAAGAGCTCGTCTTGATGGGTTTCCACAACACCCTCATTATTGCGGCAAAGTGCACGGTAAGGCCCAAAAGTGGGCACACTGCCAGAATCTCCCGGCAAATCTCGAAATCTAACTCTGGGGCTGAAATTTTCCCAGTACATGTGACCATAATATTCACGTATGAACTTGGTCCCACTCGATCCGGCTCTCTGGAACGTTAGCTCCTTCACCATGCCCCAAACTAGGCCAACGTCTAGCTATATGCTAGCACATTTCTAATTCTCCCGACAAACTTCCAAACGGGACCTCACGGACGAAAAATCCCCAGTACATAGGCCCATAAGAGATACTTAGGACCTAGAGTGAGCTCGATCCGGCACTCCGGAACATAAGCTCCTTCACAACTCCACAATACTACGCTAGCGGCTAGCGGCAAGCAAGTATGTTTCTAATTCTCCAGGCAAAATTCCGAATAAGGCTTTACGGATGGAAACTCACCAGTACAAGGGTACATGAAGGGTACATATAACCCTTAACGACCTAAAACTGATGTCCCGAAACATGAGCTCATTTACAATGTGACTAAACGTCATAGCCTTAAGCTAAGACCGTGACACCCTGCATGCTCATCAACATGAAAAGGTAACAAATCTAATGGAGTTAGTGGTTGAAAACCATAAACAATTTCAAATGGTGGGTAAGATGTAGAGGAATGAATACTACGATTATATGCAAATTCAACAAAAGGCAAACAATCCTCCCAGGTTTTTATGTTCTTATTGATAATAGTATGCAATAACTGAGTCAAAGTCCTATTAACAACCTCGGTCTGGCCATCAGTTTGGGGGTGGCAAGTAGTAGAATACAAAAGTTTAGTTCCCAACTTACCCCATAAAACTTTCCAAAAGTGACTAAGGAATTTGACATCACGATCTGAAACTATAATCCATGGAATCCCATGGCGTCGTACTAATTCTCTAAAGAACAAGTCAGCAATGTTAGTGGCATCATCAGTTTTATGACATGCTATAAAGTGTGCCATCTTACTGAACCTATCAACCACTACAAAGATGGAATCTCTACCCTTCTTAGTCCTAGGTAAACCCAAGATAAAGTCCATCGATACATCTACCCATGGCTCACTAGGTATAGGCAATGGTGTATACAACCCATGAGGCATAACCTTAGATTTAGGATGTTTACAAGTTAAGCATTTATCACACAAACGCTCAATATCTCTCTGCATTTTAGGCCAATAAAAATGTTCACTCAATACTCCTAAGGTTTTGGCAATGCCAAAGTGCCCCATTAAACCTCCCCCATGTGCTTCCCTCACTAACAACTCACGCATACTACAAACAGGAATGCATAATCTATTCTCCCTAAACAGAAACCCATCATGTTGGTAGAATTTACTAAAAGCAGACTTTTCACATGCAACATGGATAGTACTAAAGTCAATATCACTAGCATAAAGTTCTTTAATAAATTCAAACCCAAGCATTCTTGCACTCAATGAAGTAAGTAAAGCATACATTTGCGATAGTGCATCGGCGACAATATTTTCCTTACCTTGTTTGTAGCGGATTACATATAGAAATGTCTCAAAAAATTCTAACCATTTTGCGTGTCATTTGTTCAGCTTACCTTGGCCCTTCAGATGCTTCAATGATTCATGATCTGTATGGATCACAAACTCTCGAGGCCACAAATAATGCTGCCAAGTCTCAAGGGCTCTCACTAGTGCATACAACTCCTTGTCATATGTGGGGTACCTCAAAACTGCTCCATTCATCTTCTCACTAAAGTAAGCTATTGGTCGCTTTTCTTGCATAAGAACCGCTCCAATGCCTATCCCGGATGCGTCACACTCAATCTCAAATGTCTTCTCAAAGTTGGGTAGCGCCAAGACTGGTGCACTGCACAACTTCATTTTCAGATCCTGGAATGCACACTTCTGCTCTTCACCCCATTTGAAACCAACAGTTTTCTTCAATACTTCAGTCAGTGGTGCTGCAATACTACTGAAGTCTTTAAAAAATCTACGATAGAAGCTTGCTAATCCATGGAACCTTCTGACTTCTGTCATTGTTGTTGGTGTTGGCTAATCCTGAATTGCCTTCACCTTTTCCAAATCTACCTCGATGCCATCTGCACTCAAAACAAATCCAAGGAAAACAATTCTATCCATACAAAAAGTGCACTTATCAAAGTTAGCATACAGTTTTTCCTGCCTTAACACATCAAGAACATGCTTCAAATGCATAACATGCTCATCTACTATTTTACTGTAAACTAAGATGTCATCAAAATAAACCACAACAAACTTACCTAAACATGCACGCATAACATGATTCATCAATCTCATAAATGTGCTAGGTGCGTTTGAAAGACCAAATGGAATAACTAACCATTCATACAAGCCATATTTAGTCTTAAATGCAGTTTTCCACTCATCTCCCTCTCTCATGCGAATTTGATGATATCCACTATTTAAATCAATCTTACTAAAAATTTTGGAACCATGCAATTCATCCAACATGTCATATAGTCTAGGAATGAGTTGACGATACTTTACCGTAATATTGTTGATAGCTCGACAATCAACGCACATACGCCATGTCCCATCTTTCTTAGGAACTAGAAGCACTGGTACTGCACAAGGACTCATGCTTTCCCTTACATACCCCTTGTCCATCAACTCCCATACTTGCCTTTATAGCTCCTTTGTCTCATCGGGATTGCTCCTATAAGCCGGTTTGTTAGGAATGACTGCTCCAGGTATGAAGTCTACTTGGTGCTCAATACCTCTAATAGGTGGAAGCCCACTAGGTATGTCCTCTGTCAGTACGTCACTATAATCCTGCAAAAGAGATGAAATAGATACAGGAAGCAAATGGTCAGTGTTAGTAAAATAAATATGAGGCTCCTCATAGACTAACAATAACATGAGCTTGCTAGCCTTGAACGCTTTCCTCGCTTCACCTTCACTAATGTAGAAACTCTTTTTAACTCTCCTTTTTGTTTCCCCCTCACGTTCACTCACACTCCCCTTGGGAACCCCCACGGCCTTGGCCTTATTTTTCTCACCAGATACACCACTCTCATAGTCTCACCCAATGTGGTGTTTCCCTTCGCCTCTTTGTCACACTCAATTTACAACTTAACCCGATCTTCATGGACTTGTGTAGGTGTAAGTGGGTATAATGTAATGGGTTTTCCCTTATGCTGAAAAGAGTACTTGTTCTTGAACCCATCATGAATAACCTTCTTATCAAACTGCCACGGTCGACCCAAAAGAATATGTCATGCATGCATCGGTATCACATCACATAGGACATCATCTGTGTATGGCCCAATGGTAAAGCTCAACAATACCTGTTTTGTCACACTTATTTCCCCACAATAATTTAACCACTGCAACTTGTAAGGCTTCGGGTGTCTCAAGCAACTCAACCCCAATTGCTCAATCAAAGCTATGCTAGCAACATTAGTACAACTGCCCTCATCTATGATCATACTACACCTCTTTCCATTCACACGGCACCTAGTATGGAATATCTTCTCCCTTTGCTGCACACTCTCATCCTCTACAACATGTGCACTCAAAGCACGCTTGACAACTAAGGATAAGTTATTCAGCAGGTATGCAGCTCCCTCTTGGTCACTAGCATCCTCCAACTCTGGCATATCCTCCTCAACCTCACTATCGGTAGAGTACACCTCTCCACTCTTTTTATCAATCACTAAGGTACGCCTATTGGGACATTGTGAGCATAGTGTCTCATGCCCAAACATTTGAAACACTTTACATCCTTAGTTCTAGTAGCTGAACCCTCAGGTTTTGGTCTAGTTTTGCTCGGTTCTACATCATCTTTACCATTGGCACTAGGTTCGGCCCTAGGCTTATTAAAGCCTCCACTGAACTCGCCTCTAGGCTTGTCAAAGCCTCCATCTCGCTTCTCATTCAGAACCCATTTTCCCTTCCATGCAGAAGTAGCCTGAGTACCAAATCTGGATGTTGACATTTTCTTGAGTTGCATTTCAACCTTGATAGCCATGTGAAACATATCCTCTAAATCAACATAGTGATGTAACTCCACCATGTTTGCAATCTCTCTATTCAAGCCCCCTAGAAAGCGTGCCATAGTAGCTTCTGCATCCTCAACTACATTTGCCCTGATCATGGCAACTTCCATCTCGGTGTAATAGTCTTCAACACTCTTGGTCCCCTAATACAGATGTTGTAGTTTCTGATACAATTCCCTATAGTAATGGCTGGGTATAAATATATTTCTCATGAGACCTCTAAGTTCTGCCCATGTCTGAACCGATCTCTCATAATTTCTCCTCCGAGTAGAGATAAGTTGATCCCACTAAATCATAGCATAATCGGTAAACTCAATTGCTGCCAGATTGATCTTCTTCTCGTCTAAGTAGTGATGACAGCTGAAAAATCAATTCTATTTTCTTTTCTCATTCTAAATAAGCTTCAGGATCATTCTTGCCGTGGAATGTTGGTATCTTGATCTTGATGCTACCTAGATCACCATCTACATCTCCTCGTCTACCATATCCACTCCTATCATACTCCCCTCTTCTAGCATCAAATGCACCTCTATCATCAAATCAGATATCCCTCCTATCATTCCTCCTATCAAACCTCCTATTAGGCCTCCTATCATGCCCAAGCTGAAATCTCTCCTCCACATCATCAAGACCATCAGAATCATCAAACTCATTTTCAGCTTCCTCTTCATCTGGTGGTACATACTGTGGTGGTACACGTCGAGGTGGTACATTATGAGGTGGTGGTACATTCTGAGGTGGTGGTATATGCTGGGGTGGTGGTGCTCTAGGACCACTACCAGTTTGAATACTCTCTACACTCTTGGTCAATCTCTCCAAAGCAGTATTCATGTTCTCCATCATATCTGTAAATTTCCTATCCAAAGCCTCAAGCTTTTCATCAGTGGTTAGACCTGCCATCTCAACAATAAACAAACAGATTAGAAATAACAATAAAGTAAAGCAAATATGTAAATCCTCACAATCTCAGGTGTTTACACTCGAATGATATTACTCCACTCATGTTTGCACTCTATTGGCTTTTACCCGATATTGTGCTCACAATCACTTCCTTTTACCACTCTTGAGTTCTTGATCAATTCAAATGTGAATCACACTCAATCCAAGAATACAAAACCAAGTTTAGTCCTCAAGCTAGCATGAAACACAACGGACCCAATAATATATATATAGGGCAGGCGGAAATAAAATGTGAACAGGAATAGCAATGACGAAGACTCAATCAATAATACTTGAGCTAGAGTAATTATAATAAAGAAGTAAACAATTAGCACAATAGAAAAAAAATAAGCATGCAAATTCACGGTCGTATGCAATTTCGGGAAAAAATTTGGCAACTCTATAGAAATTTTGATGGAATACCCTTCATGGACACCCAAATGATAATATGAAACAAACTAAATTCAACCAAAAAATTTCACTTTTTTACTCATTTTTTTTTGATAACGTCAGATGCTGATACTGTGGTTCTGATTTCAGAGGCTGATTTAGGTTTTGATTTCAGAGGCTGGTTTTCAGGGTCTGATTTTAGAGGCTACTGGTCAGGGTCTGATTTCAGAGGTTACTTTTCAAGGTCTGATTTCAGAGTCTGATTTTCAGAGGCTAATCTTCAGGGTCTGATTTCAGAGACTAAGTTTCAGGGTCTGATTTCAGAGTCAGATTTCAAAGGCTAAGTTTTTAGAGTCTGATTACAGAGGTTTAGTTTTAGGTTCTGATTTCAGAGTCTAAGTTTCAGTGTCTGATTTCAGAGTCTGAATCTGATGGTTTATTTTCTTTTTCTTTTACACTTCACTAGGGTTTTAGAAACAAGTCACACAGCCGCCAAAGAACTTGTTTATTTCTTCAACATATGCTAAAGAACATAATGTGTATGATGAACTTATATGAAGAACACAATAAAAACCCAGAACTTGAAAATGATAAAAAATGAACTGATATGCAGACCACAACAAAACCAGATCCAGAAATAATAAAACAAAAACAGAAACAAGTTCCAACAAGAATTGAAACGAAAATAACAAAGAACGAAAATAAAAATAGAATCAAACAAAAAAGAAAAGATAGGAAAAATCAGACCTTGGAACCCTAAGCTCTAAATACCAAATGACAAGAAACCCACTTGGATTCGAAATCCAAGCAAACCCCAAGTAACGGACATAACCCCAAGAACCGCGAATTTGATTTGTAGGAACAAAACCCTTCAAAGGCCACAAAGAAGACACACAAAGAACTTGCCCTTGAGAACCTTTAAGATGAACCCTTGTAGTGTTTTGCTAGCAATGGAGATGCCACTAAGTTTGCCAAACTTAGATAAGTCGATTAAAACTTGAAAAGGGGAATCCTTCCCTCATAAGAATTCGGCCATAGCCAAAGCTTTAAGCTTTTGAGTTTTACAAATTTCGTTCATCATTTAAAATGAAATAGAAAGAAAGCTTAAATAATGTTACAAAGAGAAACCCTAAAGGCATAAAGACAACAAAGCCCCTAAAGGCTAAATTACAAAAATACCAAAGTCTTCAAGTCTTCAAAGGCCTGTGAAGCTTCATTCAAAACTGATTTGGGCCAAGTGAAGTGACTTTGGGCCCTCCCTCTTGTTGGGAAATCTCTGAGTCCCGAGGATCGATTCAAGCATAGAAACAACATGTGAATACATTCAAGGAGGTGCGAAATACTCACAATGATCAGTTGAGGCGATGCGACGAACATAAAAACTTCAAGTCATCCTCCAAGGTGCATTCGGCATTGAGCTAAATTTGGTCTCAAAAAATTCTGCCATGGATAATCTTCCAAGCTCCAAGCTTTCGTGATGTGATTCCAAGCTCACGGGTGGGTTTCCCTATCACCTTCGCAAGACTCTATTGTGTGCTAGCACTCTTGATTTTGTAACAAAATCATCTTTTTGCTTCTCCATGACTCACGGCAGTGAGCTGAGACCAGAAGAAGAAAAACTACTCATATGGGCGTGAGAGAGAGGAAGAGAAAAGGAGAGAGTTAGATTTGTTAGTTGGTTTGAAATGTGTATCTAATACACTTATTAATTTTCCAAAAATCAATTAATTGATTTACCAAATTTTTGGCTTTCAAAAGTCAAAGCAATTAAGCCAAATCAACAACTTCCAACAACTACTATCAATCACATCAAAAGTGACAAGTTGTCACATCAATCGATTGACTAGTGATTTGACGCTTGATGTGACTTGCGTGCCGCAGTCGAATTCGAAATGCGAATGCGCTCGCAAACACTCCCAGGCTCGGGTTCGCTAATTCCAAATTAACGAATTTTCCATTGCAACGTAATTAAATGATTATGCTTAGCGAAATCACTATTCACATCGCTAACGAATTAATTCTAAATTAACTCGTTCGCTCGAATTAAAATCTAATTTCAATTCCGCGTCGAAATCCAATTTCGTATAATATATCGAATATATTATTTTATCGATTAATTCCAAATTAATCGCTATCTCTCTTTTATAATATTTTATCCCAGATAAAATATCTCAGCAATTAATCCCAGATTAATTTTCTCTCTCATCATTAATTAATCCCAGATTAATAAATTACGAGTCATACGTCATCGATGAATCTTCGGGAAGCGACCCATGAGATCCCCGGATATGTTGGCAGTAAATCCGGTCGTCGGACTATCCGAACACGTAAGTACCTAGAACTACGTTTGTACCGATTTACAAGACAAGGTTGGCTTCTAGCAAAGCGCCATGCCTACCCAATTCTCCAGAAATATCCTTACAGGAATATATGATCTATATCAGGCGTAGTATACGTAGTATTGCGTATTTCAATCCAGTATCGGATGTCACATGCTAGGCCTGGGGCTGGAATTGTGTCTACCCCATACGAAGCACATATCGGATCTCTGGTAACTAGTCTCTATAATCGGATATACATGACCTAGTCATAATATCCCAATAGCTGCAGCATATAAGAGAACAAGTTCCGTATCCTACGTGACCATCATCTCCACTATGACTGGAGTGATACTTCCGTCTTGACATCACACCCAACACACTACGATTCTCAATATACCTAGCAGAGGCGTACACAGAACCTGTTAAAGCCCTGAACGACCTAAAACCAAAGTATATTGATTGTCGCAAGTATTAGCGGTGCAAGTCTCAGGTTAAGACCAAATACACCTACCCTGATTCGAACTTCCATAGACACATAGTCATACTACCAATGGAATTCTGAGGGGTATATCCCGAGCGAAGCTGTTTCTCGTACCATCGGTACAACACAACCTCCTACTACACTTGCATGAGTATCCTATACCCAAATATATGAGAACTATGCCGTTATGCCCTCACAACGCGCACAAGTGTAATACTAGTCTTTTACGCATTATCGATGTCCAATCTCGATAATACTCTGACTAGGGATATTTAATGATTAAACCTTCGTGGATTGATACTGTCTCATATCATCTCAATCCAGGAACTAATCATATGGACCTCCTATCATTTTATACATCTTGGTGATCTAATCACAAATGATAAGAGAGCAATCTCCTTTGTCACATAGTTAATTTGTACAAAAACACCATGATCTGTACAAATATTGACGCAATGGGTCATAACTGTCCAACAATCTCCCACTTGGCCTATAGCCAGTCACTCGAGTGTCTTACACCCAAACTATGTATGGTTCGCTCAAATTACTGAGAAAAGACTTTCGTCAGCGGATTTGCGATTATCATCTGATGCGATTTATACGATCATCACATCGCCACGATGTATGATCTGAACAAATCAGATGAATAGTCGAAGTATATATCTGGATCGTTGATGAGACCATTAATTCTTTAGCCTGCGCTGTAGCCTAGCTCAGCTGCTAACAGAACTATATCTAATCTAATTAGATTTATTATCAATTCAGAAGGCTTCTATTGCTGCCTCAGCTGCAATAATAATCCACTTTTGTTGTTTATTCGGTAACAGTATCTTGCTTGGAAGATTTCCAGCTCATTGTTCCGTTTTTCAAACTGTATAGTACCGTTTGCGACTTATAGTCATTTTATCGGTTAGGAAACTTGCAACGGTGATCCCAGTCACTTCAAGTTCTCATTCTCCATAGTTTAAGATAGCATCCTTAGATCTCTAAGATACTGAAGGATGTTCTTAACATCAATCCAGTGACTATCACCTGGATTGGCCTGTTTGTTACTCCATATGCTCAAAGCATATGAGACACCATGTCATGTACATTTTTCAATGTACAATTTCTCGAAGAGTATCAACAATTTTAAATCTATCATAGTAGATCTTTATTCTTAGAATAAAGGCTGTTTCTCCCAAGAATTCTACGGAAAATTTTCTTATGAAAGCCAAGCTTTCACCGATTATATTATGGGAATATCATTTCCAAGAAATGACATATCATCATTTTTTTTACAGGACATTTACTGTCAGTGCGCTCCCACTAACCTTCTTATATACACAAGAATCATTTTCGTTTCGAATTAAATCATATACCATTATGATTACATCAAACGATAATTCCTAGAACGTAATGCTTGTTCAATCCAAACATGGATCGAATAACCTGCAAACCTTATTTGCTAGTTTAGGTATGACAAAACCGTTAGGATGTTATAAATATCCTCCGAAAGGTTTCCGTTAAGGAAAGCGATTTTCTCGTTCAGCTCTCATATTTCATAAATGAAACATGCAGCATCAGCAAGCATTATCCAAATGGATTTATCAATGGCAACAAATAAAAAGGTTTCGTTTTAATCAACACAATGTTGATAACGATACATTTTCGCTACAAGCCTAGCTTTGTACGTTGGTATGTTGCCTTCCATGTTTGTCTTCCTTGAAGACTTATATAGTACCAATAGGCTTAATGCCTTGCGGTACAACAACTAGTGTCCAAACTTAGTTGATATACATGGAATCCATTTCGGATTTCATGACATTTTGCCATGAAAGGGAGTCGATACCTTGTATCACTTCCTCATACGTAGTCAGTTGGTATTCCTTTAAAGATTTACATTTTTATGAAGTGAGATCAGAAACCCATACCCCAGGATGTTTTCTGACTCTCTCCGACTTACGCGGTTCTTGTGTATTCAAAGATTAATGGTATAGGGCTAACAGATCGGTGGCATTTTGCACTTTTATTAAGTAAATAGTGTTTTAGGCACTTTGCCTCATTAACTAGATTCGTAGACTTTATTTGATTGGAATCAAATTTGTCCTAGTACCCACTCTTCGAAAGTGTGGATATACGAGTCTTGTTTAATTGTGTCCTAGACAACAATGCCACATATAAGTCTCAACTGATTAAATCAGTTTGAGCTAATTGTTTGTCATTTTGTACGTTTGAGATTTATTTATATTCAAAATATAAATACTGTTATTCACATCTAATGTGTTTATCTCAATATCATCTTTATAAAATAAAACACTTTAGTGTTCTAGAATATAAAGGTATACCCGCAACGGGTTAAACCCTGATATAGAGATAATGTTTCTAGTCAAACTAGTTACATTATAACAGTTTTCTAATTTAAGTACACACCCGAAGGGTAGTTCCTAAACTTAGGTTTCTACGTTTAAAACAGCGACTTTCGTCCCGTTTTCAATTTGCAGATTTTATATCTCAATTGAAGTCAGTATCCTGCTCATAGCAGATTCTGCACATCATTACATATTTATGTACCATACTAAGTATTTAAAATCCAATTTTAATACTAGTAGCGAACATGTTTATGACAAACATATTTGAAGTCAGAGCCTTGCCCGTCTTCAATTCCTTCATGTCTGCCTTGTCCATACGGCAGTCACGCTTCCGCAATCCCGTTTGCCATAATTTAGACAGACATTTTGGGATATGTCCTTTTATCTTCCCAGAAGATTATAATGATTTTGCATTTGCCTTTTTTCCACACTCATAAGCCTTTGGCCAAGCCTTGGCCTTCTAGAATGTAGAAGTAAGGTGCGCCTTGCGCTTTTTGCCTTATTGCAAACTTTGGCTTTGTCTCCTTGAGAATAGCCATTAACTCTCCAAGAGTTTACTATTGCAATTTGTACTTCTAAGATCTTAAAATAGATCTATGAAGATCCTTCAATTTCATTATCATACTTTAAGGATCTAATCCTTAGTTCTGATTAAGAAATTAAGGAGTCTATCCGGCAAGCTTAATGGATTAAGCACTAAAGTTATCATCACATAAATCTTCCAAAGATTATGCTCTACTATTTGCTTAACTCCGGGCTTAGGCCTAAGATGTTATTTTATCAAATAAAGTAACTTCTTAGTTTCCAGGACCATCCTGAAACTTTATTCCTAATTTGAAAATTAAACCATTTAAATACATTTTCCCCAGGATTATGTTTTAAATGTTAATCTTTCAATTTATCTTGATTCTAATAGTCCAACTATTTAATCAACGATTTAGGTACTATTTATTATAATGATTACTATAGTCAAACTATATAATCAACTATAATTTAATAGGTTCAATTCAATTATATTAATTACTATAATCCAATTATAAAATCAACTATAATTAATTAAATCAAATATATTGATTACTATAATCCAATTATATAATCAACTATAAATGAATAGTTTGAATACAATCCAACTGTTTTATATAAAACAACGATTTAAATATTAGTCCAACTAACATTTAATTTATTTGACGTAATAATTGATATGAGCGCGTATGGCAAGTTACTAAACGAATATTCCAAATTCAATATTTGCCTCCCACTATTTTTCGGCGAGCCTCTAACCCTCTGTTGAGTACTCGGGAAACCGTGTTTCCTAGTGGGCTAGGATCCCGTTAAATGTCACACAATCTTGACTTTGGCCAACAAATTGTATGATAATTAACTAGGTAGATCTCTAAGATCAATTGGATCCCATCCAATTCCTAGATCCAGTAGGGGGACATCGAAGTCCGAAACATATATCTTATATATGCCAATATATCCAATATATTGCCTAACCTTTTTCCTCTGAATCAACTAAGCCTTGGCTTTGGCACAACAAACTTAGTGATCCCAGTTAAGCGTGACTCATTGACCATGGAAAGCTTCGTAATCAATGTCGATGGACAAGAAGTGGTCTTGACTTTGGCCAACAAACCACAACTTGGACAAGACACTGATATGGAACAAAGCTCTCGTGATTCAAACACATCCTCGACGGACAAAGGTCTTAACTTTGGCCAACAAACCAATGCTAGTCTTGGATCTTGAGTAAGAATCACTCAATGGAAGGAAAAACGCTTAATATTATGTGAGGGTTTTTCGCGTGCAAATTGGCAACCAATTTATTATCTTTGTTAAGGTCTCATCATCATACACCCTTAAACATGCATTCTAAACACATAATAAGGCGCATAAAATAAATAATTATGATATGCGGATGGATACTTTACACATTGTTCCTATAACAAATCTCTATATTTCCTCTGTCCTGCTAGCACAAGTATTTACTTATACCCGTTACATAATACTTCTAGAGAAACCTCATTTACATTGAGGGGAATAGGTGAGAAGAGAAATACAAAGAGTAAGGAGGTAATAGGCTGGACACGCAGGTCCAATTAATAAATTCGAAATTTATTACCACAATTTCCAAAATTGCCCCACCCATCTAATATTCATCTGATATACATTATTCATGCATCGCAACCATGTATTCACACAAACATGTTATCAATCAATCTAATCCAATTAATTAATCTGATAATTAGTGACCATCCAATGTTCAAACAACGATTTGATTTTGCTCGAGTCCAACTCGTTTTACGAATAAGTACTCAAAGTACGAATTCTTAAATTAAATTAAACTACAACATTTAATCCAATTTAATATGTATTTAATACTAATTCACTTATTTAATTCCAAATTAAATATTACACTTTATTAATAAACCTTTACGACTTAAATTCCAAATTTAATCGTTACGGGTCTCAAAGCCCGATTAACATCCAATGTTAAATTTAATTAAAGCCCAATGGACTTTTAATTAATTTCATAAGGCATGGACTTTTGGTCAACTTGGGTCAAACCCAATAACCAAAGCCCAATCAAGGAATAACCCCATAAGCCTAGAAATCAATTTAGGCCCATTAGGCGCAATTAAAATAATTAAAGGTCCATTAAGTCATAATTGGACTTTATGGAAACGGTTTTGGGCCAATTGGATCCAACCAATTTGCGTAAACCAATCTTGATACAACCAAGCCCAATTAGCCCAATAACAACTTTTCAAGCCCGATTTCCAAAATTAGCCCAATTAATTAAATCACAAAAATTCCAATTTCACAATTTAATTAACCAAAGTGTATTACATAATTAATTACCCAAATCAATATTTCCAAAACATCAATTAGCCTAATTAATTATGCTCTTTAACAACAATTAGTGTCCAACACAATTTATCAAAAATCAAACCCATTTTTACATGCTTCATGTCTCGACTTTGTGGGGATTTATATGTCTAATTTTAAATCCAATACAATTGAATCCAATTCAACATTAAATCAACATTCCCAATTGATTTCAAGTCATCCAATGAATCAAAAATCAAAAATTCCAAGACATTAGGGTACATGTCATTCTCGGCCAAGCCAACATTTTTGGGCAAAATTGTTCCAAACAATATTTCATGAAATTGATCCAATCAAACTTCAATTAACCATCATTTAAGCATACTCAATCATCCAATTTAACCAAATCATGCTCAAAATCAATTTACCCAATTTTAACCCTAAATTCAAGTTTCATGCTTTTACTCGCTCTGATACCATTGTTGGGAAATCTCTAAGTCTCGAGGATCGATTCAAGCATAGAAAAAACATGTGAATACATTCAAGGAGGTGCGGAATACTCACAATGATCGGTTGAGGCGATGCGACGAACACAAAAACTTCAAGTCCTCTTCTAAGGTGCATTCGGCAGTGAGCTGAATTTGGTCTCCAAAAATTCTGCCATGGATCATCTTCCAAGCTCCAAGCTTTCGTGATGTGATTTTAAGCTCACGGGTGGGTTTCCCTATCACCTTCGCAAGACTCTATTGTGTGCTAGCACTCTTGATTTTGCAACAAAATCATCTTTTTGCTTCTCCATGACTCACGACAGTGAGCTGAGACCAGAAGAAGAAAAACTGCCCATATGGGCGTGAGAGAGAGGAAGAGAAAAGGAGAGAGTTAGATGTGTTAGTTGGTTGGAAATGTGTATCTAATACACTTATTAATTTTCCAAAAATCAATTAATTGATTTACCAAATTTTTGGCTTTCAAAAGTCAAAGCAATTAAGCCAAATCAACAACTTCCAACAACTACTATCAATCACATCAAAAGTGACAAGTTGTCACATCAATCGATTGACTAGTGATTTGACGCTTGATGTGACTTGTGTGCCGCAGTCGAATTCGAAATGCGAATGCGCTCGCAAACACTCCAAGGCTCGGGTTCGCTAATTCCAAATTAACGAATTTTCCATTGCAACGTAATTAAATGATTATGCCTAGTGAAATCACTATTCACGTCGCTAACGAATTATTTCTAAATTAACCCGTTCGCCCGAATTAAAATCTAATTTCAATTCCGCGTCGAAATCCAATTTCGTATAATATATTGAATATATTATTTTATCGATTAATTCCAAATTAATCGTTATCTCTCTTTTATAATATTTATCCCAGATAAAATATCTCCGCAATTAATCCCAAATTAATTTTCTCTCTCATCATTAATTAATCCCAGATTAATAAAGTGCGAGTCATACGTCATCGGTGAATCTTCGGGAAGCGACCCATGAGATCCCCGGATATGTTGGCAGTAAATCCGGTCGTCGGACTATCCGAACATGTAAGTACCTAGTACTACGTTTGTACCGATTTACAAGACAAGGTTGGCTTCTAGCAAAGCGCCATGCTTACCCAATTCTCCAGAAATATCCTTACAGGAATATATGATCTACATCAGGCGTAGTATACGTAGTATTGCGTATTTCGATCCAGTATCGGATGTCACATGCTAGGCCTGGGGCTGGAATTGTGTCTGCCCTGTATGAAGAACATATCGGATCTCTGGTAACTAGTCTCTACAATCGGATATACATGACCTAGTCATAATATCCCGATAGCTGCAGCATATAAGAGAACAAGTTATGTATCCTACGTGACCATCATCTCCACTATGACTGGAGTGATACTTCAGTCTTGACATCACACCCAACACACTACGATTCTCAATATACCCAGCAGAGGCGTACACAGAACCTGTTAAAGCCCTGGACGACCTAAAACCAAAGTATATTGATTGTCGCAAGTATTAGCGGTGCAAGTCTCAGGTTAAGACCAAATACACCTACCCTGATTCGGACTTCCATAGACATATAGTCATACTACTAATGGAATTCCGAGGGGTCTGTCCAGAGCGAAGTTGTTTCTCGTACCATCGGTAAAACAAAACCTCATACTACACTTGCATGAGTAACATATACCCAAATATATGAGAACTATGCCGTTATGCCCTCACAACGCGCACAAGTGTAATACTAGTCTTTTACGCATTATCGATGTCCAATCTCGATAATACTTTGACTAGGGATATTTAATGATTAAACCTTCGTGGATTGATACTGTCTCATATCATCTCAATCCAGGAACTAATCATATGGACCTCCTATCATTTATACATCTTGGTGATCTAATCACAAATGATAAGAGAGTAATCTACTTTGTCACATAGTTAATTTGTACAACAACACCATGATCTGTACAAATAGTGACGTTATGGGTCATAACTGTCCAACACCTCTCCTCATCAGACACATACTTAGTAATAGTGGAATGAAGAATATCCTTATCAATATCCTGCAAATAAGGCTGGGGCCCCAAAAGAGTCTCATAAAAAGATAGAATCTCCTCACTCACTAATACATCATCCTCCAAACGAGTCTCATCCTCCTTAGAAACAGAAGTAATCTTACTGCGACAATGATGATGCTTCATAGCATGGAAAAATAATTTCTTATTTTTATCCCCAAGGTTGAGCCATTGAACATGACATTTATGTCTAGCTAAACCCTCCTCAGCTAGACTAAGGTCAACATACCATAAAGAAAGTCCCGCCTCTTCTGGTAACAGAGCCGAGTCAATAGGGTTATCCTGTAAGGCACACTGCACCCTATCCAACTCCCTCATAACCTTCAAGGTGCTTCCCAAAAGATTAGAAAAGTGCTCAACATTAAACTTCTTCAAAGCCACCTTCACACTTTTCAACTTACAACACAAACGGAACATCGGGGTACCAGGAACATCAATATCCTAAGCCCAAAAAATAAAGAATTTGAAAGGCTTTTTCCTCTAAGGGAGCTTAGCAAGCTGAACAGCCATAGGAGAGTGGTCTGAAATCCGAGGGGAAGAAACCTGACAACCGAACCCGGAAAGAGACACTCACAATAGGAATTAGCAACAACACGAACAAGCTTCCGCCAAATAAGAGAATGAACCTGCTTATTAAACCACGTAAAGCGACAGCCAGAAAACTGAAGATCATCCAAACCATCCTAGCCCAAGCAACATCCCAAGTCATCATTCCAAGAAGGCCACAACAAAAAAATGCCAATATGCTCGAGAATAGAATGAATAGCATTGAAATCACCAATAACTAACCACGGAAAAGAATCAAAATCACTACCACTAGCGATCCCTTTGCTCTTGTATAGTTTTGTTTTGGTTAATATACTTACTTTATCCGAAAAAAAAGAACCTCAAACCTTCAGCTTGTTTCATAGGGTCATTGAGACCCCGGATATTCCAACAACCAAAAATCATTAAAAACAGATAGAAAATGAGACACCCACCCAAGCAAATCATCACCATCTACCCCCTCTCGGGGATTGTTGTTTCTAACCACTCTTACCTCCTGAGCCCTTCTTAGGCTTGCTACCATGATTCTACTTCTTTTTCCCCAAAGAGTCTATGGTCTTAACAGCTAACATGTTATCAATAGAAATGGGCGATTCACAATCGGTTACAAGCGAAATCTCAGCTAGACCATCCTCATAAGATCCTTAATAGGCAATATGGAAATAGAATTGCATTCACCCTCTTCCCTTTTATCCACAACCTCCACAACAACTTCCTTAGAAGTACAAAGTGGCACAAAAAAACTACCAAAACTGATTCCAAACTCTTAGGAGAGCACTCACTCAGAACAAAAATCCTATCAGCGGCATCACCCGAAATCACAGTCCCACTGGGCTTAATAGGAGTAGCCAGAGCCGCAGCCTTACCCCTCTTCTTCTTAGAGATCGAAATCAATGCACCTTCTCTACCCTTTAACTGCAACATCTGAAACAGCTGAAACCGTAGAAGGAGTGGTGGTATTAGGAACCCAGGTCTGTGATGGCTTACTCTCCTAGCTACTATGAGCCTTTCTAGGGCAAGAATTCAGCGAATGACCAAAAACCTCACAAGTAGTACATTTTACAGGAACCCAATCAAATTCGGCACTAACTTTTAACCACATACCATTAAAACACCAAAAGTCCAAATCCTCAACTAGAGCCTCCCGAGAATCAATTTCAACAC
This sequence comes from Zanthoxylum bungeanum, assembly GCA_019454045.1. Taxonomy (NCBI): domain Eukaryota; kingdom Viridiplantae; phylum Streptophyta; class Magnoliopsida; order Sapindales; family Rutaceae; genus Zanthoxylum; species Zanthoxylum bungeanum. Next base: position 334,204 of record SKCR01042129.1, read on the forward strand.
AAACCCGAGCAAAGCTAAGCCGTTTCCTGGAAAGGGTAATATGGTCAGTATGGAGAGGGCAACCAACTGCACTAACCACAATACTAAGTCTCTTAGCAGTCCAGTACTCAAAGGGAAAGTCTCTTAGCAGTCTAGTACTCAAAGGGAAGATTGTAAAATTGAACCCACACAGGAACTTTATTGATGTCTTCTTTGGTCAAAGGTAAACTCGGTTGCCAAAGCTTAAGAACCAACGGCTTATTAGCCATATGCCATAGAGCTTTGTCCAAAACCGCACACGCTTCTTGAAAACTGGCAAATCTAAACAAAAAGAAACCATTTTCTAAGGTCATAACCTCCCGCAAGCTAAACCTCCCCCATATCTTGTGAGAAATAGAGTCAACAATTTGAAACGGTAGCATTTTCCCACAAAATACCCAACTAATGTACTACGCCAACAAACACTTCCTTCTTCAGCAACCTCTAAATGAGGACACACCTTAACCTGTCCATCAACCAATTTCGATTGAATATAATATAAGGTAGTTAAAATAGGCACCGGATCATGAATATCTACCCCGTTGGAACCATTCAACACTTTTGCATAACTCAGGGTACCTTCTGCACCCAAACTAGGAGATTTGGATTGAATAGGGGCTGCCTTGACAACATCTATACTAGTACTAACTGCTGCACCAATGCCCCCAACCCCGAACGTGCCGTCGCTTGGGCACTCAATCACTCGGCAACTGAACTAGCAACAGTAGCATTATCAGACACCTTCACTGCCTTGGTCATGCTAAAGGAAGACAACATCACAGTCCCCAAATTCCCAAACTCAAAAGCATCATCCATACCTACGGCACCACCAGCAACAACACTCAGGCCATTATTACAATTGTTCACAACCTTGGCATCACAAGGAGCAAACAAAACAGCCCCCTTCTTGTACGCCAACTCCTCATCAACACAGCATCCAACCCCCCACTACCACTCATAACATCAGACCCCACACCTTCCTTCAACCAGTTACTGGGCAAAATGAAACCAACATGCGAGAGACCAGAACTGACATGATCCAAGGGACAACATTTGACATGAATGCAGTCACCCAAGGAACATTAGAGCCTTTGCAATTGCCAACAGGCCCAATCACACGCCAAAGAGCTAAGAAGATCACAGACGCAATAGCGGGGCCATAGTTTGCATATAATAGATGCATTCATTCTTCTAGTTTTTACTTGCCTTATGAGATTGATTATGATTCTAATTCTTTAACTCATATGGATTTATTATCTTTGATTCTTATTAAGCTTGGGAGTATGAATGATAAGGGAAAGGCAGAGTTGGTGAGAATAATAGGTTTCCAACGCATTGTGTTTGACCCTAGAAATTGGGTGTGGTTTTATATGCAAGAGGAAAAGATACAAGCATAACGAAGATCCAAGTTGCAACCAAGAGGGGATGGTCTATTTCAAGTCTTGGAACAGATTAACGACAATGCATATAAGCTGGATTTGCAAGGTAAGTACAACGTATCTGCTATTTTTAATGTTTCTGACTTAACTCATTTTGATGCAGGTTCAGATTCGAGGTCGAATCCTTTTCAATAAGGAGGGAATGACATGAGTCCAACCACACCAGAGACATTACAGGATGCAGCTAACAACTTGGAGGAACCCATGCTATTGCCAACATGTCCAATCACACGCCAAAGAGCAAAGAAGATCAGAGACCTTTGTGGGACTAGCTCAGAGCTATGTGACCAGTTACAACAACCAAGTCAAGTGCACACCAGAGACACATATGGGCATAACCAGAGAGGTCCCCAAGCTATTTCATTTGACCCAGATCAGCTCAGACTGAAGCATAGCAGAGCAGCTTCAGCACCCTTTTGACCCGATTTGACCTATTTTGGGACTATGTTGAATTCGGCCAAATGGGGGCATTTTTGTCATTTGTGCTCGACATTTTGACTTTATTTATGATGTAATTAGCATGGTTGACTATGCCATTAGGCTTAATTATGCTTAGATCTGTACTTAGCCGGAAGCACGTCAATTTACTATAGCATGTAAGCACCTCAATTAGCTTAAGTGAGATTAGTTTCTAATCTTTGTTTTAAGTTTATTTAGGTGCAAAATGACCTTAATTGTCGTGGTTGAGTCGTGGTTGAGGTTATTGACTTAGGACTTTTGGTAATTTTAGCTCTAGGGTCATTTTAGTCTTTTTACTCTCTTGTATGTTGGTAATTTCTAAGGTCCCAAGATCAAATCAAGACATGAAATAATGCATGAATACATCAACGGAGGTAGCGGAATACTCACATTGATCGGTTATGTTGATTTGAAGACGAATCAAGGCCAAAAACGTACTGCCCTTCACGCCAAACTGCAACAGTCCACTGTCCTTGCAAAACAGAATTTCGGGTCTCAAAACGAAGCTCCAAACTCCATCGGATGAGTCCCGCCTCATGGTCGAACCTCCCTACCACCTTCGCAAGACTTGTAAGTGTGCTAGCACTTGATTTCTCACCATGAGAAACCACTCTTGGCTTCCCTTTGTTCACGCCATTTCTGGTTCCAAACCAGTGAAGATTTTCTTCATTTGGGCGTGAGAGAAGAGAGAAATGAGAGAGAAGAAGTTTTGTGTTAAGTTAAAATGATTTACCAAAAATCAATTTATATTTATGCCATAATTTTTTAAATTAATAATAAAATTATGACACAAAACATGCAATGGCTTAGAGTGTCAAACACTCAAACTCCATGCAATGACATTGAGTGCAATGTACACAATCTACATGCAAAGCATTAGAATGACATGTGTCATGTGGGCCCCACACGTTTCCAAATGAAAGTGGGCCCACGTGCACTCACGCGTTCGGGTTCGATATTTCCGAAATACCGAGCTTACGTCGCGACGTTAATTCAATCGAATTTAAATAAATAATTGCGCCTGGCGAAATTATTATTTACGTCGCTAACGAATTAATTCTAAATTAACTTGTTTGCCCGAATTAAAATCTAATTTTAATTCCGCGTCGAAATCTAATTTCATTAATATATCGAATATATTAATTTATCGATCAATTCCAAATTAATCGTTCTCTCTCTTTAGACGACATTTTATCCCGGATAAAATATCTCCGTTATTAATCCTAGATTAATTTTCTCTCTCTTCTATTATAATCCCAGATTATTCAAGAGTGCGAGTTGTGCGTCATCGGTGGATTATCGGGAAGCGACCCATGAGATCCCCGGATAATCTGGCAGTAAATACGGTCGTCGGAGTATCCGAATCACGTACGTACCAAGTACTACGTTCTACCGATTTACGAGACAAGGTCGACTCCTAGCAAAGCACCAAGTCTACCCAATTCTCCGGACATATCCATTTAAGAATATTAGATCTGTATCAAGCGTAGTATACTAATGTATTGTGCATATCGGTCCAGTATCGGATAGTCACGTGCTAGGGCTGGGGCTGGATAAGTGTCTGCCCCGTCCGAAACACATATCGGATGTCTGGTAACTAGTCTCTATAATCGGATATTCATGACCTGGTCATAATATCACGATTGGATGCGCATCTCTTAAGAGCACTAATACCGTATCCTGCGTGACATCATCTCCACTATGACTGGAGTGATACTTCCGTCTTGACATCACATCCAATACACTACGATTCTCAATATACCCGGCATTGGCGTACACAGAACCGGTTACAGTCCTAGACGACCTCAACTAAAGTATATCGATTGTCGTAAGCATTAGCGATGTAAGTCTCAGGTTAAGACTATACACACCTACCTTGATTTCGGCCTCCCATAGACACATATTCATAATACCAATGGGATTCCGAGGGGTCTATCCAGAGCGAAGCTGTTTCCCGTACCATCGGTGAAACACGACCTCCTATCGCACTTGCACAAGTATCCAATACTTATATATATGAGAACTATGCCGTTGTGCCCTCACAACGCGCACAAGTGCAATACTAGCCTATTCCGCATTATCGATGTCCAGTCTCGATAATACTACGGCTAGGGATATTTAATGATTAATCCTTCGTGGACTGATACTGTCTCATATCATCTCAATCCAGGAACTAATCATAGGGACCTCTCTTCATTTATATATCTATGGTGATCTAATCACAAATGATGAGAGTGCAATTTCCTTATTACATAGTTAATTTGCTACAACAACACAATGATCTGTGCAAATAGTGACGCTATGGGTCATTTTGTCCAACAATCTCCCACTTGGCACATAGCCAGTCACTCGAGTGTCTAACACCCGAACTATGTACAATTCGCTCAAATTGCTGAGGAAAGGTTTTCGTCAGCGGATTTGCTTAATTATCGTTTGACGCGATTTACACGATCATCACATCGCCACGATGTATGATCCGAACGAATCAGATGATATAGAAGTATATATTTGGATCGTTGATGAGACCTTTAATTCTTTAGCCTGTGCTGACGCCTAGCTCTGCTGCTAACAGAATTATATCTAATCTAATTAGATTTATTATCGATCCAAATGGCTTCTATTGCTGCCTCAGCTGCAGCAATAATCCACATTTGTTGTTTTATTCGGCAGCAGTTATCTTGCTCGGAATATTTCCAGCTCACTGTCCCGTTATTCAAACTTTATAGTACCGTAGTATTTAATCGTTTTGGAAACTTGCAGTAGTGATCCCAGTCACTTCAAGTTCTTCTTCTCCATAGTTTAAGACAACATCTTTAGTTCTCTAAGATACTAACAGATGTCCTTAAATTCAATCCAGTGACTATCACTTGGATTGACCTGATTGTGACTCCATATGCTCGAAGCGTATGAGACACCAATACAAGTACATTTTAAATGTACAATTTCCCAGAGAGTGTTAACAACTCCAAATCTATCCCAGTAGATCTTTATTTCCTGAATAAAGGTTGTTACTCCCCAGAATTCTACGGAGAATTTCTATTGAAAGAATATCTATGAAAGCCAAGCTTTCACCAATTGCTTTATGGGAATTTCACTGTCAGTGCGCTCTCCCACTAACCTCCTTATATACACAAGAATTATTTAGTTTTGAATCAAATCATAAACCATTATGATTATTTCAAAATAACAGTTCCAAGAACCTTATGCTTGCATCAATCCAAACATGGATCGAATAACCCGCAAACCTTGTTTGTCGGTTACACAAAATCGTCAGAATGTTATAAACATTCTCCAAAAGGTTTCCTTTTCAGGAAAGCGATTTTGATCTGTAACTGACATATTTCATAAATGAAATATACAGTTATCAACAAGCATCTTCAAAATGGATTTACCATGGCAACAGGTAAAAGGTTGAAGCGTTATTAACACAATGTTGACAACGATACCTTTCCGTCA